>VYZX01020099.1:231444-261961 GCA_013401335.1 Brachypteracias leptosomus
GTCCAAACCCATTAATTGAAAACCGAAATCCCTTCCCCGCCTTTTAAAAAAAAAAAAAAAAAAATCAAGGTAAAACCTCGCAGCACTGGCTGCTGCACACACAGACTGCCACCAGATAGCCCCGACTCCCAGGTGAAGGTGGCTCCATCTGAAACGAGAAATACGCCTGCTAAAAACCAGCCAGGTGAAATAACCGACGGTGCTCTTACTGTCCTTCCTCACTCATCACCCTTTCTGAAGCCATGTCTCTTGCTTCACAGAAGTGCCTCCCAAGATCACGATCCCTTTTCTCAGAAAGCCATTCCCCAAATCATTATCTGGCTTTGTCAGGCTCAGAAACCCTGGCAAACCTGTTTTGTTTTGCTTTTTAGAGCCCAGATTTTGCACGTTTTCTTTAACTCCATCTTAGCACCTCGGTTCTTGCCCTGGCTGTGTGTGCAAGAGGACTTTCCCCCTCCCGCTGCTGTGAAGTTTTCCGTGGGGAATTCTCCCTTGGAAAGCCCTGAAACGCTTTCCAGCCTAAGCGGTGATGCAGAATTGGGGTGCTGGGACGGAACGGGGCGTACGCTCGGCTTTCCGCACCAGCAGCCCCCCCGTTCCCTCCCGGCACTCCGACCATGCCCTGCGTGTTCATTAATTAAGCTAATTTAGTCTTTGCAGCGATTCCCCGCCCCCCTCCACCGCCTCCACCAGCCACCACCCACCTCCGCCTCTTGGTACAACCCCCCCAGCCGCCTTGACTTGGTACGACCCTTCCCCTGCTCCCCCCCGTTTCCCCACGTCAGTGGTAGGCGCCACGCACGCTGATTGGCTGCCCGGCCCCGCAGTCCGTGCAAGCTGCGGGGGCTTCAGTGTGCGCGCGGCCGGCGCGGCGCTTGGTCTCTCTCCTGCTCCCCTCGGCCCCTTCTCTCCCCTCGGCCCCGTCAGCGGCCGCCATGGCTTCGGGTAGGTGCTGTCGGGCCCAGGAGGGGGCGGTGGATGGCGGCTTTGCTTCCCCCGTCGACCAAACGCGGGATGTGCTGGGCGCGGAAGGAGGGGCGGGAGCAGTACAGCCCAGGTGGGAGAGGCCGCGTTATGTGGGGAGACGCGGCCCCTTCCTTCCCCCCCCCCTCAGCCCCTCGCGTTTATCACCCGCTCAGGAGAGGGGGAGGGGAGACACGCCCCCCGCTGATGGCCCTGGGGCCACGCCCCCTCCCTTTACGGCTGGGGGCGTGGTCAGCCCGACAACCCCCACCCCTCGGTGTCGCAATGGGGTGGGGGGCGTGGGGGCAGGATCCCGTTGGGGTCACTTGCTCGGATGCTGAGTGCGATGTAACACCCCACCCTTTAAGGTCCAGGCTCCTACGTGTGTGACCCCCCCACTTTGGTTGTGCCACAACCCCATTTTGGTTCATGCCTCTCAGTGTAGGCCCCCGTTTGGATCGTGTACCTCCCTGGTGTGAGATGTATGCCCTCCCCCACTTTTGGGTCATACTCCTTCCCCCGTGTGCCCCCCGCCCTCCCCCACTTTGGGTCGTGTGNTGTGCTCCCTGGCCCCTCAGAACAGGTCCCACTTTTGTGTCCCAGTATCTGCTGCATCTACTCTGAATTCTGCTCTAGCAGTGAGGGTGCCAGCATAGCCAAGGGGGTAGCTCTGCAGCAGGGGTTGTAGTTCTTTTCCCAGCAGAGACCCTTAGTGGAGTATGGAGACAATGTGTCTGCTGTCCCAGATGCCTTGACATGGCCCAGCTTCTCCTGTGAACATGTTGGGTTGCTGTTTCTTATCCCATTTGAGGTGAAACCTTTTCAGTCCCACCAGCCCCTGGGGAGCTGTGGATAGGTGGTGGACTCCAGAACAGGAGAGGGAATTCCAGGGCTGTTCAGTGTTTTGCAGAGTGAGCCATGTTTTGTTGGGGTTGAGCCATTTTAGTATTGTCTCGCATTACATCTACTAATAAGAGAGAAAAACCAAAACTAAGCAAGGTATGTTAAAGAAATCCTTCAACGCAAGGAGCAGCTCTTTGCTGTGGGAAGAAAAACGTGTCCAAAGGTGCAGTAAAACGAATCAGACCATGAATTCTTCTACTAAATGAATGAAACTGGGCAGAGAACTAAACCCACTTTATGCCCAGTCCTCAAGTACTTACCCATCAAGCACCTGAGTGTTCTCCTCTGGTTTTAATCTGTGGTGATGCTCAAACATGAGATTCTTTTTCTGCTGAGAATACTACAGAAGAAGTGCTGCTTCTTTATATTAATTCCTTCATGGGAAAACTTCGTTTTTCAAACATACACAGCAGGTTCTTCTATCTTAGAGGAATACACTTCCTGAGCAGTGCACAGTGACCCATCCTCTCTGCCCCACTTCATTCACAGGAAATTTTTCTGTGAGCTTCTTACTCATTCATTAAAAATGTCTGATTATCCAGGAGTTTCCAGAATAAACTATCTGTTGTTTCCAAAAGTACTTGACAGTCCCTTGTCCTCATTGAGCCCACCAAAATAAACTGGTGGAGTCTGTAGACTAAGAGGTCCAGCAACAGATGTAGAAAAATGTATAAGTAAAGGAAATTCCCCTGGTTCTGCATATTCATATTTTACAGGCTACTTATCTGGTTGCTTTCAAACTTCTTCCCCAGTTTTGTGGTTTGGCGGAAGTTCGTAAGGGAGAAGCTAAGGAGATGAAATCCAGCCCTTTAATTTATAACTAATTACATCCTTACTCAAGATTCTTTGATACAGCCATTAATATTCTTTGCTTTCATTAGCAGCATTAATGGCATATAAATTTTAGAGTTAAACCATAGTTTTAAAATGTGGTTACTTGTTTCATAGTAATCTTTGTGATCATTTAAATTGAAATAATGTAAACATTTAACCTTCATCTCATTAAAAACAGTAAACATGTTTGAGTTACACTTTTACATTGTTTAATTGCTTTTCATTGTGAAAAGACAAATATTCCTGTAGCAGTGCAAAAGGAGGAGAATGTTTCACATCAGAGCAGAACTGTGAAATGGAATATTATTTCCTCTTATCTTAGATTTTGGTAAATGTTTCTCCTACAGAATGTGACATTTGTTGCTTTGAGGAGATACTTTAAAAATGCTGCTTCATGTCTGGATAGTTTAGGTGATACCCTAAGTACAGATGCATGTGGTTAAATATGGAGGATTTGGTTTATAACCAGCTGAGGGAGGTACAATGAACAGACTTCCAGCAATTTGCTGAGTGTTTTGCTTGGAAAATTGTCATAGTTGTTTATAGTTTACGACATTTACCCTGTAGCATAATTCATTCATTCTTGGTCTCAGCTTTTAGTCAGCTCTAGGTGTAGAGGTTGGAGAGTGAGCGTGGGGGAGAGGCTGAAATCAGGGAAGTTCCTGATGGTTTTTATTAGACCACAATATTTGTGCAAATTCTTGAAGAGATTTGAAAGGAGCAGGAAAATTATAGGGGTGTTATCCACAGTGACAGAACTGGAGGGGCTGGCAGAGGAGGGAAGGAGGTGTCTGTTTGACAAGGAGGTGGGAATTTCAAGCAAAAATGTCAAACAGAATTGAGCCTCCTGCCTAGGATGTGAGGTTGGCAGAGCCTGTGTGGTGAGGAAGGTGGTAGAGCCGAGATGGGAATGTGGGTTTCCCCCTCTTTAGTGGGAGCTTTTAACACAGATGGGCGGTTTTGCAGAAGACAAGGAAATCCATTGTTGGGCAATTAACAAGATAAAATAACGTGATAAACTAAATCAGTAGGGACAGAGCACCCTAGTTAAGAACTAAATTCCAGATGGAGTTTTTTGTGGTCTTGATAGCTTTTACAAATTAATTAGATGCTCTGTTTAAATACAAGTCAAACCATTTCAGTGATTTTTTTTTTTTATTTATTTTTTTTAAACTTGAGGTCATATTTTGAAATCCATATTCTTCCAATGGTTCAAGAATCAATTTCTTGATAATCAATAACTAATATTTATGTTCATTAGAAATGAATATTATTTCATTTCAATATGAATATGTGGTTCAAAAATCAATTTCTTGATAATCAATAACTGATGTTTATGTTGATTAGAAATGAATATTATTTCACTTCAATATGAATATGTGGTTCAAGAATTAATTTCTTGACCATCAATAACTGATGCTTATATTAATTAGAAATGAATATTATTTCTATTTAATATGAATATTAATAATGCCTGGACAACTTATGCTGTGTGTAAATGCATTAATTCTTGCATGGTTTGAGCTATCAGTAATGGTTTTTCTCTTGCAATATGAGAGAAGAGGGTTCATAGTTCCTCCACAGCTGATTTCACATCTCCACACTCTGCTGGGTAGAGCTTCCTTGTCTCAAAGGGGTTCAGTAGGTCTGACCTACTTAGCTCTGCTTGATTAATTAAGCTGCTGCACTCTGCTCATCAGTGATGTCACTGTGTTCGATAGCTGTGAGAGGGGCCCATGCAGTGCTAAATAGTTGAAGAGACACCTTGTAAGTGGAATCCAGAGCCTTCCAAAGGGAAGTTCAAAGCAGCTGTATCTGTGTCGTGTTCCCTGTGCTCCTGGTCTTTGCATCTTCTCATGTCTTAAAAGGAAGCTGCAAGGAAAGTAGCTGCATTATCCAGTGTACTTGAACCTTTCCCCCTCTCCCCAGATATCTTCCTCTTATAGTAAGTAGATTAATAAAATGTTAATTGGAAGTTCTCAATATACCTTACTTTTTTTTCTAGATTCTGGAAGTTACAGTCAGTCTGGGGGCCAGCAGAGGTATGTGTGGGGTATTTTGCTGCTAGCAATGAAATCTGCAAAATAAAAGGCCATTTAGGATTCCCACCATGATGTTTGGATCTTTGGGTGTGATAGAGTTTTCGGAGTTCTGGGTGCAGAAAGCTTGCTGCCTCAGGTCTTTATTAATATGTCTTGTAAGACAGGAAAAAAATTTATATTCCTGAAGGGAGGATGATAGGCAGCTTTAGATTGAAAGGACATCTTTTAATAGTGAGAATTCTGGAAATGTTGTGAATAGAGAGGAATATTTGTCACATGACCGCCTTAAGCTGCTCACTAAGATTTTATTCAAAGGTTATATAAGTGTAAAGATGATGGGCCATATAGATATAAAAATTTATTTTCCCATTGGAGGAAACTTTTTCTTCAAACCTGCTGGTAATAACTGTTACATAATAAACAGGAACTTTTTGTTCAAACCTGTTACAATAACTATTGGCAATTGCGAAATTTAAAAGCCAGTTCATAAAATTGCCTTTTTTTTTTCTTTTTTTTTTTTTTTGGAGGGAGGTATTTTAACCAGTGAAACAAAAGTGTTTTTATGGAAGTATGAAAATCGTGGCTAATGCTGACCATGCTAATGAAAGTCATAAGGTTCTATGCATTTAGCACCATGTGAGTTTGACTTTATGTTGGAGTATGATAAGAGTTTCAGCACATGGTTCTTCTGTCAGCTCATGAAGTCTTAAAGTGGCAGAATAATAAGTAAGTATAATCTAAAGCTAGTGCATTTTTTGGTGATGATGTCGTTGAATAGGCCAAGAAATACCAAACTGACAGTGATTGATCAGAATTAACTTTGTAAGAATATGTTGAAAAACCTAAAATGCCTTGGTTCTGCATGATCTTTTCTGTGGTTCTGAAGGATTGGTCAAATTACACTAAGCCTAACTTTCATATACTTTAAATTTACACTTTAAACAAGAGCAGAAATTAAAATAAGCTCTTCTGGCTTCTGACAGCCACCTAATGTAAACCATGAGTTTATTAATGTGGTTCTGATAGACCTGCAAGTGCAGTACTCAGATTAAACACTTATTTCAGAATTAAAAGAAACTTAAAATAACACCAAAAATACTTTTATTTTCCAATGCACATGGAGGACCCTGTGAGCATTTACTAAATGCATTTCTCTCTTGCAGCTATTCATCCTATGGCAGTCAGAGCAGTCAGAATTATGGACAAGGGCAGGTAAGTTGAAAAAACCATCATGTCTTTCAAAGCAGATGTTCCTTGAGTGAAAATAATTGTTCCTAGGTGACCATACCCTGGCCAGGCAGAAGTCCATTCTCAGCTGTGCTTGATGTTTGCAGTCGTGTCCAGTGAAGGAAAACTCATTCCCTGCAGTGGAAGTTGCACTGATTTGAGTATGTGCTTGAAATTACAGGGATATTCTGGCTATGGGCAGAGTGGAGACAACTCCTCCTACGGACAGAACTATGGAAGCTATCATGGGAACTATGGACAAAATCAGTCAGGTTTGGCTAGCTTGTTACATTCATTGGCAGTTATTAAGAGGTGAATGTTTACTAAACATTTTCTTCCTCGATTTCCAGGTTATGGACAAGATTCCCAAGGATATGATGACGACTCCAGTTACGAGAATCAGAATCAGAGCTCATACAACCAGCAGTCTTATGGCAGTCAGGGGCAGCAGAAGGGGTCGTCTCGAGGGTAAGGAAGCTGAGATTAAGAGTATCTATTTAAAGTACTGCCTGGTAGTTGTACATTCTTAACTAGAGCTATAACAAATTTCTTGCTATCATTGCTAAAAAAAGGACAAACATCTGAAAATCCACATTCTTAAGACATTTTTAATGCCTGAAAGACCAGGAGGATATATATTTCTTTATATAAGAAGGATGGATGCAGTTGTCTTGAAATCAAGCTGCACAGGGAAACAGACTTTTGGATAGTAACCACAATAAAGAATGGACTCGGTAGAGAGAATTTTAATTAGGAAGAAGATGTGTTGAGTACTTCTCCAGTTACATTTTCTTGTGTAAGCTCACAGTACTCTTTTTATTAACTTCCAATAGGCTGTTAGTAAGGAAATTCTTAGCTGTTCTTAGACTTGCAGACTTCTTATCTGACTTAGAATGCCTTTTCCTGGTGAAAGAAGAGGAAAGAATTCAGGTTTTGGTATTTTTTTGTCAGGAAAGTTTTTCTGAGATATTTTGGCTAGTGAGTAATATTGCCAGAGACTGGAGAGTGACAAGTGTAGCAGCTCATCTTTTGAAAAAGAGTGGAAGCAGGGAGGAGGAAGAGAAGAAATGTAATTTAAGAAATATCTTTCCCCAACTAAGTAGGATCCTCAGAACATCCTGTTTTTATTTTCTCATCAATAACTGAAATATGCACATGCACACTTTACTCTCAGTACACTACTGCAAACATAGTTTATGTGTGACATGACGCTGTACTTGAACTGGTTTTGGGAGGATTAATGATACAACTTTGATCCCACCTTCCCATCACGACTTACGAGGCCACCTGGCTCTCAAATACCTTCCTTATCTCATTTACCAGCTTTGTGCGCACACCCCAAGGTTGCTGCTCACATTTGATCTTTATGGGGGATCATGTGACTGCTTTAAGATACACTCTCATCTACCAACCCTTATTCTGGTGTCCAAGGTCCAAATATTTTTGGGTTGGTTTTTTTTTTTTTTTTTTTGGAAGCTGATAAAAAAAATCTGGACTTCAGCAAACCTGTATTTGGTTTCTGATTTTGTAGTTACAAATATAATTTATAGTATAAATGAGCAAGGCCTTAATCTCTCAGCATTAGGTGCTGTCACTCTGAGTGTCTTTTTTGCATCCTTAATGAAGACAGACAGTTAAATTTTACTTTGTTTTGTTTTCTGAGTATTTATTAGAGATGTACAAGGGTACAGAACTAGGCAACAATGTAGTTTCTAACTCTGTAGACACCCAGTGGAAAAAATGAAGTAGATCATAGATTCTCCAATGAGTTGGTTTTGATGAAGAAAATGAAAAAAGGCTTTGAAGGGAAACTTTTTAATGTATGGTTGTAATAAGCAGGGAGAAAGTAAGAAAATAAGTGACAGCAACTTTGAAGAGGATGGTCACAAAATTGTAGCTCTTGCATCCTAAGGGAGGGAAGGAAGGAAAACCAGCAAATAGTGGATGCTCTTAACGATGCTTCCTTTGGTGGTGGTGCAAAGGCTGAAGTGGAGCTGACTTTTTTTGAAGTGAAGATATTAAGAAAAATCCTCACAAGCTGTTTGCCACTGGGATTAGTCAGGTTAAAGCCAAGATCTAGGCTAGAACAGGGATGGAGAGGATTAGATGGTATTTATACAGGTGGGATATTTTGAGATTGGTTGGACCCAGTGGACTTCATCTTAGAGTGCTTTGAAAAGCTGGTGGAAACTTTCTGTAGGCTCTTAGATTTTCTGTTTGTTTTTCTGAGACATTTTGGCTAGTGAGTAAGATTGCCAAAGACTGGAGGGTGACAAGTGTAGCACCTCATCTTCTGAAAAAGGGTGGAAGCAGGGAGGAGGAAGAGAAGAAAGGATGGCAGAGGCCAGTGATTAAATTACTGAAAAAACAGTACAGTTAAGTTGCAACTACATACCCAGGGACAAAACAAAGGTATGAGTAATAGCCAATGTTTCCTGGATGCCATTTATTTCTCATAAACCTGTAGAATGTCTTGCTACAAATGGAGCTATTTTCATAGATCTAGATTTTCAAAATACTTTTGTTTCTGCCTTGGATGCTGAAGTGGTGGAGGGAAGGTCAGTGTAGGTGAGATGTCCTTGTGGTTACTATTAGTCATTATTATGTCAATATAAGTCAGAGAAGTTGCGGCTCCCTCTCAGCACGTACTACATTGTTCCAGGTTGTGTTGGAGCAGCCTTGATGAGATATTGATCAATGGTTCTGATGAAAGTTGGTGGGATAATATATATAGATGACACTAAAGTGAGAAGTATGTCAGAGGACATCACACGAGTTAGAAAAGTTCTTGGCCAAGTCGTAGAACACCCAGAAAAAGATAGGTTACAATTCAATGAAAGCAAAATTGGGGGATTTTTCTTTTTTTGTAGACAGCCAGCATCAGCTGCACAGCACAAGAGGAGCAGCAGTGTCTTCCTGCAGTTTGTAGAGGAGGGTTTGGAGTTTTGGAGGTCATGGACATCAGCCATTGTCGTGCTCCTGGGGAGAGGGGAGATAGCAAGAGTGGTACTGGGATGTGTGAGGGGAGTTACATTTACAGTAGAAGCAGGAATGGAAACTGAGGGTGCAATGAGGAAAGCAGTGGTTACATGCTGTTTTCTGCCTTGCTTTTATTGGAAGCCAGGTATATCCCAACAGAGCTGAAACAGTATTTTCATATCTGTATGCCAGTAGTGACTGGGAGGTAACTGGGCCTAGGAAATTTTAGCAATGTCATGAATTTTCAGCCATTACTTTGCTCTCTATTCTGTGAACATTTAGCTATTAATAAAAATTCTGTTTATTTTAAGTGGAAGAGGCTCTTATGAACAAAAGTCAAACTATGGTCAGCACCAAAGCTCTTATGACCAGCAGTCAAGCTATGGACAAAACCAAGACTCTTATGACCAGCAGTCAAGCTCATATGACCAGCAGTCGGGCTATGGCCACCAGGGCTCATATGACCAGCAGTCGGGCTATGGCCACCAGAGCTCATATGACCAAAAGTCAGGCTATAACCAGCACCAAAGCTCATATGGCCATTCTCAGCAGTCCTACCAGTCTCAGAAGGGAAGCTATAGCCACAACAGCCAAGGTAACATTCAATATTGGCTAATAAAGTTGAGCAGAAACGCTGTGAAATAGTTGGATTTCCTTCCGCAGACAGTTGATGTGTTGCATAGTTAAAGCTCTTTTTCCATGTTGATATTCTTGGAGAGGGGTTTTTTTTGTTAAGACTTTCAAAGCATTGTGCAGAGATGAGAAACTGTTGGGACCCCAAAACTGTTGCATTTGTTGGAGGCAGCCTTGCACAGTCTGTGTCCCTGAGTTCTGCAAATTCCAGATGGAATTTTCTTCTGATCTACTTTCAACCATGTTCCTGACATGTCTCCGTCACTCATGAAGAGCTTTTGCACTTCCCATTCCAGCTTTATGCTGTGTACGTGGATTCTGAGATAGAAGCTAACGAGAAGTTGAAGATCAACCCTTTTTTTGCAGTAACTTCAGACGAGCAGCACAACCCACACTCTTTATCCTTGTCCTGGCTTCACTTATGTCTTTTGCAGACTGGGAAGACTACACGGAAGTAGAATGAAAAGTGTATTTTGGGCAATATGTATTTAATGTTTGGAAAATTGAGTGTAATTAAAGTACAGAGTGTTTCCATTCTGAGATATATTGTGGCCCTGGAAGCCAAGGGAGATAACTGGAACAAAATCAAACATTGCTCCATTACTTTGTTGGCATAGATAATGTCAGAGAGATTTAGGAGTTGATGCTTTCCATATTTAAATGGCAGACTTGAGGGTGGGGGGAGGAATGCAATGGCAGGGTGGGAATTGTCACTGCACTGCAGTTGGCACTGCAATTTACTCATGTTTTGGTTTGTTTTCCTCATTCCTGCAGATGATCGTCGTGAAAAGAGTAGGTATGGAGAAGATAATAGAGGATATGGCGGGTCACAGGGAGGAGGCAGAGGGGCATATGACATGAATGGAAGAGGTCATATGTCTGGATATAGGTAAGTGAGCTCTTTCCAGTGCCTGCAGTTCCTTACCTTTGTTTCTTATTATTTAGCTGTTTCCAAATTGTTTTTCCTATACATCTGTTCCTAACGTGGTTCAGATTTAGCTTTCCAAAAATGGAAGGTTTCTAAAATTAAACCTTTTCAGTACTGTAGAGAAATGTATTTTGCCTGGGAAAAGCTTTCAGGTTCAGATAGACTGAGATCAAACATTTGGTGGTAAGGACAGATAGCTGCAATACAAAAACTGCCTGAGCCCATCCCTTGAAATAAGGTATTTTAAAACCTGTGAAAAATTGTTTTCACTGACAGGAAAACCTACAGCCAGGGATTGAGAAAGTTTTATAAAATTCATAGCTGAGGTAGCTAATGTTTTAGCAGGGAATCATTTTGTCTTTACAGTGGCAGATCATTAGGCTAAGGTTGACTAATTATCTTCTTGACTTCTGAATAATTCAGTAATAATATTACTTGTTCTCTACTGTTTTTTTCAGTTTTAATCTTCCATTAAAATACAATTTTTATTAATGGATTAGCTGCCAGTCTAAACAGATTTATTTTAGCTAGATTTTATGTACTACCAATACTGTTACCTCTTCTGCTATTGCCTTAGGCCCTGCTCCTGTCAAAAAAATGTATGCACATATATATTTTTGTGCTTGCAGATGATTTTATGCATAGGTCTGAGAGATTGGGACCTTTGCTTTCAATCCTGTTGAATTAGGCCAGATGACATCGTTATTTCTTAATAAATGATGGCACTTGGCTTCCCTTTGTGCTCCTCTGTGAAATGGTTGGGGGTGTTTAGTGCTCATGGATGCAAAGTAAGGAGGTTGAAGCTTCCAGTGAGCTTTGAAGTGTTGTCAGCACCACTTGCACCTGCACAGGCTGCATGGTTCTACAACTCCAGATGCAGAACTCTAATTATAAAGTGGTGTATGTTTGATCTAATCTAAATAAAATAATCACAACAATCTGTTAAGACTTGGTGACTACTTAAAGTATTTTTAACCCACATTTAAAATTTGCCTGCTCCTAAGGTGGTCTCAAATTGCACTTTTTTTTCATGGCTTGCTGGTTTGACCCTATCTCTCCTAATTAGATGTGCTAGCACAATTACAAAAGTGTATTAATATTATTTTATATTACAGTTTGATGGTGTTTTATATAAACTTAACTGGCAAAGCCATTTCCAAGTTCATTTTCAGTTAAACCTGAACAATTTTTATTAAATTACCTTTCCTGTGTAAATGAGGATTTTCCATATTCTTATGATCAAATCTGTTGTTTTAAAAAATTGTTTGTAGCTGAGCCCTTTCCAGCAAGAGGAATGAATGTGAGCTTCAAAAAAACCATGCTTTTGGTAGATTTTATCACTTTGAAACAAGCTTTTGTCTTAGAAAGATAAATTAATGTCTGTGAAAATAAAGCCTCTTCCCATATTTTCCCCAAATGTAGGAAAAATGTTGTCACATCCATGTAGATAATAGTACTTCAATGGACTTGAAAGCCAAAAGAAGGAAAGGGTGGAGGTGAATAGAGAGGTGGGGGAAAACACAGCAAGGTGGGAAGGGATTTGTTAGGAAGTCTGGCACCTTCTGCTCAGTCATGCAGTCTTTAGTGCTGTTTGCAGTGAGATTTTTCTGAAACTACAGCATCACACATGTTTATTCAGTCTTTCTGCACAGTTCTGTTGGAGCATTCTGCTTCTGACATATATTTTACCAAAGTCAAGCTTATTAGAAAAGTGTAAAAGGTTAAATTAAACAACAAAATGCATAATCAAGGGGAAAATAACTTCTGATAAGGTAAGAAATCATGTTTAGCCCTATGAAAATATGAGGTTTCAGGGTAGGTTGGTTCTATTTCCATGGGTTTTTTGGTTCAGTTTTTTTTTTTTTTTCTAAAAGCAGTTTGTGTAGGAATGTCAAGCCTACCTCCAGTAACTAAGTTATTTTCAGTTTTTAACTCTCATCACATTTTAATGCTCAAATTATTGAAATTCCATAGCCATCAGGAAGTAATCTATATAAAAATCTTGCCTGTACAGATGTGCTGCTGTAATAATGTAGGTTTTGGCTTTCATAGTCACTAGAAAATTATGTGTAAAGGAGTTTTGTCAACACAAAAGCCACTTGTTCCTTCACATTACAAAAAGCAGTAACAGCTAACTTGAAATCATACCCAAGGAATCTCTTCTGTGTGACCTAGTAATACAAATTTTGTCTTGACTGGCATTCAAATGGAGGGAGAACTTGTTACAGCTTGTTGATTGCTGGTGTTTTACAGCTATGTTGTCTAATCAGAGCACCCTGTTACCAGTGGCATCACTGACTGGCTGCTGCCCTGTGCCTGTGGCACAGTCACTGTGGCTGCAGCATCAGTTCTCCCCCAGGAGTCTGTGAGTGGATTGGCCTGTGCAAACTCCCCCTGCCTGAGAGCAGTCTGCAAGCACAAAAAATTGCTCCAGAGTACCTGGGGCAAAATCAAATGAGAATTTTTAGATTTTGAGAGCTTTAATTTCTTGAAATAACCTTTATAAAAGCACTTCAAAACATAGTTGGTAATGTTAAGGTATGAATCGTTATTCTGAAAACTCAAATGTGTTGAGTGTGAACAAATGCTTTCTGCACTCATTTTTCTTTTGTGACTGCACAAAGTCATGCAGCACTGAGGAGGAAATATCTTCTGGGAAATCACTGGTCAGATTTTGTAGCTGGTATTATTACAATAGAGAACAATCCTTTTCTTATGCATCAGATGTTCACTTTTCAATCTTACTAACTTCAGGTTCCAAAATTACTCTTCATATTTTTTTTTTATTTTAATGGTCTTGAATTACATCTTTTGCGATTTTAGTAGAATTTTTCCACCCTCTCATTTGAAGCCTGAGAAATTGATGATCTCACGAATTTGTATTTTGGCTAAGAAGCAAAATCTTTTCCTGTTTTCAAATCCATAGTAGAAGAGTTTAATCTTTGAGCTGTTTTGGTTAGAAAGCAGATACACGAGGTCTTGAGAATTCTTTCCTTGTAGAATAAGTCTCCTTTCTGTTAGAGTCCTCATCCTAAAGGTAAGGAATTAATTGCTCATTTTGGTTGTGGGACCAAATTGTTCTGGTTAAGCATGTAAATGGTGATAAAAAACAGGGGTTTTTCTTGCATCTCAGGAAAACCATTCAGGCAGCCAGTAGCTGTACCTGTGACACTGCCCTGCTCCTAGAGTCTGGATAAACAGGAGAAGCTTTCCCCGAATCTGCTCACACAGTTTGTGCTGGTGGAACTACATAGGTGCAGTTTAGAAAAGGATTTACCATTAGGATTTGTCATAGAAATCCTAACTTTGCTCAGCACAGACTTTTTGTTTGTTTTTCTCTTGTTGATGTACTATGGACAAAAGTTACCTCTGCAGCTTCATTGCTATATTAGCTGTTATGAGTGGGAATTAGCTTATTGTGATACACAGAAACTACAACTCAGTGCAAATGGTTTTTACTGCGGTGTGGTTTATGTTCAGAATGAGTATTTTGAGTTGTAATTTGTATACTTGAGCCTAGCCTTATGTAGACGTTGGAAAACATGAACAGAGGCAATAAATATAGGCAGAAAAAAAAGCACCATCTGTCAGTGACTTTATTGGTGCACTCAGCATTCTATTCTTGTTTGTAAAAATACATCCTTACGTGTAACTCCCCCATGCCTGGCCAGACATCGATGCATGGTGGAGGCTGCAGCTTGGTTCCTGAATTCTGGGTGCTACCTCTGCCAGTATCTGTTTGTGTTTTTTAAGTATATTTCTTGTGTCTGTCATGTTCAGCTCTCCATGTAGCTGCCTGTAATATAAAGAGTTGTTCCCAGCTGACGTAGGCAATGTTCAGTTGAATTCCATTTACGCTCAAGTAGGTGATGGTTAAATATATGGCTGAGTACAGGAGAACAGAACACCTGATGATGTTTCTTTCATAGCAGTAGGTTCTTATCACTGTGAATGGTGCCACGTCCACGTTCTGGCTGCTCATGGTTCAGTCTCTTGTTTGTGTTGGTGGCATTGCCGAATTTCAGCTGCCTGTTGGTGATCCTCATGTAGTGTGTTAACCTCAAACTCCCCCTGACTGCCTGTCTCTGGTCTGTGGGCAGGTCTGGTAAAGCCCCAGCCTGTGACACTGCAATTCTGTTTTCCAACACGCCATGGCAATAGTGTGGGGACTAATTCAGTGGCTGAGATTGAGACCTGAATGTTGGGTCTCAGTGAGGGGTAGGCCTGAGGCTGGCATCAGCTGTGTCTGCCTTCACTTGCTGCAACGTGTCCACATGTCTCCTGGAGGGCTTTGCCCAGCAACCTCAGGAAGGTAACACACTGCAACTTTACAAATTGCATATGAAAAGGGACTTAAAGTTGAGGAAAACATTAACCTGTCATCAAAGCTGTCTGTCACTGAATTGATACAAATTTGGGTTGGGTTGGTTGTGTGAGACTAAGCAGAAGGTAATGTGCTGAAGCATACCTGGGCAAAACCAGATTTCTATAGACATTAATTTAAAAACTAATTACATATTGTGGATGCAGCTTGTTAGTGCATGGTGCAGAGTTTTTGTACCACCAAGTTAGAAATTAGGCATTTGATTGCGACTACCTTTATATTTCATATATCCAGCTCTATAGCTTCTCAGACCATGGTACACACATTTTTGCCCCAGCATCTTAGCAAAATCCACACTTCCTGTAAAAGCCTGGCTGTGTTAGTCATAAGTTTATTTTCTGTATGTTTTTAGATTGTTGGGGTTTTGTAATTTGTCTCTGCTGCTGTGCACTTTTAAACCAGAAAATGTGTTTAAGGTAGTGCTGAGGAATTGGGACCATATTCTAGAGTTGTAAAACTCTGATAATGTTTCCATGATTGATCTATTCATTCCTGTGATAAAATCCTAGAAGAATAGGGAAATTGTTGTGACACAGTGAGGGGTTTTTTTGGTAGCTGAAGTGAATTGGAGGTGGCAGAAAGATTTTTAAACTTTATGATCACCATTGTGTTCTTATTGTCAGTCCTTGAAAATAGCCAGCCTTGAATAAAGATCAGCTATGATGTTGCATATAAATTTCATTCATTTTCTCTCTTTAATAAGTGGAATGAATTACTTGCTAGTCAATGATGCTACAGTTTAGCATTCAGAGTTTTTCTGTGGAGAAACAATTTAAAATCTGCAGCAAAAAAATATTTTGAGGAAGAAGTCCCAGTAAAAGCAATAGTCTGTCGTGACAAGCATCTAATACTTATATACACCATCACAGAATGTCAGTCACCCTTCAAAGAGTGTCTCTCTCAATCCACTTTTGATAGTATCTGTGGAAACCTTATTTCTTTTTTCTCCTTCTCTTTGGGAAGGTTTTATCTAAATGCTAAGTAAGCAGTACCTTTGTATTTGCTGTAACAGAAAACAGCTGTAGAGTGCCAAAGAAGTTACTCCCCGATTCCATTTCCCTGCCTTTTGCTGGGGTGCTTGTGTTCCATGTCTGGACTCTGACGCGTTGGCAGACAGATTGAATTAAAGCCTGGAGTGATGCCTGGTTGCAGAGTGCAGTGATGAAGAGGCTGCTCCAGATCTGGAACCTCCAGAGCAGGGTTGGGACTTGGACTGGCTGTGCTGCAGGGTGAGGTGACACTACCCCGTGCTTGGGTGGCAGCCGTGTCACCCATGGGGAGCAGGGCAGGCAGGGACTTGGACGTGGCAGCACGAGACAGTCTTTCCACACTTGAGTATTGACTTGCTAAAACAATCCAGTGGTTGTATTTTTCCTGAAGGCTGGGAACATTGCTGATATTGTGTTCGTAACATGGATGCACTCAAAAATGCTGTTGTGAAAAATCTTCCTGCTACCAGCATTGCCATTGAAAAGAGTGAGGGTTTATTTTCATGCGCATAATTGGAGGTGTAACGTCCTGTGTAAAACCCCCTTCTAAGCTTTGAAAATTGATGTGTGTAATCTCTTAACTTGGTCTACATTTTGTGCCACAGGTTTCAGAATGAATGAAATAAAACTCCACGGCCTCTGCTTTTGAAGCTCACATACACACACCTTCTCTGTAATGCCAAGTTCTCAGAGGACAGTAGGTCCCCCAGCCCCTTTCTCAGAGAATGGCCAATACTACTGATTTTTTCCCCCTAGATAAAGGCAGAACAATGGAAGTTAATTTTAGCTCCTCTTACTTTTAGGAAAGTACTAAAGTACTAATTATTCCAAAGTAGCAATTACATCTGCAATTAAAGCCTGTTAACCTTCATGAAAATGTTTCTGTTTCAAAGCCCAGTCATTTTGGCTTGTGGGATGGGAGAAAGTATTGAAACAACAACATGTGTGTGGGTTAGTTTAAAACACTCCTCAGGGCTTCTCTTCTCCCAGGAGATTATTCCCTTAATGTAACCTTTGCACATGAAGGAGTAGTGAGGAGAACACAGAGATGGTGCTTGAGCTGCCAGACAGTAACTCTCAACTTGTGATCAGTTAACTGTAGATTGAGCCTTGGGCTCAGCACATAGAGACTTAAGGAAGAAATCATTTCTTCAATTTTTCCTCTGCAGTGGTGGTGACCGTGGTGGCTTCAAAAATTACGGTGGTAAGTGCTGAGTATCCAAAAATGTTTCAGTGGAAATTCTTTGTAACTCTAAAAGCCACCAATATCTTGTTACTATCTAGTAGAAGCATTGTAGCGTTTTGGTGAGGCTGGTGTGTTCATGAGTTTAAATAGACAAACTTTTAACAAAAAACTGGATTTCTACATTGTCAAATTGCATGAAAGAATTTGTGGAGACAGTGACATTCACCGGAGGTTTTTTTTTCTTTTGTTTTTTTTTTTTTTTAATTTTTGTTACAAATGCTTCATAGAAAGGTACTAGAGGTAAAAAAAAAAAAATAAAAATAGAAGTGGTAAACTGCTTGGTGATCTGACAACCAGCATTTGCAAGATAACACCAGCATAGCATCAGTGTGGCAACTGCCACATGCTGCAAGTTAAAGACCAAGTTAACGTCCTACAGACACCTTCTGTTGAACGTTTTAATCTAAATATTCTCTAAATCTCTGGTTAATGTTTTAGATCTTAGATGCATTACATACATACTTTAAATATTTTCTTGTTTCTAAAAAAGTCACTTGAAAATGTTTTGCTAAAAATAGTCTTTCTTTTGTGTTTTTGTTTTTTTTTTAAACTCGTTTCATAGGTCAGAGGGATTATGGACCAAGATCAGATGCTGGTAAGAAAACAAGGAGTGGGTGGAAGTGGATTGTAGCTCTTAGGTCATTGCTTTTAAAATGTATCTCTAGAAAAATGGATGTGGCTGCAATTCCCATGGCTCAAAAGAAATCTAGCTAAAGCTTGTCTTTCTTGAAAGAAATTTATTAAAGCACACATGAATTTTTGGATGTCTTTCCATGCAGCCAGTAAGAACTGATGAACTTTGAATCTGCTTGAGACAAGCAGCTGCTTTCCCTGCCACAACACTTGTGCTAAACTTGTGTTGTTCCACACAAGCCCACTCTGATGGGAGTGGGTGTCCTCTCTGTGTGTGGCAGGCAGCTGGTGAAGGTGTTTGCTCTCTGATGGTCCACAGCATCTGAGGGTGCTCTGGGTGTATTTTTGAAATTGGTGATGCTTACTTCAAAATTATGCTCTCTGCTCATCTTTTATTTCACACAAGATGTCTTGGGGATTTGAGGGTCTGTTACTGGGCAGCACAGACCTGAGCTTAAAATGTTGCTTCTATTGCTACCACAAGAACACATGGTAAATGTAGCTTTATTTTTTCCTAGATTCAGAGTCTGACAACTCTGATAACAACACTATCTTCGTGCAAGGACTTGGAGAGGATGTTTCAACAGATCAAGTGGCAGACTATTTCAAACAAATTGGTATTATAAAGGTATGTGAAATAAGAATTGGTAGGAAGAGAACTCGCGGAGCTCGCGTGTTGGAGATGTACTAGTATCACTCAAGGCAGATGCTTGCTCTGACTCTCCACCAGTTGTAGATAATATTTTTATCTGCATTCCCAGATGACAGCTCATTTGTAAGCTGGCAGCACCAGCAGCTCTTTTCTAGTGACATTTAGATTGCTTTGTATCTCCTCTTTAGTCTTTATAACCCTTCACGCTGACACTCTGTTCATTTAAGCTTCCGGCTCTTTCTTCTGTTAATGCAATTCTAAATTAGGGCTGCCTGCACTTGACCTCATTTTTTTGTTAAAACTAGATCTAGCATTACTTTACAGAGAGCAGCCGGTCACTATCCTTCAGTCAGAAGCACCATTTTCTGCAGGCTAGCTCCAAGAGAATATTCTCTCTAATGATACTTGGCTGTTACCATTTATGTTCTGAACTGGCTTTACCCTTATTTCTCCTATGCTAAGTGTACAACCTTTCTTTTCAGACCAACAAAAAGACTGGCAAGCCTATGATAAATCTTTATACGGATAAGGATACTGGCAAACCAAAGGGAGAAGCAACGGTATCTTTTGATGACCCTCCTTCTGCTAAAGCAGCAATTGACTGGTTTGATGGTGGGTGAGAACACCTTTTCTTTTGGTTATTACTCTAACAAGCAGTGGAAGAAGCAGATCAGTAATGCCATGCTACTTTTTGCTTGGCTTTTGGTTTTGTTGTTTGTTATCTTTAACAGAGACTTCTATTTCATGGTATTTTGTGTGTGCTGCCTTTCTCATTCAGTGCAGCAGCAGCTAGTGATTAAGATCAAATATGAGTAATGAAACTGTTGGGGTTTGCTGTACCTCAGTCATCCATGCACAAGGTACAGGAGAGGATGTTCATGTCACTTGGGAAAGTGTAATTTATTCAGACAGTAGAGCTGTAATCAGTGATGGCAGCAAGCTGTGTGGTGTGGTCAACACCTTGGAGGGAAGGGATCCATCCGAGGGACCTGGACAGGCTGGAGAGGTGGGCCCAGGCCAACCTCATGAAGTTCAACATGGCCAAGTGTAAGATCCTGCACCTGGGTCAGAGCAATCCCAGCACAAATCCAGGCTGGGCAAGGAGTGGATTGAGAGCAGCCCTGAGGAGAAAGACTTGTGGGTGCTGGTTGGTGAAAAGCTCAACATGAGCCAGCAATAGGCCAGTGCAGCCCAGAAACGACCCATGTCCTGGGCTGCATCCAAAGAAGTGTGGGCAGCAGGTCAAGGGAGGGGATTCTGCCCCCCTGCTCTGCTCTGGTGAGACCACATGTGGAGTATTGCGTCCAGCTCTGGAGCCCCCAGCACAAGAAGGAAATGGACCTATTAGAGGGGGTCTAGAGGAGGGCTACAAACATGATCAGAGGGCTGGAACATCTCTCCTATGAAGACAGGCTGAGAGAGTTTGGGGTTGTTCAGCCTGGAGATGAGAAGGCTCAGGGGAGACCTTCTTGTGACCTTTCAGTATCTCAAGTGGGCCTACAAGAAAGCTGGGGAGGGACTTCTTGCAAACGCCTGTAGTGACAGGGTGAGGGGTGATGGGTTCAAACTGCAAAAGGGGAGATTTAGATTGGAAATTATAAGAAAATTCTTTACTCTGTGTGTGGTAAGACACTGGCACAGGTTGCCCAGGGGGGCTGTGGATGCTCCATCCCTGGAGGTGTTCAAGGCCAGGTCAGACAGGTCCTTGAGCAACCTGGTCTAGTGGGAGGTGTCCCTGCCGTGGCAGGGGGGTTGGAACTAGATGATCTTTAAGTTCCCTTCCAACCCCAACCCCTTCTACAATTCTGTGATTTCCTGCAGTAGTAGTATCAATATTATTCACATGGTGGCATTTTTGGAGTTTGGCAATGGTTATGGCAACCTTGTGCCATGTGATTTGTAGATACACAATGAAGAACAAGGGGATTTTAAATTAAGGGTTCCATGGAGGAAGAAAGCAGATCCCAGAAATACATTGATATGTAACTACTCAGACTTGATGTGGAAATGCAGTGATACTGGAAGTTTCAAAAGATGTGTAGACATGGCACTGCAGAACATAGTTTAGTGGTTATGGTAGTGTTGGGTTGACAGTTGAACTTGGTGATCTTAGAGGTCTCTTCCAACCTTTATGATTTTATACTGTTGTAATAGTAAATCTGGGGGAAGGAGGGGAAGTGCCTGCTTCAGTGACCTTGGGCGGAAATGGGAAGATATACTCTGCATCTGGTGTGAAGTGATAGCATGTGAAAAATCTGGTGTGGCCTGCTCTGTGATGGTTTATATTTTGCTAATAAAATGTAAATTGACCTTTGTTTAGGAGGGTGAAGCAGAGATGACTGTATTCGGCACAAGTGCAGCCCTGTTTGTTCTCTGATAAACCTTGTATCTATGAAGAACTGAGACTTTGTATTCAAAAGTTCATGTTTTTCACTTCAGAAATATTTAGTTTCTGGCTGTTGAATTGTGCAAAACCCGTGTTGCCTGGCTTGGGGCAAGAACAGACAGAGTCTTAACATCCAAACCACTTATCCATGAATCTTTTAACTAGACACATAAGAACATTTAAATTGCAACTTAAAGATCGCATTTAAACTGAGAGAAATGTCTGTGGGCTTATGGAGAACCTGGCAAGGACCTCGGAGTTTGCTCTCTCACATTGGGACCAGTGCTTTTGAAAAGAAGAGATTTACCTCAGGCTCCCTGGGTTTTAGAGCTGTGTCTTCAGTCTGTGTGTGCAAATTGTCTGCTCTCCTGACCTTGCTGCTGGGGTGTCTGGAGCTGTGCTGATCTTTCTCCCTCCCTTTCTGCCTTCCACAGGAAAAGAATTCAATGGCAATGTTATCAAAGTTTCTTTCGCAACTAGAAGGCCTGAATTCATGAGAGGAGGTGGAGGTGGCGGCCGTCGAGGTGGGACTAAAATCTGTAGACTCCTTGGTTTTTGCATAGATAAATGCTTCTTAACTAGTACTGGTTTATAAAAGAGAAGTTGACTCTGAAGCAGTGATTCATCAAAGTATATGGGCCTTTGGGATTCTGCCATGAAAGGGAGTAATAAGGATTGAACCAAGTTAAGTAAACTGAAATCTGTCATCTCTTTTGCACAGCATGGTATTTATGCTTTCCTTTGGAACTGGAGAGTCTCCAGATCATGTCTTGGCATTGCTTTTAGAGAGATACTGGAACCATGATGTTGAGGCTGTGGAGGTTCCACATGAAGCGAGGTGTGAGTTCCCAGGGAGTATTTGCTTAGTACAGCAAAGCCCAGAGATACTCTGGTGTTTCCAGATGATATTAAACAGACTAAAGTGTTCAACTGATACTGAGAGCAGCAGTTGCATGTCTAATGCCTTTAATTAAATAGATGTTAATCCCATGATTCTCTGCATACTGCATTTTTTCCAGTAATGCACTGGATATTAATTACCATTTTACAGGAAGCATGTTTTGTGGAGTGGCTGTCAGCAAATTCTGGTTGTTAAATCAGGCAGCTTTGTAGGTTGATAAAAACGGATTCTTCAAAAACTTCGATGGGTTTAAAAGTTATTAATCTTTTTGATGCAGAAAGCAAGAACTGTGTTGTCCCTGCAGTTGTGTCAGATGCATCCTGGCATTAATCCAGACAGATGTTCCTTTTTTGTGAAATTTTTGTTCCATGACAAAGTTTGGCCGTATGTGATTGATACTCTATATTGTTAAATCTTTATGAAATTTTATTAATGCCCATAGTGGGTTTATATTTACCCATTGGCAATTCAAGCAGATTAAGTTTCCTGCTGAAGAAGGATTTATAAAAAAATATGTGGTGGAGCAGGCTTTTTTGGCCACGATGTGCTGTCCTTGCTTCTTGTTCCTCCACATCTGCCTGAGTTACTCATGGACAAATGGGCAGATTTATATTTTGGATGTGCAGATACATGAGCTTCAGAACACTAAATGCTGTTGAGACTTGGTAGTGGCTGAAATTTCTGTTGTCACTCACCCAAATCTTCCAGCTCTCTCATAGCTGTTAGTAAATCAGCTCATAGATGCCAGATTCTGCGTTTCCACCATTTTTTGTCATTGGCATTACCCGCTGCTTTCAGAGTTCCTAAAATGGTTTCAGAGACTTGCCTAGTAGGGATCTATTTACATTAAACACCTGAAAAATCTGTTTGTCACTCAGGTTCTGAAGGCACTGTCAGTCTTTAATAAATATTTCTCATGTCATAGGCCATTGACACATCCTCTCCTTCATTATGATTTTAATTTTGTCTACAGGTTCACGTGGTGGATATGGAAGAGGTGGGGGCTTCCAGGGTAGGAGTGGGGAACCCAAAAATGGTGATTGGGTTTGTCCTAACCCGTAAGTGTCATTTTAACTGGCCAGTGGTGTTTCATGTGTGCTCCCTGAGTTTCTTAGCAGCTAAGTCTGGAGAATCCTTTGTCTTTTCTAGGGCCTGTGGCAATATGAACTTCGCTCGCAGGAATTCCTGCAACCAGTGCGGGGACCCCAGGCCAGAAGATTCCCGCCCATCAGGAGGTGTGTGGAAACAACTGAGTCTCTCCTGAGGTGGTAAAAGTGTTAATGATCTCTGCAGCTCTTTGCAAAACCTGCCTGATGCGTTGGTTTCCATTTTCCTCCAGACTTCCGTGGGAGAGGAGGCTATGGAGGAGAGAGAGGCTACCGAGGGCGTGGTGGCAGAGGTGGTGACCGGGGAGGAGGCTATGGTGGGAAAATGGGAGGAAGGTAAGTGGTGAATTTGTCCTTACTGGGTTCCGTGGCACAGACTGTGGGAAAAGAGGGTTGTGTGTGTGCATGCACAACGTAAGAGATGTTCACCTGAAGAGATTATTTATTTGCTCAAGGGATTCCTCATAACGTTTCATTTCCCTTTCAGAAATGATTTCAGAAATGATCAACGCAACAGACCCTACTGAAGATCACTGTGAATGTTCTGTTTGTCTTCTTGATACGTTTGATAGTGAAATTGCCAGAGTTTTGCCTGCCCACTTCACCCATGGCCTCTTTGGATAGTGGAATCAAGTGAAACTAGATTTTTATTTTAGTGGGAGGGACTGGGGGTGGTTTGGGAGGATTTTTGTTTTTAAGCAAGACATTGGAAATTTAATCATGATTTCAACATTTTCCTCTTCCCCCCTATTCAACCTTTTCAACAGGCCCTAAGAAAGAAAAGGATAAACTGTAAAATATTGCCAAAATATGAAGTGTTTTGTAATACAACAATAAATGCTGACTGTTTTATTTGTGAGGTCTCACTGTCTCACAGTTACTTCAGTTGTCTTTTGATGGTGTGACCTAAGCAGTAGTGGAGATGTTCAGTGTTTGAGGTGGCACCACTGCCCTGCCCCTGGTGCTGTGCTGTTTGCAGAAGCCTGCAGGTAACCTATGGTGAGCCTGCTTGCTCTCCATGCCCTCTGTCCCAGACTTGTCCCCTGCTCCTTCCTCGTTTCCCTCTGAGACTGAAGACCTCCTGCTGATTTCTCCTGCTTTACTGTGCCCTGCAGCCTTCCTCGGGAGCAGGCAGATGGCAACAGTGTGTTCTGGGGCTGACAAGTAGCATCTTGTGTCCAGGCCAGGATATAGCTCAAAAACAAGGTGGGATGGCTTCAAAAAACCCAAAAAGGTAATTTGCTGCATACTACTGTACCTTCTAATTGCTACTTTGGAAGTGTGGGTGAGAGCAAACAAGTGTGTGCAGCTGTTTCATCTTTGAGTTAAGATGCAGGTCAGGTTCAGTAGATGCTTTGTTAAGCATTTAGGATTCAGCACTGACACCAAGGTTGGAAGGAAGAAGGGAGGTTAATTATCACTCCTCCTTGGAGCAGGTCACTGCACACTGCAGAGGTGGGTTGGTGGGAGGCTGTGAGAGGTTAGCACTGTGCCCAGCTCTGCCTTTTCATCCCCAGTCTTCAAGAGAAAAACATCTGGACATCCAGTGCTCCAGTGAGCAAAATAGTACAAAGGCAAGTTCTCAGTAGTCACAATCTTGATACCTGGGTGTAGAGCTGCACAAGGTCCATGGCCTTTCACAGGAAAATCGCTTTTGTTGATGTTTATAAGCAGCTCCCTAGCCTTGTGCACATCCAGGGAAAGTTCAGATCAGCCATTCCCCGGGGCTGGGAATGGACTGACTCTGCTGGGCCTTTGTGGGGTTTCTCCTGGAAAGATGGATAGTGTCACTGCTCTGTCAGAAAAGGTGTTTGTCATGAGTTCTGAATGGCTTGTTCCTCTTAAAGCCATGGAATTTGAGGTGTAAGTGTATTAGTGACATAAAATCTAATGCATGGGTGAGGCTTTTAGAAAGGCAAATTGTAGACCAATAAATTGCCTGTTGTTTTGCATAAGATTTAAGATTGTAGAATCCTAGAAGGGTTTGGGTTGGAATGGAACTTAAAAGATACCTAGTTCCAACCCCCTGCCATGGCAGGGACACCTCCCACTAGACCAGGTTGCTCAAGACCCCGTCCAGTCTGGCCTTGAACACCTCCAGGGATGGAGCATCCACAACCCCCTGGGCAACCTGTGTCAGTGTCTCATCGCCCTCACAGTGAAGAACTTCTTCTAACTCTTCCCCTTTCCAGCTTGAACCCATTACCCCTTGTCCTATCACTATAAGCCCTTGTGAAAAGTCCCTCTCCAGCTTTCTTGTAGGCTCCCCTCAGACCCCTTCAGATACTGGAAGGCTGCAATGAGGTCTCCCTGGAGTCCTCTTCTCCAGGCTGAAGAACCCCAACTCTCTCAGCCTGTCCTCATAGGAGAGATGTTCCAGCCCTCAGATCTTTGTGGCTCTGAAAATATCTGAGGCCTGATACTCCTAACTTGGTTCTGTCAAAAACAAGCCCGGCTGAAGAGATTTGAGTGTTTATGACTTCCAAGGCAGGGTGATTATTCTGAGGGGAGCAGACTCAAGGGAGCTCCCACAGGTCTGAGGAAGGGGTGGCTGCTGGATGGTGTGACAGTGGACAGCAGTGACAAGCACTGAGGACAGTGTGGGATGTGTCACCACTGAAAGCTGCTTCCTCAGCACGGCTGCACTGGCACAAATACCTCCTTGGGCTGCACCTCGAGCCCTCCAGGCTGTGCGGGGAGAGGTGGGAAGGGCCGAGCTGAGCAAACTCCGGCTGTGCTGGGGTGGTTTGGTCCCAGGAGCTCCCTGGTGGGGCTCTGCCTTTTCCCTCCTGTGGAAAGGAGATGAGGAAGATGAACTTCCAGTATTGGGATCAACACTTCTAGCTCTCTTTAATACCAACTCAGCTTCCACCCCCCTTTTCTCCCCCAGGCTAAGAGCACTTGTGTCTTTAAACACTATCCACTGGATTACTAAGTAGACCAGTGTCCAAGCAAGCAGCAGAACTGCTGGAGCTGTCACCACCTTCACAGCTTTCCCAGTTCTGCACTGGAGCAAAACACAACCTGTGTTCTCACATGTTTTTTAAACAGTGAAGACATCTCCAGCTGTTTTATCATACAGAAGACTTGCAAGTCAAGGAAAGGGTAGTCCTAGTTTGATGGTACATGGATTTAGTTGCTTTTGGTGTAGAGAGTTAAATTAGTGTGGAGGGGCATGGGAAATGATGTTCTGTAAAAGGTGTAACCCCAGAGGATGGTTTAACTGTGTCACTGCCCTCCCATGGCCTCTGCCAGGTCCTTTAGCACTGCAGTTGTTGTCAGCAACTGCTAAAAGCTCAGAAGAATAATGAGGTTAAAACAAAAGTGAAAAGCTTAAAAGAAAAAAAATCACTAAGGAGTTAAGGATTGAATCCTGCCTTGATAGCATTTACTGTTAACTTCTCTGGTTAAGCAGACTGCTCTTTTAACTGCAGGGTCTTGTGGTCATGCCAGGAAAATCTGTGTTTAGCTCAGTAGATGGGGGGGGCTGCATATTGGAGTGAGCACCCCAGCACTGCGACCAGCAGCTCTTCTTTCTGGGGATTTATTTGTAGTGTTGTGCAAATAAAATTCTTTACTAGCGAGCAACACTCAGGGGTTTAGAGATACTAGAATTGATGCTTTTTTTTAACAAGAGGGAGGTATTTCTTGTCAAGTCATCTTTTAACAAACAAATCAAAAGGCACATATCATGAATCCTACTTTGAATTTATCTTCAGTAGGTGCTCTGTGAGAATTTGGTAGGACTTCATATAATAACGTGGCAACCTAAGGAGATACAGGACTGTAGGTCTCTCAGAGGTGGCAAACCAGGAGCAGCTGTCCCAGCAGGAGGAGCAGTTGGGGTTGGCTGGGCTGGGAACAGCTCTGCTCTGCTTCCTTCATCTCTGCTTGTGATCCGTCCTTCAACACAAGATCTAAGCAGCAAGGTTTTAGTTCTGCAAATCTGTCCTGTATGGAATGCTGGGGGTTTATTTATAAAAACACATCTGGCATTTGCCAAGCTCAACAACGACTTCATGGAGCAAAGCAGAACAGAGGGATGCCAATGCAGAAGAGGCAAATGAGATGAAATGTAACAAAAATAGCTGAACAATTTAAGAGACAGCCAAATAGTTTCCATGCTGGCTCTGTACGGCCAAACCCACCTCACCCTGAGAAGTAATGCAACTTCATAAGCTGCTAAATACCACAGTGTTAGAGAGAGATAGGGAAGCAGAGACTGAAGCCAACAGCTCGAGTTGTTGGGGTGCTGGGGCCAGGATTCAGCCAGTGCTGCTTTGCCTAACCTAGAAATGGTAATTCCCATTTCCAGGGTACCAAAGAGCTTGTGTGACATTGTCCCCACCAGACAATGCTGCTGTAGAAATGGCTTGTGAAGCTGTTGTGATGGAACACAGCTGTCAGAATGCACCTGAACTTGCAAAAGGGCTTAAAAGTCCACTTTTTCATACTGATCTGATGATGGCTGCTGGAACTCCAGAGACACACATGGGTTTAGCTGCCCTCTGAGCAACCACCCAGTGAGATTCAAAGTGCTCCAGCAGATGCAGCACAACTTGTGCTGATGTGTTTGTAGGAGGGCTCAGGAGCTGGGCACAGCCTCGCTTATCTCAATGACTTCCCAGGAACTGCACACAAAAGGTAAAGCCAAGGAAAGTATGTTCAGATCCTGCATCTTCTTTTTTTTTTTTTTTTTCCTAAACACTCTGTGATAAGTATCTGTTCCTGGCTCTGTTGAAGACAGGATACCGGCCTAGACTTGTCAGAACTTCCCATACACAAGTGAAGTACCCAAAAAAACTGTCTGAGCAGAAAAGCTTTGCCCCTGTGACAGCTAAAGCCAGGAGAATGTGAGATGCTTGTGCCTTCAGAGAATTGGACTCCTGCAAGCTAGGGTAGGAGGGAAAGCTGTGACTATGTCCTTCTGATCTGAACTGCGTGGTCCCAGATCTGGCCACCTTAATACAACTGCTGCAACTGTTGTTGAGCAGCAAACATTTAAAGAATGATTGTTCTCCAGATGCCGTGTCTTGAGGGGACTGCATGGAACAACTTGAACATGTTCTTGGAACAAAGCACTAAAGCTCTGTAGCTGGCAGTTCTTGTGCTCACATCCATCCTGGTGGGACCTGGCACAGAGAAATGATGGTGTTGCTATTTGCTTATCAGCTGTAGTAAACATTACGAGCTGTGAAGCTTCACATCACTGAGGTGCTGTGTCAAAAGAGTGGTTTATAGACCCCTCTTGGAGCTCACCTCTACGGGTGCTCAGCTGCACCCACATTGACAGGCAAGCCTCCCATGCCCCAGGCTCTGTCTGTGGAGCAGTGTTCAAGTTCTCCATGGTGCTTTCAGGTGAATGTGCTCATGGTGTTCAGTTAGGAACCATCCAGATCTCAAGTAGAAACTGTGGAGGCATCTTAGGAAAGAGTTTAGAAATGGAGCAAATGACTGCATTGAGGCCTGCATCAAATTTGAGGGAGATGGAATTTTGTTTAGAAACCCAAGAAATCAGGGGTGTTCAGGCCTCTATGGATCTATTTATCATGCTCTTCCAAGAATGGTTTTTTTAGTAAAACTTCATCGACTATTTGCCACAGGCTTAACTTCTCAGGTGTCAGTTCTGGGGTAGAAGTTACAAGGATTCAAACTCTTCTTCCTCACCTCTGAGCTTTTACCTAACACTGAAAGAATTGGAAACCTCTTCACCTTTCCCCAGGCCAGCCTTTCTGTTCCTGATACCATTCTGATTACAGCAGCTGGACAAACATCTTCCTCGGAGCCAAAAGTCTGTGGAGAGCTGTGATTTGGCATCTTCAGCTGGACGGAATTCTCCCTGGAATACCCAACCCCTGAGGACCAGCGCTGCAGCCCCACGAGGTGCCAGGTCGGGAAGTGGCTGCTCTGGGGGCTGCAGGTGCTCTCCCAGACACTTCCCCACATTACAATGAGCAGAGGAGGGAGCTTCCTGCTCCTCCTGGAGCCACGCCAGCCACTTTCTCATCATCCATGTTCTTAAGTGGAAGAGCAGATGCATCAGTTGTTTCCTAGATACGGCCCAAACACGGATGCGTTTGCAGACAGCGCTGCTCTTGTTTGGAAGGAAGCACTGGGCTGGCCTGGGTGAGGGCAGCCAGTCCTTGGCTCCCAGCAAGGCCCAGTGCTCCCTGAGCCCCAGACCCTCGTGACCAGCCCCCTGCCATGCTTTCCCCACAGCCATTGCTCAGCCATGACCACCTTCATGTCTCCTGTCTGTATTTTCCCCATGGCTCAGCCACCTCCTTATTTTGCAGTTGTTACATGGATCCTTTGCTCTCTCCTTTGTACCCTCTTGCCTTCCCAACACACTAATCCCTGCCCAGTTGAAGAGCAATGTGTTGCACAACCCCTGTGGATCTCTTCAAGCTACTCTCCACAGATGCTCCTGTAACATCAGATTTTGGCATGATTCAAAAGAGGTGGCCTGTGAGCTTGAAAATAGGTGTGTGGCTCAAGCTGGCACAAAAAGTAGGTGTAAGTCACATCCTATTTTTTTTCCCCTGAACCAAAGCAGAATCTAAACATCCTTTTGCTTTAGACAAATTAAACAAAACAGTTGAGGAGGGAGTAAACATAGCTGTTGACCTGTCACTGGTGCCAGCAGGACCTTCAGCTGTGCACAAGCTGCAGGGGAGCTGTGGTGCTGACACACGTGCACCATGTTGCCCTGGCTGGGGAGCAGCTCCTCGCTGGCCCTATGTGACCATGTCCCCTGCCCAGGAGGGGAATTTAAGCATAAACCGTGCAATTCCATGGCCTTGAGCAGGGGTTGTTTTGTAAAGCCTGAGGCTGTGATGCTCTTACATGTGTGGTGGTTTTTACCAGACCCCTGAGGAGGGGTAGCCTTGCTTGCCCAGCCTCCTGCTAGGCTTGTGGCTAGTGCTGGCTACTGTCAGAGAGGGACCTCCTGCGTCCAAGCCCTCGCCCATGGGCTCTGAATCAGGGGTGAGCGCAGGTTTATAAAGAGCTGGACTTGCTTTCTCCTTCTCTCCCCCAGCTTCAAACTGTGCAGAGCCCAGGGCTGGCCACCCAGCTAGTGGGAGGTTTGTCCCAGCACCCTGACCCATCCGTGCTCCCCGTCCAGCCCAGAGAGGTGGCACCTGCAGTAGGACACATCCTGGTGGGCCACTGAGCATGTCCTGCCCTGTGGTGGGTGAGCTGGTGATGACCAGCAGGCCTGGGAGCAGAGCAGGGACACTGCACAGGGGCCACCAAGATGGATCTGTCTTTGGTGTGACATTGGAGTAAGGTGGGTGCAGGGTGAGTCCCTTGGGCAGCTCTCGCAGCCTTTCCCTGAGTGGGGGGCTGAAATTCCGTGGGGAATTTGTGCCGGTGGCACGGCTGTCCCTTGCCCTTCCCCTCGTTCACAAACTGTGTGTGCATGAGGAGAGGGATGTTGGGCATAGCCCTGGTGGGAAATGATGGAGGAGCCGCAAAGGATCGAGTCCCAGTGCAAAACAGGCACAATCAGACGGGTTTGGGTGGGAAGGGACCTTTAAAGCCCATCCAGTCCAACCCCCCTGCAGGGAGCAGGGACATCTGCCACTAGGGCAGGTTGCTCAGATCCCTGGCCAACCCCATCTGGGATGTCTCCAGGAATGGGCCATGCTGGGGGGGCACCGGGGCCGTGCGAGCCCGGGGAGAGCTCGGTGCAGGGGCAGCCCCCGCC
>VYZX01020099.1:262013-272909 GCA_013401335.1 Brachypteracias leptosomus
CCCGCCGGCCTGTGCCCAGCTGTCGGGGGAGCGTGTCCCGGTGTGCCCGGGACAGGAGGTGTGTGCCCGGTGTGTGTGTGTGCCATAGGTGTGCGTGTGCCCCGGTGTGCCCGTGCCGTAGACGTGCATGTGCCTGGGTGTGCGTGTGCCCAGGTGGGTGTGCATGCCCAGGTGTGCCTACACCATAGATGTGTGTGTGCCCAGGGGTGTGTATGCCAGGGGTGTAACATACCATATGTGTGTGTGTGCCCAGGTGTGTATATGCCCCAGGTGTGCCCGTGCCATAGGAGTGTGTGTGCCATAGATGTGTATGTGTCTGTGTTGTAGTGGTGCATGTGTCCAAATGTGCCTGTGCCATAGGCCTTCCTATGCTATAGGTGTGCATGTGCCATAGGTGTGTGTGTGCCCAGGTGTGCCCGTAGGTGTGCATGCCTTAAGGGTGTGCTTGTGCTGTTGATGTGCCCATGCCATGGGTGTGTACACTTACACCATAGGTGCGTGCCCATGAGTGCCTGATGTGTACATCCACACTATAGCCGTGTGCCCGGGATGCCCAATGTGTGCCCATAGCACACACGTGTGCCCGTGGCTTCGTGCCCATGTGTACTGGTGGTGTGGCCGTGCCGGAGGCTGTGCATGGCCTGGAGATGGGCATGGCTGCTGGAGATAGGCCCATGCTGTAGGGTTGTGCTCGGAGTGCCAAGGCACATGCCCACAGGTGGGTACTTGGCACCTCCCTTCCACACAGCTCTGACAACAGCAGGAGCCTTCCCCTGGAAACCTTCCTGTGTCCTGGCTGGTCAGGCAGGGGCAGAAGCCTCTGGCCAGGGCTGTCCCCATCACCTCTGTTTGGGTTTCTTCTGTTTGTCCCCATGTCACTGTCACGCCCTGTGCCATCTGCTCCTGTTTGGTTTGGGAGGATGAGGTATGAGGTTTGGCTGCTGAACAAAGGTTCACGTTGGGGATTTTTTTCTTGTTGAGGCATCAATCCGGTGTATGTTTGCACAGATGCTTGATTTTAAAACCTCAGCGAGTCCTGGTGGATCAATTGGGATTTTGCATATGCTCTAAGATTAAAAGTGCAGATAAATACTAGGAGGTTTGTTTTAATGAGCAGGCTTCTTATGCTGGGAGATGCTGTTTGGAAGGGGTGATTTATAGGGTGCCTGTCCCGGTGTGCACAAACCTGAGCCCAGCCCCTCACGCCACCTGGGGAAAAATAAATCTGCCAAGTTCTTAATGCTCAGAAAATCAATAATTTAAAATCCACTTTAAAAGGAAAACCAGCTCATTTTTGGTGAGAGCATCAAAGGCTCCAATCCACCTTTTGATGCCTCTCTGGTGACTTCTTAGAACTTGTCCCTTGAAGCCCCTGAGTAGGTCCCAGGCTCATGGCAGGTCCCAGTGGAGGGTTCTGGGTGAGGGACTTTCCTGTCTCCCTGCCTCAATTTCCCCAATGTGATGTTCTGTGCTGGCCTGAGACTTTGGGACAACATACACAATGGAAATGTAGAGGGACTGGGGTAAGAAACCTCCTCTGAATAAACTGAGCAGATAATTCTGCATTTAAGAGGAAGCTGGATTTCTCACATCACATCAAACAGTTCTGGTTACTTGTGGCTTCCAGAGCACTGCCAGGCTCTGCTTCCAAAGCTTTTATTGTTGCTTTCAGAGCAGCCAAAGCTCACAACAATGGGTCGTGTAAACTTAGATGCAAAAGTCTGAGGAAACGTCCCGTTATGTTATTTTCCTGGCTTGTGCCCTTGTTTTTACTGCATTTGTATCAATTGCAGCTCCAAGAAAAAAGAGGGAAAGTTTGGAAATTTAATGTGAAACACTTGCCTGTTAAATTATCTTCTTATCTGCAGGCTCTGGATAAGAGAAGATCTGACAATAGACAGCAGTCGTTTGGCAGAGCTGGTTTCTGGGGGGCTGTGCTCAGGACAGCAGTTGGGGCTGTGGCAATGCCCCAGTGCCCCTGATCCCGGGGGAATTGTGTGAAACGTGCTGCACATGAGACCTCACCCCGTGCTGGGAGTGAAGAGTGAGTGTGAGTGGAGAGCGTGGTGAAGGGAGTGCTGCTGGTGCCAAGGACAAAGGACAATAAAGCCCCTGAAGTGATTTGTGGGAAAAGCTGCAGGTCTGTTATGATGGGGAGAAAAATTGGGTAGAAATTTGAGAAAAGTAGGGAATGGAAATGGAGAATGAGACTAAGGGACTGAGACATCCTCATTTTGGATTGTTTGGTTGGTTGCCCCCTACCCTGCCTTCCTTCTCCTCCTCTTGCAGTAGCACATGGCCTCTGACTTTTCCCCCTTGGTAGCCCAAGGGCTCTTGTTTAGCGGAGGCTCTGAGCTGTATTTGTGCTGAGAAATTCTCCAGTGTGAGGATGAGCTCCTGTATGGAGCTGGCAGCCAGTTGGGATGCTGGATGCTGAGCTCAGCCTGGCTGGACTGAGGGTCTCTGGGTACCACCCAGCACATGGTGGGACTTGGGGGTCAGCTGGGACTCCATGTACTCTCGGAGTACCCTCATGTTTTCCCTCTGATTGAAATAAGAGGAAGAAGACCTTCTTCCTGGGAAAAATTCCTGCTGTTCAGCCTTAGCAGGGCAATACAAAGAGTGGGGGAGAGGAGGAGGAATTACTCAGGTGCTGTCATCACCCTGCAGGTCACCGCTGGGCTCTGCGTGGCTGGGCAGAGGGTGTAGAACCCATGAGATCATGGCTCTGAGGTGCTGCCGATAGCACAGATGTGGCGAGCGAATCTAAGTGATTGATGGAACAGCCCCGTGAGTCACCGCAGGGGGAACAGCCCCAGACAATCCCCACTTGTTGGGGTGAGTAACACCCCCAGGTCAGGGGCCGTTGGCTGCTGGCAGTGGGCACCGCACGTCCCCTTCCCCCCTTCCCATCCCAGTGGAGGGTGAAGCCCAAGCACCTTGTTTCCTTTCTCTCCTTAGACATGAAAGCACAACCAGTCTGCATGACCAAACTGGTTTGTCAGCTGCTCTGGTATTTGCAGGGGAAGGCTTAGCCAAGCCCAGGGTTTCCCTCTGTTTTCCCCGAGTGCTTTGGGTCACATTTGGGGTGCTTCGGTGCTGCTGGAGTTGTGGATGGGTGTTGCAGCCCATTGCTACCCAGGGCACAGGGTGCCTGGGGTGCCAGGGCAAAGCCGTGAGCTGGGCTCAAATGCAGGAGTGAATTGCAGTAATTGCTGATGAGACATTCCCACATTTAACACACAAGTGAGCAGAGCATCTGCCAGCCCCGGGGCAGGTACCACCAAGCCCAGTGTGTTTCATGGCATTTGTTGCCTTTCAAGTGATGCAATATTTATTGTTCCTGTCCCATGGCATCCCTCCTGGCCAGGCAGGGAGGTAGCTCCCATTAGCATCTCGAAGATTTACTGAAGCCAGGAGGGGTTTTCAGGAGACCTTCTCAGCTCAAGATCGAGTGTGAAGAGTAAAGGAGTTTAGAAAACACTGAGCACAGTATTTCCCCAGCTCCATTTCTTCGGTGACAAGTAGATAATTTCCAGCTAAAGTAGATTTCAGGAGGGGTAGGTGGGAGGGGAGATTCCTTCAGGACCAGATTAGGCACAGTGGGGGAGCATCACAGCACCCAGGCAGGGCTTGGGGTTTTCATCAGCCTCTGTCACTAACACCCACCATTAGCTGGTGTGTTCACTGTCTTCTCAGCGGGAGGAAAACCAAGCTCTGTACTTGCTAATCTCCCTTCTTGGGTGTCTCTGTGTGTCTATATATATGTATTATTTATGCAGATACTTTTACACACACTTAGACAAAAGACACGAGGGCTCTGTCTGAGGGTTTGCAACTGCAGGCAGGAATGCAGCTTGGGAAAGCAGAAACAAATCAGGGATTTTAAGTGCCTTGACATCTTCTGAAGGCAGCTCACAAGAGACCCGATGGCAGGAGAAGCTGCTGGTCCTTCTGTGGCTGAGCCAAAAAGTGCTCAAGAGTCAGCTCTACTTGTGTCTGTGCTGTGGGGGGAAACTGAGGCTGAAAAGCCCAAGCTGTGGCTTCCCCTATGTCTGTCTTGGTGGAGAAATGATGCAGGATAGAGCCTGGGGCTGCTGAGGACACACCTGGGCTGGCTCGTGGGGCTGCTGTCATCTGATGATTCAAAACAGGACACCTTGGAGATGCAGCTTGTGGCCAGCATCCTCTGTAGCCCCAGTAAAAAACCTGCCCACCCTTCAGCGGGACAGGATCGCCTCCCTCTGCTGCTGGGGGGTGGAGGGAGAGATGGAGCTTGTGTCCAGGCAGAGCAGAAGGTACCATGGCCAATGGGAGCCCCATGTGAGGCTTCTCTGATACTGAACTGGTGGAATGGAGCCAGAAGCTGAGTGTCTGGAGGGATGGGCAGGGCTGGAGCCTGCTGTCTCTGCATTCTTGTTATCCCAGTTTCCAGGGAGGGAGTTCTGATTGTGTTTGTTGTTGGCTGTCTTCCACTTGGGTTGCCTGCAGTTGAGGACAAGGTGTTTCCTTGGCTTTGGCTCTCAGCAGAGATGATTTTCAGGTTGTGACCAGCTCCACATCAGAGCCCTGAGATGGGACGGGCCCCTCCATCTCCCCCAGACTCTCCTCTCCCTGTCCCTGCTGAAGCTCCACAGGCTTTTCTGGCTTCCGGGCAGCCAGAGCTTTCCTCTTCTCCCTCCCTCCTGCAGAGAGGGAGCTGGGCATATATCATCTTAATGCTCAGATCTTGGTTTCCTGCTGTTTTTCTTTTCCCATTGTATGAAAAACAGCATTTTCCCATCTGGGGCAGGAGGGAGGAGGGGGTTTTCCCAGCACGACCAGGCTTTATTTGCAGCCTCTGGAGAGGTTTAATGGGCTGGTGCCAGCTCCCACCCAGCCCCACCAGAGCCTGGCTGGTCTCTGTGGGTGCGCAGGGCATGGGCAGTGCTGGAGGGCGTCTTGAGCACTGGTTGGGACACAGGACACCGTGGCATGGGGCTCTTGGGTTCCCCTGTCACCCCAAAAAGTCTCTGATCCAGAGGACTTTGTGTGCTCTACTGTCTGATAAATAACTTGCACGCTGGAGGATCAGCTTATCCCTCTCCTGTAGCTCCGTGTTCCCAAGACGAGTATCATCTGGAGCTTACAATAACCACGTCTAGAAAATGTTGTAAAATTTCCCCTGGTAGTTTTGCAGCCCGAGAGCTGGTGCCTCTGTGTGAGAACCTCGACATGACATGGACCAGAAGCTACAGGGAAACTGCTGCATTGGTTGAACTTGCAAAGGTCAAGGAGATCTGGTCAGGAATAATAAAGCCCGTGTCCTGTGAACATTTTGGTGCTGCTCAGGAGCAGCTGCTGTGATAGCAGTTGCTTTCTTACCCTGCATCCTGACTTGTCCAGATGGGGCTTCAAGCCTTTGTGAGCTTATGGTGGGGAAAAGACATTTTCATGCTTTAAGAGGGGGATTGTGTTAGGTTACAGGGAGGAAACAGCCTCAAGCTGTTAAGGTTTAGATGTTGAGTGAAAGCAAAATTGTGGTAGAAAAGGTTTAGACTGTGCCATGATTTGAGATCCGGGACTTTGTGTCTGAGTGCTTTGTAGCTGACATTTATCTGTGGTGATGTAAGCACTGGGATCATCACCCTCTGTCCATATATGTAGCTGGTGATTTTCTGATTCTGGAGGAGAACGTTCTAAAACAAAACCGCAGAGAAAAAGGGCCAGATGCCTTCTCCTCTCCAGAGTTCTCTCAGGACTACCAAACATCCCCATCACCCTGTTCCTGGGAGACTCCCCCATCCCCGTATCCCCCTCCCTTCCATGACCATCCCAAGTTATTGCTGTATTTTGTCTCCTGGTACCCACGTCAAGGGGGGAGTTATCCCTGTGTGGGTGGAGAGGTGGCATGTCCAGGCTCTGCAGCCCATCTCCGGGCAGAGGTGTTGTGACCAGTGAACACACTGATGCTCCCTCCTGCCAGCAATGCCCCGTTTATCCTGACTCACCAGGACTATGGTGACTGGGTGGCTCTGGCCACACTTGGGCTTTTACTGCTGCAGAGGTGTTCACTGGGGAATGTGGCCATGTTTGTTGGCTGAGGCTGGATGATGAGCATGTCCTGGCAGAAGCTGTGCTGGTCCTTGCTGCGCTGCAGCCAGAGGGGAATCACAGAATTGTCTAAATTGGAAAAGACCTTCAAGATCATTGAGTCCAATCATTAACCCAACACTGACAAGTCTTTGACTAAACCCTATCCCTGAGCACTACGTCTATATGTCTTTTACATCCCTCCAGGGATGGGGACTCCAGCAGTGCCCTGACCAACTCGTTCCAATGCCTGGTAACCCTTTCAGTAAAGAAGTTCTTCCTAATATCCAATCTAAACTTCCCTCAGTGCAACTTCTGGCTCTTTCCTCCTGTCTTCTATCTAGAAAGGGTGTAAAGGAGATCAACACCAGAGCTGGAGGAGATGAGGTCTAGAAAGGGGGTAGGGAGGGGTTCCAAGAGGCAAGCAACAGGCAGAGAGCCCATGGAAGGTACCTGCCCTGCCCTTGGGGAGGTGGCAGGTGCAGAGGGTGACATGTGTGGGGATAACATGAAGATGCCTGTTAATGGCAAGCAGAGAGTTTGGACAGGAGGAGGAGAGGGAGAGGCCCTGGCGGCATACCCTGGGGCTCCCATACCCAGAAATGGTTCCCTCTCCCTGCCAGACAACTGGCAAAGCGTGGCCGGCTCGGTGCTCCAGGAGGCACACTGGGGCACCATAGGGGATTGAATCTCCTGCTGTAGGTGGATGGTCAGGAGTAGTTTTGAGCATAGGCAAACACCAGCCCCCTTCTTCTCCCTGCCCTGGCGTGACCGGGAAGCTCTAAAGGCCCCAGGCTCTGGGGTGGACGGCAGCTGGGCCGTCCCGTGGCATCCCTGGTGCTGAGCCCACCTCTCCTTTGGGATGTGGGAAATGAAGCTGCTACTTTCACTTTTTATTCCTCATTCCTTGAACTCTGATTCTGCTGCACTAACAGGATGCTGGGCAGCTTGTTTGTCTCCTGCAGAGTCCCCGGTGGTGGGGAGGGTGGGTGTGGAGTGTTCCTGAGACCCTGGTTCTTCACTTCTCCAAGAGCCGGGGCATGGGCTGGACAGGGGGAAGCCATTTATTTTCTTTAGCATGCAATTTCTGTTTTGGAGCCAGTTCAGAGCAACAATCTCTCTCTGTGTAAATGGCTGATAAGAAGAAGAATGGTTTGGCAGAGCAGATCGCCCCTGGAGTGTCTCCACTGTGCAGCAGCACATCCTGCATGGGGCTGGGGGGAGGCTGCAGCCTGACCCCATCTCACCCCACCCTACTTGTGTCCACAGCACTTTTGCCTTTATTTTAATTGTTGCCTTGATCCATCCGAGGCAATTAGAGTGGGTTTGGTAGCCTCTGGCTGCGGATGGCATGGCAGCAGGGCTTTTTGATCTGTTGATAGCAATGTTTCCTCCTGTCCTGGCCAAAAACCAAAGAGCCATCAGAACTGATGGGCTTAGGCGGGGTTTTCCCAAGTCCCACAGGGCAAACATTTAGAGCAGTCTGGTTGGCACCCGCAGGAGGGACGACTGCTTGGGATGCAGAGCTCTGAGGAAAAACACGACTGGGAATTTCTGCCCAGCCCTGGGTTTGCTGCACTGTTTCCCATTGCGTCTCCATTTTTCCTGCCCCCTCCCAAGCTGGCCCCTGCTCTGAGCTGTGCCTCCCATGTCTCTCCTTGCAGCTGTTCCTGCAGAAATACGGCTACCTGGGCAAGCAGGGGCCTGTGCACAGCGCTGCCGACTTCACCCGGGCACTGAGGTACGAGCCTGGCCTGGAAAAGCAAGACCTGCAGCTGTGCCAGCTGTGCGGGGGCAGCCGGGGGGTTGTAGCTGGGGGCTCTCGCATGGTCTGGTGATAAAGCACAACCCATCCTTCTCAGAAACCCTGCTCTGTGCCCAGCCCTGCAGCTGGCTGTGGCTGTGCTGCTGGCAGCCCTGCGAGTCCCTGCGCTGCTCTTTGCCTTTTATGGCCCGGTGCTCCCCTCACGATAATGTCTGTGGCCAGGCCAGGGCTGGGGAGGGCTGGGAGATGTCAGGGGGCCGAGCTGGCCCCCCCAGCTTGGACTGCTCCTGAGGAGATCTCACTGCCTCTGGGAGCATCCCTGGCCTGACTCTGCACAAAGTCAAGTGCAAAGTCAAACAACTGGGGTTAACAACTGGGAAAGGCATTTTTTTAGGCTCCCTTGCCTACTTTTGCCCAGCTAGGAGATGGATTGCTGGTCAGATGTGGTTTCAGAGCCAAACCCTTCTCGTTTTATCACCCAGATACATTCCCAATGGCAGGGCATGGAGCTCACTGGGTGAAAACCCCAGCTCGAGTCAAACCCCCGGCACAATCCCAACCGAAGCCCCTGGGGTGTTCTGGGCATGGGTGCTGACCTCTCCCTTCCTTTTGCAGAGCTTTCCAACGGGTGACCCACCTCCCACCCAGCGGGGTCCTGGATGGCCCCACGCTCCATCAGATGGCCCTGCCGCGGTGTGGCATGAGTGATGGGGAGAGCCAAGCTGCCAGGGCACACCAGGCGCCCGCCACCCCTCGCCGCAGGCGCACAGCCCAGCACAGTGAGCATCGGGCATCCCAGGGGGTTGGGTGCTGGGGTGCTGGCAGTCCACCTCTCCCATGCTGGCTCCTGGAGGTGCTGCTGTGGATGGGAGGTGCAGCCCCGCTGTCACAGTGCCCATCCCAGGACCTGCCCAGGCTTTACTTTTAGTTTTATGGCTTGATGTCAGCGATGATTAGAGAGATGCAGCTCCCGCTCTCAGGGAAATTCAGCTCTCTGAGGTGGTTTTACTGCTGCTAAGGGAGCCAGGATATCTCCCAAGGAGCTGTCATGGCACTGTGGCCCTGGACACAGCCATGGTAGCATGATCTGGAGGACAGGGTCTGAAGTTATCTCCAGTCTTTGAGACTTCTAATAGGTGTTAGTCACCCAGCAGTAAGCACAAAACCTGCCAGTGCTGGGCTGCCTGGCCACGAGGAGTCATTTCACCCACATTAAGGGGCTCTGCCCTGCTCCAGGCAATGTCTCTCACTCCAGTCTACCCAGGATTGGGTCTCTTGTCTCTCATGAGCTTCCTGGGCTTGTGGATGAGTAACTGGATTCCTAGAGAGCAAGAGGACTGGGGCCAGCTGTGCTTAGGACATGGGAAAAATGAAGGCGAGATTAAGAAAGGGCTCTGTGCTGTGTCAGGCTGTCTCTGCTTCTGGCAGGGCTGGCCATGGATGGCCCCAGGAGACAGCCTGGCCACCCCTCCTGCCTCTGTCTTTCCTTCCAAAACCCTGACGTGAAGCGTTGTCCTTGCAGGCACCATCCTGGGCAGAAGGTCTGTGCCCAGGCAGGAGGGCAATGAGGCAGGGCTGGGAAAGGCAGACAGCAGGAGATGGGAAACCTGAAGAAGCAGCATCCTGTGTCCTGTGGTTCACAGGGCTTCTTTCTGGGGATCATAGTCCGTGGATGGGTTGCAAGAGATACCTGGCAGCTCTGAGCCCAGGCAGGGAAGGGCTCTGTGTGATGCTGGTTGCTGCTCCCGTGGGCTGATGCTGGCGGATCCTGTGGCAGCAAGCAGGGGATGGGAGCAAGGCCATGGTGATGCCCACAGGCTGGAGGGCAGGAGGGGGATGCCCACAGGACTGGCGGCAGCAGCCAGGAGGGCTGGAGGCTCTGTGCTGGGCTGGCTGTTTATCCTGCTTGAAGCAGGGAGTGGCTGCAGCTGAGCCAGCAAAGTGCTTTGTGACCCCCCTCTCCTAGCAGGAGCTTGGCCAGGGAGTGCCTGTCACCCACCGTGCCCGTCACCCGCCAGCGCTGGGCACAGCCACACCCCAGCACGTGGGCAAGAGCCAACCCTGGCTCCCAGCTGGGTTAGCCCAACAGTGGTGGCCAGTGCAGGGATGGGGAGGGCAACCATAGAATTGTCAGGGTTGGAAGGGACCTTAAAGATCATCTCGTTCCAACCCCCCCTGCCATGTGCAGGGACACCTCCCACTAGACCAGGTTGCTCAGAGCCCCATCCAGCCTGGCCTTCAAAATTTCCAGGGATGGGGCTTCCACCACCTCTCTGGGCAACCTGTGCCAGTGTCTCACCACCCTCATGGGGAAGAACTTCCTAACGTCTCATCTGAATCTACCCACCTCTAGTTTTGATCCATTCCCCCCAGTCCTACCACTACCCAACATCCTAAAAAGTCCCTCCCCAGCTTTCTTGTAGCCCCCTTAAGATCCTGGAAGGCCACAATAAGGTCCCCTCAGAGCCTTCTCTTCTCCAGACTGAATAACCCCAACTCTCTTAGTCTATCCTCGTAGGAGAGGTGCTCCAGCCTCTGATCATCCTCCCACTGCTCCCAGGATCGGTCCCACAGTGGTGAGGTTGACTCACTCTGTGGGATGGGGATCAGTGTGTCCACTCTGCTCTGTGCCTCTGAACAAATCCTCCCCTCTGCAGCCCAAGGCTTTCTGCTCTCTGGCAAGGTTTGGGGACAGGTCTTGTAGTGGTGGGCACCAGGAATAGGACTTTCTTCTGGCTGCCTTGCTGGCCTTTTCCAGGCACTGGAGCTGGATGGGGCCTGTGCTGACCAGCAGGTCCTCAGCCAATGGTGTGTCCTGGATTCCTCCTTGGGAAACTCTCTAGCTGTGATTGCCCCAGGGCCCACAGTGGTGCCCAGCCCTCCTCCTTCTGAGAGCTGGCCATGTTTGCCTCACCCAGCCCTGCCTGCTGGTGCCATCTGTCCTTCTCCAGGGCGAAATGCTTTGTCCCTGCAGAGGGAAGGATGGGATGCCAGGGGTTTATCCAGCTCTGGAGTCCATGGCACAAGAGAGGTGGTCCAGAGGAGGCCACAAGAATGAT
>VYZX01020100.1:0-17684 GCA_013401335.1 Brachypteracias leptosomus
GGGTCCCTCAGGGGTCCATATTGCTGCCAGTATTATTTAATGCCTTTGTTGAATACAGACAGAGTTGGATTGAGTGCACCCTCAGCAAATCTGCATACAACGCCAAGCTATGTGGTGTGGTTGACACTCTAGAGGGATGGAATGCCATCCAAAGGGACCTTGACAGGCTNGGAATGCCATCCAAAGGGACCTTGACAGGCTTGAGAGGTGGATCCATGTGAACCTCATGAGGTTCAATGAGGCCAAGTGCAAGGCTGGGGCAATCCCAAACATGGATACAGGCTGGGAGATAAGTGGATTGAGAGCAGCCCTGCAAAGATGGACTTGGGGTTACTGGTGGATGAAAAACACAGTATGTAATATGAGCTCACAGCCCAGAAGGCCAGTCGCACCCTGGGCTGCATGAAGAGTAGTGTGACTGGCAGGTTGAGAGAGGTGATTCTACCCCTCTACTCCACTCCTGTGAGACCCCACCTGGAGTACTGTGTCCAGCTCTGGAGTCATCAGCACAAGAAAGACATGGACCTGTTGGAGCAGGTCCAGAGGGGGACCACAAAGATGATCAGGGAGCTGGAGCACCTCCCTTATTATTGCAGCCTTCCAGAACCTAAAGGGGGCTTACAGGAAAGATGGGGAGGGGCCCTTTATCAGGAAGTATAGTCATAGGGTGAGGTGGAACAGTTTTAAACTGAAAAAGGGTAGATTTGGATTAGATATAAGGAAGAAATTCTTTACGGTGAGGGTGGTGAGATACTGGAACAGGTTGCCCAGAGAAGTTGTGGATGTCTGCTCCCTGGCAGTGTTCAGGGCCACATGGTATGGGGCTTTGAAAAGCCTGGCCTTAGTGGGAGGTGTCCCTGCCCATGGCAGTGGTGTTGGAACTAGATGATCTGTAAGATGATCCAACCCAAACCATTCTATAATTCTATGACACTGTATCTTACACATGTGACAAGTGCTTAGAAGCACTGCATTCTTAATACATATATTATGCCCAAATTAGCTTACAGGTAGGCAAGCAGATACTATTCAAGAACAGTAACAACAACAAATCTGCAGGAGGAACTGTGGTATATGGAAAAGGGGAGTATGGCACATCTTCCTTAATACAACTTCAGATTTTGCATCCCAAATATCATGTGATATGATCAGGCAATACTCTTAGACCTGCAGTGCCTACTCAGAGTTTTATGCTGTAAGAATCACCATTCTGGTATGCTGTAGCATATATAACCACTTTGACCTGACAAAGGAGACATCCAAGACCTGACTACATCTTCAGACTGCAGGGCACCATCTGGGGCTCTGACCCAGAGCCAAGTGATTTGCGGGATGGATACAACTAGTATGATATCGGGGGAGTGAGCTCTTAGGAGAGTGACAGGATCAGGGCCACCAGGCTTCAGGTCAGAAGATGGCCGAAGATTGGCCCTCTTTCAGCAATTACAAATGTACCCAGTATGTATAACTGCCTGACCTAGATCTAGTCGAACAAATGCAGGGTGGAAATATGATCTGCAGTGACAAAATTGGATGAAAAGACTCGCTGGATCACTGAGCCCAGTGTTCTAAAATTGTCAGTAAAAAGACAGGATGTCCACAGAATGCTTTCTCCACAGCCACAGATTCTAAACCCCATTCCAACATCCCGAAACAAGTTTTAGATTTGTACTGACAGGCAAAAGCTAAAATGTCAACCCAGCAAGCTGAGAGGAAGGAAATCAATGACAGACAATATTGGAAAGAAAACTATGAACTTGTCCAGAGGTCTGGACATACCTGCTTTCAACAGTTCAACCTGGCTGAAACATTTCTTCCTGGCACCAAATCTAGTCATTAGGTTACTCCTGAGAATGTAAAGATGACCCATCAACCCAGAATATGAGAAATTAATACCAAAACATTCTGCCTACCTCATCTCTAGTTATGGTAGATCTCCAATGCTTGGTGACTTTCTAAGTGCCTAAGTGTGGTGCAAACAAAATCTCAAATCCATTGGTATAAAAAATTAAATCTTTCCTACCTCTGTCATGTAGGAATGATACTTTGGAACAAAAGGACCTCAGACATTGCCTTTGACAAAAGGCATATTCTTTAGAATATGACTTTGCTCTTATTTTTCACAAAAAGAACATATAATTTTCTGTGATTACAAGAAAAGCACATAATCTGTCAATCTGAATGATAGACTTTTCTAGGTCTGTATTTCAGAAGGACCATCTCCCACAAATTTAAAAGGTACACACATTAACTTGAAATGGATGTTAGTGTCTGATTTTTCTCCTTACACCCTTTTACAGACAAGATACTGCTATTTATCTCACCACTTGTATCAAATAAGATTACAGGTCAAGATCTTGAACTTTATAATGGAAAAAATAATCAGCTATTGATTTCACAAAATCTGTAGCTGCACACATTATAATTTCTAATATAGTTCCTTGTAACAGAGCTGCGATTCTTTTTAGAAACCAAAGGCTAAGATGACTGTTAAAACAACTATAACCTAACATATTTCAGTTAAAAATTGGAACAATTTTTACAAGGCACCAAGACATTATGGGTAAAAATCCAACAAAGGTCTTCACAGAATACAGTAATTACCTCTCCCTCTACTAACATGAGTTTGACCATACGCATTATAACCTGTTTTCAGTACATCAAGACAAATGTAAGCTACCAACAAAAACTGCGTTGCTACACAGCTACTGTAAAGTGTGAATCTGTTTCACTCACCTTGACAAAGGTTATTTGCCAATTAGTTAAGCTTCAAACAAAACAAGTTATTCCAAAGCAATTTGCAAGTTAGCCAGCAAATAATTAATCTCTTAAAACTTGAAATCTATTACCTGAACTAGAACCTAGTAAGTACTGATTTTTATAAAAGACTTTTTTCATAGAACTGTCCTTTTGTCAAGTATGTATTTTTAGTTTCAGATTATGCTTTGTATTCCACACTAATTTATGCATACTTGACATGAAATATTAATTAATATCTTTAAAATGCAGATAACAGCTCTGTGAAAGTATATATAACCTTTTATAACATAATCAATTAAAAACAATTTTACCTGCCAAATGAAACTAAATTAATAATTAAGACTGCTCCATAATATCACAATCAATGCAACAGCTTTTAACCCAACTGAGAAAAATACTTCAAAAGATTATTATCTTTCAAATCCGAGATGATTCGTGGTTTGCCTCAGGCATATACTTACATATATACACACATCTTTATATATAAAAGAAAACTCTTGCAATTGGGTAAGATGGTTGCGTAAGAAAAAAAAGCAAAACCCCAAATACTCTGTAAAGCAAACTTATAATCGCTTCTTGAAATTTAACCTTTTGCAACACTGTAACACTGCAAAGATCTTATGAAAAATCACTAGCAACTGTCTGCCACCATCCTGATAGGGACTACTCTTACACTCTCCACAGGCACCTATCTGGAACATTTCTGGGACATCTGTATGGGTTATGATTAACTATTACCAATGCAAAGACAACTGGCTCTTTGCACAGTCATTTACATCTAGCAGGTCTCATAGGACACATCCAGAATCACGTGAAAGCTGATCTTAAGCTTTCAGTACCAGTTAGATAAATGAGCAGCCTAGCCACTTTCATACAGTGTGAAGAAATAAATTTAGAACATCAGAGACACTTTTGTGCAATTGTAGCTCAAATACTTCTCCACGATGAACCCAGAGATGTAAATGTATGGTGAAGTCATCTGGGTGACACTGCCTGGATTCAGGTTGATTCATACAGAAGCTCTCAGATGGTCCTGCATCATGCTCTTTCTTGACAGTGCAAACCAAAGAATCAACTTGTATGTAGCCTTCAATGCATTCACACTCATCATCCTGTGATGCTGGATAGGAAAGCAAAGGAACTCAATAACACCTGCAGAATTCAGCTTGCTCCTCGAGACAGGCTTATTGGACACAAGGTCAGCACTGTCCAGGCAAGATCCAGAATGATTACACAAGCAACAAAGTGCCTTTTCAGTGTTTGGAGAATCCATTTTGCTTGGGTTTTCCAACACTTCTATCCCTTGAAACACCGCAGGATTCCTAGCACACCAGATGAACCACCTAGGGTTATGAGGAGTGCCTGAGGGAACTGGGACGGTTTAGCTTGGAGAAGAGGAGGCTGAGAGGAGACCTCATGGCTCTCTACAACTGCCTAAAGGGAGGTTGTAGTGAAGCTGGTGTTGATCTCTTCTCCCATGTAACTAATGACAGGACAAGAGGTAATGGCCTCAAGTTGCACCAGGAGAGGTTTAGATTAGACATTAAGAAGAAGTTCTTTACTGAAAGAATGGTCAGGCACTGGAACAGGCTGCCCAGGGAGGGGGTGGAGTCACCATCCCTGGAGGGGTTCAAAAAACGAGTAGATGTGTTGCTTCAAGACATTGTCTAGGGATCGGGGAGATGTCAGACAAAGGCTGGACTTGATGATCCTAGAGGTCCTTTCTAATCTAAATGATTCTATGATTCTATGCTGTTACCAGTATTCTCTAAGAAAAAACTGTCTTGAAAATGTGACATGCTTAATTTTGCATCAGATCAAATTTAAATTTGAATTAGCATTCTTAATCTATCTTATCTCAAAGCCCCTGCCTGATCTGTCAGTGTTTCTAGACTCACCCTGTCTTATTTTCTCTCCCACAAGTCTCTAAAACCTTTTCCTCCCACTGTCTCCACAGCACCTATTCCAGCAATGGTGAGTAAAGAATATGCTATTTATTTCTAACTTTGTTACCTAAATTCAGTTAGTCATGTGCTTATTCATAAATAAGGTGCTGTTGAGTATTTGATTTTATTTCTCTAGTTTTTATTCTTTACTTCAGCTCATTGTCACCCTCCTACTTGGCTGTTCTCTTCCATTGAATCATTACCGAAAGCAAGATGCATGCCCTTGAGGCAGGGATTATTAAGTCTACCTGCACTGAAAAGCATCTAACACTTCTGAGGTTCCCTGAAACGAATACAGATGCTAGGATAATACTCTACCATCTAAAGCTTTAATTGAAAATGCTACAAACCAATTCTACAGAAAGGATACACACTAAAAAAAATGTTGCTTACAAACCACATGGTTTAGTATGAATTTAGCACATTTTAAAACATATAGTATGGCAGTTTTTATAGGGAACTCTTACAGTTCTTATGCTCTGAGGCACCATCACTGTGTACTTAGTGTGACTGCATAGTGTATATTAGTACATTTCTACATTTAACTTCATTTCTGTCCTTCTAGAATGTGATGTCCTTTCTTTCAATTTGTGACTAGCATACAGAAGTTTATGTACCTCATGAAGTAATATACTTTATGGGCTACAAACCACCTGTGATGATGGCTACTGTTTAGATATAGAGCAGTCTTTTCCAAAATAACACTACTGGAAAAAGAATATGAGATAATTTTCATGAGCTTTGGAAGGAATGTCTAATGCAGTATGATGAAGCTACACTAAACCAAGTCATCCTTATGGAGAAAATGAATCAAGCACAAGAATTAGCCTTAATACACTGGCAAACCTTTTAGTTTCAATTGTGTAACTGTTGATATTCAAATATTTTGCATCATTTTAACCTGACATTATTGCTGGAGCAATATTCTGTGGCAACTCTGCAGCACTGAAATAAATTTGTTGTAAACCTTTCGCTAATGCGCTTATTGCCATGGGCCATGTTTTGGAAATCTTTTATTTCTAAGGAAAAAACAACAACAGGAAAAATACTCTCATTACTTGATAAAATACAGGAGAACAGCATGCTACTATGTAGTATAATTGTTATTAGTGATGCAGTGAAATAGCTAAAGCTATGAGAATATTCCCAGAACACATTCTCTTTTTTAGGAATATATTTTTCATTTTCAGAAATTGCGACATGGTATTAAAAATTTTCTACAGATATGAAATTAAAATGCCACTCACTGAAGTTCTCTAAAACATGGCTGGACATTTTTTCTGCTATCAAATGATAAAACTATAATAACGTATGTAATTTTAGATTAGATTTAAAAATCCTTGTAGAGAGTAGTTAATTGTGAGTATGTTTATGATGTACTGTGCTGTCCACTCAGGCTATATTTAGCACAATAGTAAGGAGCCAAACATGAAAGTGAAAGCTTGTCTTTCCTAGAATCAACTCTGGACTAAGTTTGAACACAAGGTACATCTTCAGACTTTGCTTATGCAATGTTATCAACATGCAGGTCACCCAGGCTTAATTACTAGGTAGCATGCTCCTTGATTAGGATTTTGTTCTTGCTTTACTGGATGGAAATTAGATTGTACCCCACAAAATTATACATGTTAGTTTCTTAGGAAAAACTGGAATAATTAGATACATAGTTTGCATTGTTGTTCTGCTATTTGTTACCATGCCCATTTTTTAAACCAAGAATATGCTCAGGGCCTTGTTGAAAGAGGTTTGTACATAACTACACGGCCAAGTTGTTCCTAGTGCCTAAGAGGTGCTCTGTAAAACCATCACTGTCAATTACTTTTCAATACAGAAGTGGAACAGACAGCTGGAACAGGGGTCTCAGATTTGACCATTCAGAATTAAACAAATAAATATTTGCGTTAATATCTCTTACAAATTCCCCTACATAGTTACTGAAGCTGATCCTAATTCAGTAAAAATGACTAAATGTGTCTTTCCATGGTACTGGTTCTCCCTATCCCAGCCCACCTCAAATACTTTAAGATTTTGTATAACACATAGGAGAACATCTACATTCAGAGTTCTTAAGTTTTGAATGTTTCAAATGTTGTTGAAAAAATAGTCCTTCTCAAATAAATCCCTAAAACCAGTAATTTCTATAGCAGCATAAAAATGCTATAGACCTAAAATACAAACTATCTGACTATACTGCAAAGCAGTGTATCAGTGGACATGCTAGATAATTCATGATTTAAGTATGGATTATGAATACATTAGATATGTAAGGCTACAAAAGCTTCAAAGCAGATAAAAAAGTCCATCTTAAAAATTTATGAAGATAAAAGATAGATCAGTTTTTATATTCACATTATATAGTCCGGGCATCAATACATTGTGATTATGCGCTATCCCTCAATTTAATTCCATTTACAGGAAATCAGTTCTGGATAATTGCATTCTTACAGCCATCATAAGAAACATCCATCAAGTGAAGATGATTTGCTGATAGGAAACAGAATGACTGCCAATGACCAAAACTCTAACATTGGCACATTCTTCTAGCAGGATGGTTAGAATATGAAACGAATTAAGTATAAAGCCATGCTTTCATGTTATCAGTCAGCTGTTCTATCAGCTAACATTTCTTTACCTCAAACCACACAGTTCCAGCTATACTCTTATGCTGGCTGCAACAACCTGCTGAACCCACTGTGAGCTGATGTGGCAGAAAAATCAACAGAGAACTATTTAGATATTTCTTTTTTCCTCTCTGAATCAGGGCACTGTGGAGTCAGATGAGACAAAAGAAGTAGACAGTTGTGGCCAGAAGTGCATGGGGATTTTTTCATCCATGGTAACATGAAACTACTGCCTATGTCTCCACCCACACTACCATTGTAGTGGGTCTGTCTGAGATGATTNTAAACTAAAAAGATAATAAGATACTGGCATATTTTGACACTGCCATATGGTTCTGACTACATTGGTATTTTGAACAAAGAACTGTGCAAATTGCCCAGAAAGGAATTCATAAAACTGTGTTGCAATAGTGTATCACTGACCTAGCGACTCACACACCTTCCCTGCTGCTTACACTTGGCAAAAGCAAAACATAATCCCTGAAAAGTTTTGGTTCAGTTGCAAATCCCCTGTGCTAGTCCACCATTCTGACAGGCAAGCATTCTTCAGACAGTCTAAACATATTCACTAGTAGGAACCTTGCAGAAAGGCACAAGATTCAGGACAGTACAAATATCATACCTTTTGCTCTGTCTTGTGACAAAAGTCTAGCTTGGGTTAGTAAGCTTGTCAAAAGGACCATCTTGTAAAGTAGCAGGTACCTGAGTTCCTAGCGAGCTTCCAGAAGAATGTCCATAGAAGATGCATTTTGCACCACAGGGCTCCAAATCAGGAAAGGTGAAATATTGACATTGATAAGAGGTTTGCACTTCCTTGAAAATATTTGTTGAAATAAATTTTTGACAAAGCACCAGGTTTTTCTGAATAAATTTGACACAAAAAATTCACAATCAGAAGTCCAACATTATTCCTCTACACTAAACTAGGGGGGTTTCCTTAGAGAAAATCCTAAGATCATAAGAAAATACAGAGGATGTTCTTGGATAACTGTGAAAATGGCCATAACTTGTTTTTTACTACTATGTCTTAATTTATCTCTTACGAGTAGAAGCATAGAGTCAAGTGAGTAAAAGTTGCTCTCCATTCTGTGTTCCACATCCCCCTACAAGTTCATGGACTCTTTTTTCAACATCCAAATCTAAGTGCAAGTTGACAGGCACCAATTTTGTCTCTTATTTTTTATTACTTAGATTTCACTTTGTGTATGTAGGAAGTCATAGACTTTGGAGAGCCTACTCCTCTTCACCCCACTCTTTTTTCTTCTTTATAATCCAATTTCAAAGCAAAGCACAGTAGAAGCAGGAAAGGTACACACATTTGTACTCCAGTTCTACCACCTTTTCTTCTTCCACCTCCAGCTGCAGTCCCATCCAACACTGCAGGAGTATGACAAGAGACAGATGAAGAAAGACAGACCTGTACTTCCTCTAGTTTCTTAGGCTAAAGAGTCTCACTCTTGAACTCAGGATTCACAATTTGCAGCAAACTTCCAGCTAGCTCTGTCTGTGCCAGGTCTCCTCCCTCTACACACAAAGGATGCCTTAGAAACTGGTATCTGGGGGACAAACAAGTGCAGAAGGTGACATGTGAGCTACATTTGGGCTATAGTTCACTACCTGAGGAATCTTGCTGCAGAGGTTTCAATACATATGGTCTAAAAGGTAACATTTTAGTGCACATTCTGTACGTCATTTACGTGGCTAGGAAAATGCTGACAAACATTTTTATAGTATCCATTTTGAGATAAAAGAATTGTTTTCTTTCACTTTGCTCAAAATCCCATTTTATGCCTGCTTTTCATGAATAAATACTTAAACAATTGAACTCTATGTGCAATAAATGATGATAAAAATCATACTGCATGCAAAAATATGTCTGTTCTTACAGAACATACACACCCATATCCAAAAAATGACAGAAGACTGATGGAAGATAAGTAGGAAAAAAACTTATCATAAAGTGCAAATAAGAAATTTAAGGAAAGATGATGATAAAACACAATGGCAGTGGTTCAAAGCCTTTTGATATAGTACCATGTATAGTACATGGAAGGGTAAAAAGAGACAAACTGCAACCAAGAGCACAGGGAGATTAGGTAGAGAAACTTAAGACAGATAAAGAGATACTCTGAATCTCATCTAACCAGACCACTGGATATGTTGAGATTCAAAATGCTGAAATGCTGTATTAGAAGAGAAAAAAGTATCTTCATAGCTGAAGGTAATGAAATATGGTAAAGTGAAGCAGAGAATTCATATAACATGCTGCTAGAGAGAAAATTCAGTAAAATCTTCCACTGCTATTGCCCACCACAGGTTTTACAGAAGTTCAATCTAGAAAACATGTGGAGAACAATTGGGAGCCCATCTCAGCACTCTGGCTGAGCAATCATCTCCTACCATGGCTCTCCATTAAAAAGTGAGATTATATTTTACTAATAGTGGATCAAGTTAATCCCAGGAGATCCTCATCAAATTCTGTCCCTATTGTGGTGGGTCACATATTGCACTTTTCAGCAGATGTCTCCAGAATTCAGTACTGCTCAAACATTTGTATAAAAATAGTTTCAGCACACTAGTCAACACTACATTCATATTTAAGCTAAAGGGAACTGGGATCCTTTTAGTATAAAAGAAATCCAAAAGACTGACATTCACATAGTGGTTAATACCATTCTAAATACGGATATATTCCATAGATTAACATTTAAATCCAGAAAGATTCATCTAGTAGTAATTCTAATGCATTATTTATATCCTCCTAAAACAGCTTACTTTTAGAAACCAGATTGGTGTGTTGTGTTGTGCTGCAGAGGGAAACAACACCACACTGCCACAGCAACCATGAAAATGGTGTTCTGCTTTTCAGTTTAGTAGTTCCCTGTAGAAAAAATTTGATCAACCTGAAGAAATCTGTTTCTGTTCAGCATTTTTTCTAATGTATAAAACCAAACCTCAGTTTGCTAGTATACCAATATCAGTACTTCTCTTTACTGTAACACAATTAACAGTCCTTTTTCAGTTTGGATTCTGGACCTACCTCAAGGGGGGCAGCTGTGCCATTATGCAGCCAAGAGGAACTACCAGGTCTGACTGTATCTAATCTTCAAAAAATCTCTTTACATATCTTTTCATCCAACCTTGCCTGTTTTGTAGCATGTGAGATTGGGCACCAAACACACTTAATATGTAGAAAAAATGCAAATAATAAAAACTATATACAGTTGCCCATATGCAATGCTACATTTTTATCTTTGCTGTTCCAGAATTCTACTTTTTCAATATTGTCAATAAAACAAATAAACAGTTCTCTAAATCACACAAAATTGTCCAAGTCTGCTGCTAACAGGGAGGAATATACTTAGTATCTACTTCTGTAAGGTGCAAGATTAAGTCTCTGTGATGATAGGTATGATTAAGTATATTTTGTATACATCAGACTTGAGGAATATAAGTAAATTAATCTCACTGAAGAACAACAGGTTCTATCTAGCATATGCTGCTTTTGGATGTGCCATTGCTGGTAGATCTGCTGCCATCAGGCTTGGTTTCTATAGATTTTTGTTTTATGACTGCTATTCTTTCCTGTTGCAAAGTTCATGTTGAGCATTACCCAGATTAGAGCACTTGAGAGTCTTCTAAGTTTACCTAAAATTTCCCAAATATAAGCTATTATCTGAAGATAAAACTTACCACACCATAAGTCGTTGCTTAAATGAACAAAGAGGGTAAAAACTACTGAGGAAACACACACATGAAAAATGAAAGATTGTTTTCATATGAATGGCACCCAATTTTTACCTTTTTTCAGAATCTCAGGTGTAATGTTTTGTTCTAATCATATGCACCCTTTTTTTCTTTTTTTTTACAAGAAACTTTCAGCTATATCCAATTGGAAAACAGTCTAAATGTTCCAAAATCATTCTCTCTTTTCAATGCAGGGAGCCCACTGTAACAGTTTCTTTCAATATTTAATGTTTTTTCTTCCTTCACCATGTCTGCAGTCAGACCTTCTACATGTTTTAATGAATGTTCTTTGCTCTGATTCTTATGAATTAAATAGCTTTCTATGACTTGTTTTCCTAAACTGTGTATTGCTTTGCATGAAAACTAGTATCACAAGAATAGTGGACTAAGTACACAGTTGTTTTGTTTTTCCAGTAAAGTGCATTTCAGAGTTGCACTGTAATTCTAGCTGTCCTCTTCCTGAGACATAATAAGTTTAATTTGCAAATGGAAGCTGAGATAGTCTGAGTGATATCTATTTGGATCTTCTAATTCTTCTTGAAAAAGTCAATGGAATTGTTTTTTTCTTACCCCAATTTTTATTTTAGACATTTCTTCATTTTATATACAACTTTTACTAAACCATGAACTAAAATTTTTGCATTTATGGAAGAATTAGAGAATAATCTTTCTTCATCAGTTGCTTCCTCTCAGTCTTTCTTAGCTAAGATCAGATTTTAGCTCTCAAGCTGCCAGCTAATTATTTGCAATTTGCTTCAGAATCTGTATTAGCAGTGTACAAAACCCAAAATGGCTTTTTTAAGCTATTGAACAAAATAGAAATGAAGAGAGAATGTCATTAAAAGTTGGGAGAAACATCAAATGATTTATTTCTTTAAACAAAGTGTTTATAAAGTCAAATATTTATTTGATTCTACATACTTCTACCAATCATACAAAATTGATTAGTATAAGCAGTGCAAGCTCTCCTCCCTCTGTCCATAGAAGAAAATGAAATATACAAAATATGAAATTAATATCACTTAAATTTTTTCAACTTTTTGACCTACAAAATATTAAGATTAAATTAACTTTTTGTAAAACTCTTGGATTTCTTTTATACAGATTATGGGGAAGAAGCCTTACATAATGAAGATTAGTATGTTTCTTTCTGATGGCATTTCCGAAAATGTGAGATCATTACTGAATCAGAATCTTTCTTTTCTTCATGTTCACTATGTCCAAATGTCTTCTTGTTCATACTCCAATCTCCAGTCTTTAGAAGCAATGCATCAAGTCTCCTAATGTTCAACTGAAGAGTGAAATAATTTTAAATAGAAACTCGATTGCAAGTTACAAATAATGGAAACTGGCAGATTTCTAGCACCTTCACAAAAAGCAGAAATACTCTTGAAAGAAAATTCAAAAAGAAACCCCCCCCACACGTTCTATTCCCCATAATTCTAAATTGTATGAAAAGTGAAGCCTGTTTTTAGCTACGTAACCTATAAAGGAAACCTTTTCTTTCTGATGTGTAATAATTTTAATTTAATTGTTGATATAAAGCATTAGGGAAAGTGCATTATATCAGAAGAAGCATTGTATCAGACAAAATTTTGCTAATAGCTAGCTTTAAGAAACGTACATTGTCACAGCTTTATAGCTTACATATTTTTTTCTGATGGATGAGGATCATTTCCATGAGGATACTGCAGTTTTGAAGCTGGCTACATAGTTATCCTCCATGTAAAATGATTGTGAAGAGAAATTAAGTAAAACTGGAGAAGCCACAAATGGTATTTCTGTCTGAGACCTTTCAGAGAATTATACAATTTTCAGACTTTAGCAAACAATGCAAACATATAACAAGACATACACAAAAGGGAACTTAGAAATACTTAATCTCCTTAGCTATAGCAACAATAACAATATTGCCAATTCTTATGACTTAAGCAGTTATTGTCATACCCTAACAAGATACCAGAAACCTAAAAGTCCCCCATGAACACAAATGTGCATGCATGCGTGTGCACACACGGAATGCAGATATCCCCTTCACAGGCATTAAGAGCTTTCCCTTGTAGAGCAGACAGAGGAAGCTTGGGTCTCTCTGCTGTTAGCAGGCTACCTCACTCCTGCACCTACACCACAGAGCCTACACCAGGGCAGGTGCAGGTCAGGAACTCGCAGAATCACTCCTATTTATAATCCAAGGTTTATACACTTCAACTTAAGAGTGGACTGCAGACTGCCACAACACAGTATTTGTGGATACATTTTGGCTTACTGCAAGACAGAAGAAAAGTCTGACAGATGAAGTTATCAGACTACAAAATAAACTTAGAGAAACAGTCTATGCTTTTACAAAGAAATCCCAAAGTCTGAACAGGGCTGTTCTCTTGGATTGCTCTCCAGTAGAGCTTTAATTAAAGATAAACATGAGATGGAGAGTACCTCTAACTAAAAGAACTTAGAAGAGATACACTTCACATCAGAGTTTTGCTGCACTGAAGTACTTCTAAAAAAGCACTTAAATGAAATACTTTCCATTGTCATTTATTAAAAATCTTTCACTCTGTCCACTCAGAAGTTTATGCTTTTTTCTTTTTGTGAAGTTTTACTGTCTGATTGCTTAAACATATATGATAAGCATGCTGGAAATGATAGCCACCAAGTACCACAGATCAGCTTCTTATTGTAAGTACCACTGTAACAAAATGCACATCTTTACAAGGAGGGGTGTCAATGCTGAAGAAAAAGGACAGCAAATGGAACTTGCAAGAAAAAGGAGGATACCTATAAAAAGGAGCAGCCATGCAAAGGAGTGTGGCAGAGGATCTTCCCCTTTTGTGACAGGCAGGCTGTACATGTGATTTTTTAGATCCTCAATTTCCTGGGAGGACACCACAATGATGGAAGCACAGTGGTATTAGCCACACGTGCTGCCTGACACAGAGCCTGAGCAGTAGGTTCATTTAAATATTCAATGCCACGATCACAGACTTTCACCAAAGTTAAAGAAATCAATGCACGCCTAAAATATCTTCCCCTCAAACTACTATTCAAAAGAATGTAATTTATTTTACATAATTAAAAAAAAATATTTTGTACTTTGTAAATCATATGCTTATTGATTAGATATACAAGATTTAAAAACTGTATATAATTTGCTACGTGAAACCAAAAAATCATGTAGGAATCGGTTAAGCATGGTTTAACAAGGAAAAAATCGGAAAGTATGTTTTTCTTTCTTAGCCATCACAAATTTGGAAAATTTGCTACTTTCAAGAGTAAAATGTTGCACAGATTTGGAAAATTTGTACAACATTTTATTCTTGAAAGTAGCATCTAACAAAAATTAAAGTGGCTGGAGAGACTGCAGATGACGTAATTGTGCAAATGATCATAAATACTGTGCTTTTGCATCATCATTTCATTAACAGAAACAATGAGCTTTAGGAATTTTAGGGACACCTAAGAATCTTAAATTTATTAGAAAACAAGCATTCAATATTAAGATATCCAGATCTCAGAAATGTTCGTTACAGTTTCAGAGAAGCATTTTACAAAATAAGAGCAAGTTTTCAAAATATCACAATGTCAACTTAAATGTTTTTTAAACAAAACAAGAAACCTTCCCAAAGATGAAAGAATATATGCACACCATACTGAAAAGCATCATGTTTTGTCCCAGACCCATCATATTTTCAAGCTGGTTCTTACATGTAATTGAGAGACAGTCTCTATGTATCTCTCTTTCAAACCTGAATTCACTGCTCTGTACTATATTCACAATACTGTACTATATTCTAAAGGCTCTGTTGACTCTATGTAGGAAAGAGCTCAAAGTCACTTGGTGCCTGAGGGGAGAAGAACTGTGTTAAGACAGCAGAATGCTAAAGGTGAAAATCATTTAGGTACAAAAGACTAATGAAAAAGCCATATATGAACTACTGGTCTTCTATATCCTATTGCACTGAATGAAAAGAATTTAATATGTAACCTAGTTCATTCAAATAGACTTAGTATCTCTCAATAAGGCATAAATATTAAATTAGACTTGACTACTATAAAATGTAAAGCAAATACATTTAAAAAAAAAAATCTGTGAAATAAGATTTACATGAGCTTTACATGTAACTATACTTCATCAAGGATTATCACAATAATATGCCTACCCGAAACGAGAATGATTTCTTGAGCAGATAACTACTTCTCAGTAGTTATAACAACTACTGAGAGTCAGTATGTTTGCTCTTGCTGGCCACATAGTATTTTGCAGCAAGAATTTTATGATGAGAATTTTTCTCTTAAAGGGATACATATAATTAGTCTTTCTACAGAATTTCAGAGCAAACAAACACTGTGTTACTCATTTTAACATATATTCCTGGTCTTTCTCCCTTCCCTCTCACCAAATATTGCATGACCATCTATGGTCTTTAATTCTGTTCTGCTTTAGAAGGCTTGAAGAAGGAAATCATGGTTGTATAACTTATAAGAATATGTAACATTTCTTTTAGATCTGTAGAAAAAATATTTACCTACTGAAGTTTAATACTTCAAATAGCAACAATCAATTCTTTACTCAAATAAAAAATGTGTGTTACAATAAACAATAAATGCAAACATCTTTCGAAACATAATTTTTTCTTAACTGTAAAATTAACCCTAGATGTCACTACTTAAAAGTTAAAAAATCCCGAAATGATAGGGTTTCTCATTTGAATGTTTAGATTTCCTTTAATCACACTGTACTTTTTTTTTGCTGTATTTTTTCCCACTTCAAATTTATTTTTATNTGAAGAAAGGTTCATCACAAAAGGTGACCCATCAGCAACGGCACTCTCAGAAGATAGTCCACTAGCTTGAAAATCACACTTACTTTCTGTTTCTCTATATAGCAATGTGGTAAAAGAAGTAACTTGACACCTTTTTTGTAGTTTGTCAGCACTGGAACTATATAGCTCCTGAAAAGAACTACCATCTTTCCTATGTGATTCTAACTGCAAGCCATGTCGTGTGTAAACAGGTGGATTTTCATTTCGGCCATGGTAAATTGTTCCCATACTGCAAGTTTCATATAATGCAGGTGATAAAACTAATCTCTCTCTGATATTTAAATCCAAACTATGTGCTCTTCTCTGAAAAGGTTTAACAGTGCATGTATCATTCATGGGAGAGGAAGCAGGAATATTTATTTTTTTATTTAATGCCTTTAAGAGAGGTTTTTTACTTTTCATATCAAATCTGGGAGCTCTTGCTTCTAGACAAAGTGCTTCTGTTAATCTTCCAGTATCATTATTATTTCTGACCATGCATGAAAACCCTTGATTTTTGATTTTCAAAGTTGCACTTACCACTTCATGGCAAGTATCCTTGTTAAAACCAGACTGAATTTTGAGGAGAGGTAAGTGTTTTCCCGATGATTTTGCCAATTTAACAGCGACAGTTGGCTGATAGTCAGTCCGACTTTTGCAGAAATGTATATTTGCTAACTGTCCACAGGAACATTTTGTGTTGTAAACAAAGTTAAAGCCCCCTGAGCAGGTCTCACAGGAAGGACAGTGAAGTTTTCCAATTGTCCCCTGTGCCTATTGACAAGAAAAGAAAAAAACAACACCCAACACACTGTAAAAACCACCAATTAAGAAATCATTACTAGAGTTACTTTTCTCATTTAATAAAACTGTTTTTCAAATACAATAAAAGAGAATTCACAGGAGAAAGAAAATCCACCATAAATAATCCACTCTTCTTGCTGCAGTAATAACTAATTCTAAGAAATCTAGAACACATACTTCAAAACACAGGGGCTTTGAAATATGTTTAAAATGTGTACATAGATAGAATAATGCTGCAATATTAATGAAAACATTACATCCCTTAAAGCAGTGAAATCAATTTACCACATTAATCTGGAATTGGAAAGCACAGTTTCTCAACCGTCTTCTGAGTGCTGATACATTTCTTGCATACTAAGTACAGTGGAAGGAGAAGATTTCTTACAAAGAGAACAGAGCTTTTTACTTTGCTTACCTCATGAAAGCTTGAAATGATACTTGAATTTTGGTGTATGTAGTATTACAACATAATCTGCATGCAGATACCATGACAAAGAGACAGTTTTTTTCATTATTTGTAAATTTTATGAATTTAATTTCAGCCCTGAAGGGACTTTTTCAAAATAAAAATCAGTATCAAAGATCTATAAACTCCAACATATTGGCACAACTATTAGTATTTTCAGTAAATATATTAATCTGTCAGCAGAAACATTTTTGAGGATTAAAGTTATACAAGTGTTTGTAGAATCAAAGGCAAGATGAGAAACATTATCAACTCCAGTCACACATTACTCACCAGAGTGTCTAAAATGGGGTTGAGCCATGAATACAGAAGCTGCCCAACATTTCTAGTTAAAGCATTGCTTTCAGTTGCAAAGGTTTTTAAAGGTAGTTTGAGAAGATTCTATGACTGATGCTTGTCTGACTGAAAGCTTCAGAAAGTTTGAGTAAACCCAATTTTGCAATTTGAGGAAGAAAATATGTGCAGAAAAGCTGTTATTTTTCACGTGCAATGACAGAAAAAGTTCTCGAAACACTTCTTTAAGAAACCTACTCCTCCTGCC
>VYZX01020100.1:18341-49543 GCA_013401335.1 Brachypteracias leptosomus
AGGAGAAGATTTCTTACAAAGAGAACAGAGCTTTTTACTTTGCTTACCTCATGAAAGCTTGAAATGATACTTGAATTTTGGTGTATGTAGTATTACAACATAATCTGCATGCAGATACCATGACAAAGAGACAGTTTTTTTCATTATTTGTAAATTTTATGAATTTAATTTCAGCCCTGAAGGGACTTTTTCAAAATAAAAATCAGTATCAAAGATCTATAAACTCCAACATATTGGCACAACTATTAGTATTTTCAGTAAATATATTAATCTGTCAGCAGAAACATTTTTGAGGATTAAAGTTATACAAGTGTTTGTAGAATCAAAGGCCAGATGAGAAACATTATCAACTCCAGTCACACATTACTCACCAGAGTGTCTAAAATGGGGTTGAGCCATGAATACAGAAGCTGCCCAACATTTCTAGTTAAAGCATTGCTTTCAGTTGCAAAGGTTTTTAAAGGTAGTTTGAGAAGATTCTATGACTGATGCTTGTCTGACTGAAAGCTTCAGAAAGTTTGAGTAAACCCAATTTTGCAATTTGAGGAAGAAAATATGTGCAGAAAAGCTGTTATTTTTCACGTGCAATGACAGAAAAAGTTCTCGAAACACTTCTTTAAGAAACCTACTCCTCCTGCCTTATGGGTTAAAACCTCAACATTTCACAAAGTATCAAAGACATGTCTTTTATGGCACATATGAAAATCTGTTTAAATCTGCATGCTTTTAACCTAGAGAAAAAAAAAATCTCAGTTTACGTATGCCAAAAGGCTTTCAAATCCCTGAAAATTCCTTGAACATGCACAGCCTCTCTCAGTTTGTAAGGCTGACAAATGTGCACATGCCATTCCCAAAGAATTAAGCTGGTTCAGAGACTTATTATAAGTAAGCCTACTTCTTCCAGATGTCATGGGCTACGTAAGAAAAGTCAGGGAAAAGCACTTTCTAGCACTCAGGCACTATGGAATAGTAACCTGCATCTCCAAATGGAGCAGATGGGTAATTCATGAAGGTTAGGGAAGAAGGCTAGAGCCTGGCAATAATGGAAATGCAGGAGACAGTAGGGAAGAAAAAGGACATCTCTGTGTCCTATGTGCATAGCGACTGGGAGATAAGGTGCAGTGCAAGGGAGTCCGGGACTGATTTAGCATGAGTTTGGCAACAGACTGGAAGCACTGACTCAGTAAAAGAAGTAACAGCCTACTACTGGAGGTGGTAGGGGGAAAATCTGCAAAATCTCAAAAGAAGATGAGGGTACATAGATTCAATGATGGACTATATAAAGAGGGAAAATGGGGAAGGGTTAGCCAAAGAAGCTAAAAGAAGTGATGAGTGATGGGGAAAAGAAAATGTGGGTCAGTAAAGGTTACTAGCAGCACTAGCTAGATATTTATAATTACTGAAGATTATCTATACACTCATGTGTGCATGAAACCAAATGAGATTGATTAAGAACAGGGACAGATGGCAAAAAGAACTGGCTGGGAAGTAGTGGGTTTTTACAGCCTGCAAATAGACTTCATGCTTATGTAAAATGATTTAGTCTTTGATTCAGGAGTCTTACAGGAGAAAAGAACACATGATCACAAAATTATTCAGAGCCCAGGAAGATCTGCTGATAAGTCAGAATTGTTTAAAAACCCTACACATTTATCCATAAACCCACATTATCTTTCCAGTGAAGTCAGAAGTTTATAAGGCAAGAGTTCCAGGATATTAAAGGACAAAATGAACACCAAGATATTGAAGGTGTTCATAGAGAATTGCATCCTCTGTCTCTGCCATCAGAGGAGCATTGCTTCTTTATAATCTTGAGCAAATATGTTAAGTCTTTTCTGAACAGTATAAGGGTTTTGTGTTTCCCAGGTCTCCAACCAGACCCTGTAGGCTTTCAAATGCAGAAGGTTGGCCATTTACAGCTAAAGGTGAAAATAATAATATTAGTATCAATCTTGAATCCAATTTTACTGAAAAAGTATAATGTGCAAAGTACTGCAAAAGAACTGCATCCTTATGATCAGGCATTCAAGATTTGGCAATTCTGTAAAGTGGGGAAATAACCTCAGCACTTCTAATTTTCACACATCTCCCTAAGATTAATATTTCTGAAAAAGATACATTATTCTGTCTTGACTTCTTATATTGAAGAATAAGCAAAGTTATGAAATGTTTCATAATTTCAAATGGGCAGTTGAAACTCAAAAGCAGTGACACTGGCTTGTCATCAGACCTTTGAATTTGCAGGAAGGTAACAACCTATTCATATGACATAATAGCGCATTAAATATAAAAGACATCACCTCATATTCCAACAACTGATCTCTTAACAATCTCCCAGTTCAGTTTTACAGAGAAATATGCTTCTTACTGTCACTGTCAACATAAGCATTAGTACTGCAAGATACAATGACCAAGACAAACCAAAGGCCAAAGCTTAGTAATTTTAAGCATTGACAGAATATGCAGAGATGTCCATTACAGTTATTTAGGCAAACATAAATACATTCATCTATAAATGGGCAGGCACAGAATTTATCACTTCTAGGTTTTGTGCATATGTTAAAAAAAAATTAAGATGGAAAAAAGACTCTGTAAATGGTAATGTCAGAGGAGGGCTACAAAGATGATCAGAGGGCTGGAACACCTCTNACGTGGACCATGGCAGAAAAATGCCCTTACTTATTTCAGATTTTGAATGATAAAAATGCAAGAAAAAAAGATCTACCTTTTCAATGACACTTTTCACCCACTCTGGAATGGCTTCCAAGTTCACATGCCATACATTGCAAGACTCCTGAGCAGCAGCTGAAGATTGTGAAGTCTATTAAAAAAAGAGTTATTGTATTGATATTTGACATCTATTATATAAACTTTTTTGTTTGAACTTAGCCAGAAGTCAGCTTCCCAAATTCAGTAAATATTTTATTAACAAATGATAAAACCCAAATATGTTGATGCATTCTTTAAGCTAAAGATCAGGTAGATGTTGCCAATGAATCTCTATTTCTGAATCTAAGGACATTGGACAGACTCCACTGTGGAGATGGAGGCGTTTGGAGGTGGTTTTGTTTTGTTTACAAGAACAGAAAGTATGCAACTGCTGATCTTCCAAGTATATTTGGAAATTTATTTTAGAAACTCTATCAGGTGGCACAGCTTTCCAATAAAGACAGGAAAATTTAAGTTCTAGTTATATGAAGACTGTGGTCAGTACTGCACAACTATGCCACAAATAGTTTTAAGTTCATTTTCTAATGCTTGTTAGAATAACTAGCAAAGAAACCAGGGACTTTTAGTAACTTTTGAGCTTTTACTGAAATGATGTGACCAACTGAAGAGAAAACAAAATCTAAAAAACTGTAGCATTTCACTAACTGATAACTGAAACAATTGCCTAACTATCTTTTAGCAGAGAAGTGATACAAGTGTAATTAAACCTTTTAATAGGGTTTAGAATGTCAGTAAAGTTATAAAAATGGCTAAAAATACAAGGAAACTCTGGTGCATGTTAAAACCGTAAAACGGGTTGTTAAAATTTATGAATATGGAAAATAACTGACTCCTATGTTATGAAACTCATGGGAATAAAAATTTCATTATGCTGAAAATTGAAAGTGGGCTATAAACAGAAGACAGAAGCTTTTAGAAACTCTCCAAGTAATGACAGCAGACATAGATCCATTTCCAGGTTTAAGCTATTGTCCTCCTTCTGTCCATGGAGAATACTCGTACTTCAACTTGCATATAATTCTGATTTGAAGTGCTTATAATGCATTCATAACTTCAACATTTGGTTTTAAGATTTGTTCTAAGATTTTTCTCTTCTACTCCTATTTCTGTTACATCTTTTACTAAAGGTCTAAAATTCATCAGGAAAGCTAACAAATTGAAAACATTAGTCTTCTCATCTTTGTACAATCTTTGCTTCCCTGTGACTTGGGAAGTAGTGTTAAATCACATTTTTTTAATCTACCTACATGATTAGAGAAGGATCTTATTTATTCTTGTGCACAATGATGGTGGATCTCCAATAGCAATTAAAAGCTCCACCATGGGGCACGGACAAAGATACCTCCCTCTTTTCACTACGTTTTTTCCATGAAAGGAGTTGAAATTTCCCATGCACACATCCAAAAAAAGCTGCAAACTCTACACAAAAGCTCATCAAGCATAAAGCATGAAAAATATTCCAGAACTTCACACTCTGTAAGCAGAGTGATTAAAATGGAATTTGTTAATTATACTAATTATATCAGGATCTTAAAAAATAATAACTCTGTTTCTACCTCTATAGGTTATACCCTTCTCCAGTGCAAAAAAGAATGTTGTTACATTTCTTTTGCACTACATAGTGCATTAATAAAAAAGATCAACACCTTCCCTTCTAATTGCTTTTTTGCTTTGATTCAAGATCATAGGATGCAAGCACAAACTTCTTGGAACATTTGTAAAGATTCTTAATTCTTTATGATTACTAACTGCTGTTATAAAGCAGCAGGAAATACCTTGTAATTGTCTTACTCCATATGATTATTTTTCTGTTAATTTTGAGAAAGATGATGTAAATTATCAAGTGATATTTTAGCCTGGCAGGGCTAATCTTCTGAACTATTTTTGTGCAGAGACTATCCCTCACTTTTTTCAAAATAAAGAGCAAAAGTTTCTGATGTAGGAATATCAGATACACAGTTAATTAATCCAGTGGAAATTAGTATCGCTACTTAAAACACACCTTAAAGACAAATAGTAAATAAATAGTAAAATACTGAAAAGAATGTTGAAAGTACTGTTTCAATAGTAAAATATTGAAACAAACATTAAACAAAAAATGATTGGATTAAAACAGTCAAAATCAGAATCCACTTTTATATGGAAAATGGTAACACTAGATACTCTATACAAGCTAGCAGGCAAATGTATCATGAACTGCCTTCATGTCACAGATCATAAAGGTGATCACTGCCTACTCGTCTTCACTAGCGTTACTGCCTACGCTAGTCTCTGTGGAATTGTCCATATTTTAGTACTTAGCTCCACAGAAGGTAAACTACTAAGTGAGGGCAAGCCTAATACTTCTCCTCTATTTAAAACAAATGGCACTGGAAAAAATTTACAAACTCTTTCCAGATCCTATGCTTACTTTGGATGGCTCTTTTCCATGACATTTTGCAAGGCAAACAGAATTTGCTATATATTTTCTGCATCTGCAGCAACGCAGAACATCAGCCTCTTGGTTACTCATTTCAACTTGCGATCCTTCAGTTCTGTATGTCTACCTGTAAAGACCACAAAACATAAACTTCAGTCACCTGTTGAAATCACACGTTTTCCTCTTGTGATCCAGAAATATATCAATAGTCTCTTCACTATAGAGGAGATCAATACTTTAGTTACAAACATTCTCTGCCTGATCTTGTACAGCATGCCACCTAGAAATTTTAAATAGCAAAGCAAAAGAGTCGTTTTTATTTCCAGGTTGCATACAGGACTAGAGAGCAACAACAACAAAACAAATAAAAAAATAAACTAGCTTCCTCAATGTTTAGACAAAAGAGAACTCCAGTTTTCCTAGAATACATCCATAGAAGTAAATAACTGCGATTGTACACACTAAATACACAAATATATATGGTGCCACGTGACAAAACTGTAAGCTGACATAAAACCACATAAAACAAACTGTATTCTCAATGTGCCCCTGGAGGCTTGCTCCCTTAAATTATTTTGTGTGGGAGGTTCAGTACTACTGGTGCAACAGAGCTTTTTACAGATCTGAATCAACCTCCTTGTAAAATAGAGACCTAAATTAAGACAACCAGAAGGACATGACAAATACTTCTCTCTCTCTCTGTGTCTTGCTGTTTTCTGACGTCTCTCTGGTCTTCCTTCTCCAATCTGTTTCCAAAGCCTTCCCCTTTCGACATGCTTTCTCCAAAGGTCCTCCAACTCTTCCTTCTACCCACTTCTGGTTTTAGCTCCCTGTGCTAGCACAATAAAAAAATATTTCACATCTACACACCCAGTTCAAGCACTAAGCTAGGGCTATGCTTACTCACAATGCTAAACTGCACAGTGCTTACTGATAGGAAAACTGGGGCATGCAACTTAAAACCAGTATTAAAAGTACTTTCACTGTCCAAATGTGTTTTTGCAATTTTTTCAGTTTAATTTTTCCTAACAAAAAAACCTCTGAGGTCCTCAGTATAGGCAGTTTGGCTTACTGAGCCATCAAGACTTTTGCATTTTCATCATTTCTGCCTTTTCCTTTTCTGGCTTGTTTTCTGAATTAAAGACTATGAAACACACACACAGAGGTTATTAATTATTTTCATTTATATATGGGTTCTTCTTTCAGCAGATTTCCTACTTCTATATATATGAAGAGTCAAAAACAGTTTGACAAGGAAGTACAGAAACGTGCGCATATATTGGACTCCTAGCTCAAGCGTACTTGCAGCTTTTAATAACCAGATCCACACTAAGCTTAGAAAGTGAAATTAAGACAAACATTAAATCTTTTCTTGCAATATCATAATAAATTAAAATGAATTTTTATTAAGATCTCATGAACATATTTTACCATAAGATAAGATGGCCAAGCAAAAGATCATAAAAGAGACACTTTCAGGAAAGGCAGCATTTAGACTGGAAATCTGTCTTATTCATGACAAAAAATGTGATGATTCTACACCTTGAGTTAAGCAGAATGTCTCTCAAGTTGTTGTTAACCTTGCCATGCCAGTGCTGCTACTTTCTGTACGTGGTACATTTTGAAAGTGGAATTAATAATAATGCTGGACCTCTCTATGAATGACTTTTCTTTTTCTACGTAAAAAAGCAAATTCAGGCTCTGAAAGGTTTTAACAAGCAGTGTGTATCACTTTGTTGGGATAAATGCAGCATTAAACTTCACAGGATATTGAAAGAATGATTACCAGTTATCATAGAATCATAGAATTGTCAGAGTTGGAAGGGACTTTAAAGATCATCTGGTTCCAACCTCAAACACTTAAAAGCTGTTCCAATTAATTTATTCTTCACAATTTCATAACACACTTCTAAAATGAATTTAATCTTCCAACAGCTTAGTGAGAACCTCAAATGTAAGACCAGCCAGGAAGGACTGAAAGTCGTTTTGCATAAGGGTAGCTCAGACATGTTTTTTGGGTACAAGCGTATCCTCATCTACTAAAATATCTTCTTGAAACAGACTACAGTTACTGATACACATCTTGCACACTTTATATGCTGTATCTGTGCATTCAAAGGGTATATATTTAAGTCTGTGTATAGATTCTGTTCCCCTTATGCTGTTACAGAAAAAGTTGTTTTGCTATCTATTGAACAGCTGCTTCATTTGAGGCTGATGATGCTTACTGAGCAGAGTATAAAACAATTGGTGATAGACCTCTGAACCAACAGATAAAGAACTGATGGATAAATGCGCTTGCCATATTTCAAAGACAAGATTCAAGTCATGCAAACAAAGGCTGTCTAAGGATCACTGGCATCTGAAGTGATGTAAATATCCCACTCACCTGAACAATATCTAGCAAGCAAGCACTGTTCTACTGAAAAATAAAAGCTTTTTAAAATTATTTATATACTTCCAAAGCTTCTTCTTAGTCCTGCATGTATCTAATTTTAAAATACACTTTTGTAAGAGAAATCACAGAATCATAAAATGGTTTGGGTTGGAAGGGACCTCAAAGATCACCTAGTTCCAACCTCCCTGCCATGGGCAGGGGGCACCTTCCACTAGATGAGGTTTCTCAAAGCCCCATCCAACCCGGCCTTGAACACTTCCAGGGAAGGGGTATCCAGAACCTCCCTGAGCAACCTGTTCCAGTGTTTCACTATCCTCACTATAAAAAATTTCTTCTTCCTAATCTAGATCTATCCTCTTCCAGTTTCAAGCCATTCCCCCTCGTCCTATCACTATACTCCCTGATAAAAGGTCCCTCCCCAACTTTCCCGAAGACCTCTTTTAAGCACTGGAAGGCCACAATAATGTCTCCCTGGAGCCTTCTCCTCTCCAGGCTAAACAACTCCACCACTTTCTGCCTTTTCTCATAGGAGAGGTGTTCCTGCTCCATGATCTTGCTGGGCACAGCAGTGAAACTGACTAGCCTGTAGTTCCCTGGGCCTTCCTTTTTTCTCCTTTTAAAAGTGGAAGTTAAGTTTCCCTGTTTCCAGTGAGCAGGAACTTCACTGCCACAGCTTCTCAAATATGATGGAGAGTGGCTTGGCAACTTCATCTGCCTGTTCCCTCAGGACCCACGAATGCACCTCATCAGGTCCCATGGACTTCTGCACCTTCAGGTTCCTTAGTTGGTCTCAAACCTATCTTCCAATCCCTAATTCTGTGATTTTGTGATTCTCCTACAGCAGGTGGTTCTTCATCCTCCCAGTCCCTGTCTTTGCCTTCTGCAACTTGGGTGGTGTCACTGGAGCACTTGCTGATGAAGACTGAGGCAAAAAAGTCATTGAGTACCTCATCCTTCTCCATTAATTTATAATATATAATATTTGGAAAAACCCATACAGCATGGGTTTTGTGTAACCAAGAATGCTGATAGTAAAGTACATGGAAAAAAACACCTCAAAGTGCAAATACTTTTAAAGACTATTATTACAGTAGGCTGTAATAAAAATGAATTTTCATAAAAATGAAAAATCCTGTAGGTCTACTAACATTCTGCATATATGCCTTTTGCATTTTTTACAGAGGATAAAAGAAATGCTACAAATGCATACTAACAGGTTGCAGAGATTTCAACATTTATCATGATAGAAAACAGAAAATGAGACATTCCTGATTTGTTACTTTAGCATCCATTTTTATTTTGATTTGCACGTAACTCCAACAGAAACTCAAATAAAAGCATACACAGGATTTTGAAGTGTATTTATAGCTAAATGCAGCTTAACCATTGTGTTCCAGATATATTTTAGTAAGTTATTATTTGTCTTGTTTTGCATCTCCAACTAGTAAAAGGTATCTGGTTCTCACCTTGCTTTGTCTTTCAGCAAAAAAAGCCAACATAAAGATAAAAGGTTTCAGTTTGGCACTCAGAAACTATAAAGTGTAACTCTCGGTGGGACTTTTCAGCTTGGCACTGGGCCATCATGGCTGTCCTGCTTTCAGATCAGTTGCTTTGTGTGAGCTCATGTTTGTCTCCAAATAGCATGTAGATATAACTGAGTGTTAAAAAGCCTATGCTCCTCTGTGGCTCCTGTTTTATGTTCTTCAAATGTTTCTCTGTGATTCAGTCCCAGAAAAGCCAGGAGCAGAGGGTCCTAAGACTTCCTTCCCAGGTCAGAGTCTCAGTTCCCTTTCTAGAAAGCAATTTGTCTAACTTTCTCTTACAGGCCTTTGACAGAGATTTCACAGCCTTCCTAAAATATTTAATTACTTTCTTATCTTCCATTATTTTAACATTACCCCTAATATCTAACCTGCATTTTCCTGCAATTTCCCTTATTGGCTTTGAATACAGAGAGCAAACAGCTCCTTTTTGTCCATGCAAGAACATTTTACAACTTTAAACACTTGTTATATATCAGCTCCCCTTTAAACTTGTCTTTGGGCTAAATAAATCCAATTCTTTTCCTCCTTTCTCACAGATTACGTTTTCTTGTTCTCCAGCTGTCACTGTTATTTTGTGAACTCTATCAAATGGGTCAGCTATTCCTGCACAGCAGTGTTCAAATTTGGGTGCAGAACTCAAAATTAAGTTTTACCAGTGCTGAGTAGGCTAGAGAGATTATATAAATTTTAAAGAGAAAAAAATAATGAGGAATGTCTCATTGGGGTGGAAACTAACACAAAATTCACTAGATTCATTTGAAAATGTTCTTACATTTATAAGGGAAGGAAACACTAAAAGATTAAATAACAACTCTGCACCAGCAAACAATTTTAAAGTAATTTCAGCACAAGATCCTTAAGATTTTCAGATTCATACATGCTCAACAATAAGTTAACGTAAGAGGAAACAGGAATTCCATATTTTTCCCCTACTTCCGCTTTGTCTGGAAAACCTATGAGAAACACCACAGAAAGCTACTGGAACTATTCACAAAGAAAACAACAAAAAATAGGTGAAGCATCAAGCAGCAGACATAGCAGCCAGAAAAATGGTACAGAGATGACCAGCTTCCTGTTTATTCATCACTCCTTGAATGGGACACTGCCTTCTGGCATCCTCTCACTAGTGCAGCTCTTTGACATTTATATCTAAGTGCCTTTATATAATCTGGACTGTATATTGTATTAAGCTTTGGCTATTTCTTCTTCAAAAAGATTGCTAGAAAACGTGAAGTAAAACCCCAAGAAAAATTCTCAAATGTTCAAAATTAAGAACACAAAACCTGAAATTTCTGTAGAAAACCTGGTTTAGAACGTCAACTAGCTTGCCCTTCATCGCCCAGTACATAAAAATAAGACATTAAGTACAACAGGACAAGTAGTTCTCAATGTCTTTTTGTTCAAAAGTCACCTGTTATCCCTTCAGAACACTGCAACGATGAAGATTACAATAATAATTAGGTTGCAGTGAGAAACTAGAGCACAGAAACTTGAGCATTAGTTACTGGGAGGCTTGAAAAAATACTAGATGAAGTAGTAGCTTTGAAGGAAGATGACAGAGAAAAGCTAGATGAGCTCTCATAGCCAACAGGTGTCCATAACAGAAGGTCCTGTTCCCAGAAAGGGCGGAACCGGCACTTACCTGGACAGAGAAACAATCATGGAAGGCATTCAGGTACCCATAAAAACTGATGCTAGCTTCTCATCTCCAAAGTATTTCTGCTTAAAGAGACACTTTTAAAAGCATACTTAACCAGTGTTTCCCAGCAAAGTAGCACTTGGATGGGACTACAGAAGAGTAAGTTTAAAGAACTGCCTCCAGGCTGTTAGAGAAGCAGAGCAGCAAGATGCATGAAGAGCCGTGACACCTGCTCCTGTGCCAGCTCCTGCCTAGTTATCAACTCTTCTACCAGCTCATCTGCGGTTGTGTGATCAGCTTCCATATCACAGACCACTGGTTGATGAGAAAGGGTGGCCGTTGTGCGATACCCTTGTAGCAGGAGTAGCCCGTGTAATTAAAAGGCAGTTAACAAAACCGGAAAAGAATGTTTCTTTCAAAGTACTACTTAACTTGCTAAAAAACCCTACTGCACGCTGCCGAAGGCAACAGGTCTACCAGAGACAGCAAGAGAACGGGGAGTGTAAATCGCTTTGACAGGGAACAGACCCAGAAGGTCAATGGAAAACCACGGACCTCGTCCCTGCAGTGCCGCCCGCTTCATGCCCTTGCTTGTGCGAACAGGAGCTGCTGCACAAAATAAAGAACCAGGCAAGCGGGAATACGGTGCCTACGACCCAGCGTAAGGCGAGCTGCCGGACCGCAAGTCGCCAGGCAGCGCAGCCGCTGCCCTGGCCTCCCTCGCCCATATCCGGGCACCGGCTGCCCCCTGACCGGCGGGGGCCGCAGCGGGCCCGGCAGCCACTCCCCGAGCGGCGCAGGGAGCGGCCAACAAGTCCGCATGGCACTGGGCTCCCGGTGCGTTTCGGGTGCCGGCGCGGCTCCGCCGGGTGAGCTCAGGAGAAGCCGGGGCCGCCGCCCGCAGCCCCAGGCAGGTGTCCGCACCTCCGCGCTCTCCTCTGCGCTCCCAGCGCTCCGCTGCCGGCGAACCCCAGCCCCGGGCCCGGCTCGGCCCAACGAGCGGCGGTGGCGCCTCCCTCCGTCCCTCCCGCGGCCCCGGCCCCTCTCAGCTTACCGGGCCGCGCCGTGCGAGGCTGAGAGGCGGGCGAGGAGAGGGCTGCGCAGCAGCAGCTGCTCTTGCGAACGGAAAGAGACGGGAGACAAACGGCAACGGAAAGCGCTGCGCTAGCGCGGCGCCTACCCGGACCGGTCGGCCGTGGAAGTCGGTCCGGGGCAGGCCGGTCCTCTCCGGCGCCTGCCGCGTCCCTTGTCCCAGCGGGAGTCCGGGCCCGTTCCCCGCTGCGAGGCCAGCCCTGCGGTGGCCGGGGAAGAGAGGAGCGGCGGCGCTGAGCCGAAGCCTGGAGCAGTGCGTCCTCCCGTATCCTGACTGGCAGAGAAGGAGCCGGGATGGGGTCGGCCCCGGCGGCAGGCTGTGGCAAGGGTGAAGAGACGCGGTAGTGAATGACGAGGAAATGAATGAAAACTTTCCAGTAAAAATTGGGACGAAAAAAAATATGTTCCTCCGCGCCCGGGGAACGAGCCCAGACCTAGAGAGCTCATGAACAAAGAGGGGGGCCAGGGACATCAGAGGGACTGACAAGTGCCAGCAAGCAGTCACATACTGGGAAGAGTGCCATCAATGGCCCCTCACTATTTTAATAGGCAGCAAGAGCAAAGAGGAGGCTTTAAATGAAATACGGGAAGAAAAAATAAGTCAACTTGTGAACCTTTGTAGAGACTTGCTGCCAATCATGCAGGGCTGCATGGGAGTACAGGCAGGTGTGCCATGCTGAAGACTCTGGGCAGCAGAGAGGAGCATCGTGGACTCCTTGGTAGGGAATGAAACCTGGTAAACCAGGCAGACTGTGTTTCCACCTCGGTAGTGTTTGTAATGACCCTCTAACTTAATCAGGAGCTAATGTGCTTGTAGCTGACAATCTACTCAGGTTATAAGGCATTTTCTAGCAAACTTAATTGGTAAAGGCATACAGAAGCAAAATAGGGAGATGAATGGAGGAAATAAAATACAGGTTAAAATGATGAGCTCATTTAGGGCTTCACCTTCTGACATAAAATTGGAACTTTTAGGGGAGAGAGCTTCTACTCTTTCTAAAATTTTGTCATCTCATTTGCTTCCACATAAGTAAGATGTAGGGTTGGACTATTTGGATTGAATGGCATCCCATGCTTAGGGAGAAATAGCAGTGAAGATGGCACTGGGGAAAAGAAATGAAAGTCACTGTATGGCTCATGTCACAGCAACAGCAAATAGAATGAGGAAAAATGAGACCCTGCCACAAGTTTATGTTTTGGGAATTTTGCTTACCATATTTTATGTTATTAAGCAAGGAGAATGTACCAGTCAGCTGTGTGGTTAGCTGTATTTATTGTCTTGCGGAGAGTATTTGTCTGTCACAGGATGAGGACAGGGCAGCTGGCCTGTGCAAGGTTAATAGTGAGTAGAGGGCTCACTAAGAAGGTTAATGGATGTTTCCTGTGCTGTGGCTTTGCGATACATGACAGCCTAGAGCAGACGTTAATTTGAGGCAGAATATATACAAAGTTCACTGGGATAGCCCCTTGAATCTGCCGTGAGCTGTCTAAGGATTAGTGCCAAGCTGACACACAGTAAATCAGAAAACAGAGAGTATTTCTGACTTGCTGTTCTGAGACAAGGGTGGTACAACAGGTAGACTCCATGGAAGGCTGTATTCAGGGCATCAGTGAGCACTGAAACACACCGCAGTGGTGGAGTGATCTGTGCAAACAGTGCCACATACTGTTCCTATGTCCATGGCACACGGACAGTATACCCAGTTCACAGGTGCTCTATGGACACTTCTAACAAGTGGTGCTGTATTCCAATAGCCACAGCAAGGACATATCATTTTCCTTACCAATAGTGTTGATGAAGCGGTGAATAATCCTTAGGCTGCCTAGGAAAAAGAATGACCTGACTTTCTCTCCTGTAGAGTTCCTTTCTTTAGCAAAATACATCTTCTCTGACAGAAGAAATTACATTTTCTCCAGATATTCTATGGTGCACTAGTGACGACTCTAGGCATTAACCCAGTTCTTTAATTCTTGATCCTTTGACCCAGTAGCCTGTCCCCATCAGCTGGGGTCATCTCCAAGAATTGCGTATCTATTACTTGATCATCTGTGCTGGAGGAATGTGTCTTAGAAAATGGCCAGATATGGAGCATTAGGAGAAATGAATGAAGAAATAGAAGCTGTCGAGTAGGACTTTTAGGATTTTATACTGAGCACAGGAATAAATTTATTGTAGAAATTATCTCCTTTTCTTCTAAGCAGCTTGCATATTTGAACAGCAATGTATTAGAAGCCCAATGAGCAATACGGGCCTGATTCACCCTTCACTATAGGAGTGGAGTCATTTTTGAAAAACTTTGGCAACACTAGGCATTACATCAACCATAAAGCACACCATTTCACTCTATGGAGATGATCAACTTTTTGCATTTTATTATCCTTTGAAAAATAGACCTTGATTTTCAATTTAACTTATTGTTGAAGAGCTTCTCCCATTTCAAAGTAAATTGTTAGAAAATTACATTTTTTCCTGTTTCCCTTGAAGATAATGGTTTATATTTGCAGTTAATATTCCAAATCTGATTTGCAAAGCTCATCATACTCCTGTAACAAATCTGAAGCCTATATAGAATATACATAAGTTAACAAACCATTTGCTTTCCTTTTGCTTCTTTTGAAAAACAATCTGATCACTCTAAAATTGTTGTGTATGGTCATAGGCTGTGTTAGAGTTAGGGAAAACATTTTAAAGTTACTTAGGACTAGATCTAATAAAGTAGTTCTTAATACCATTTTCTTAGCTTGTGGTTGCTTGTTTCCTGTAATTGAATCTGGAATTATGTTAAACACAGGGATCCTCTTTGTGCTTCAGAATCCTGCTGATCAAGGAATCCTGCTGTCTTGAGGTAGGAAAAAAGAAAATGCCATAAAGAAGGCACATTCTGCAAATGAGTAAGGTCAGTGAGGTTTATTAGTCATGTTCAGTTTATCACCTGTTGGGAGCTGGTTCCTAGAATTGAAAGTACTCATACAGAAAAGAGACCTGTGGTCACTTCTCTCTACAACTTACTTATTCTTCCCACATTTCCTATAATTTGGGAGAACATACTAGTTACTAGCTAAAGATAAAAGCACATTTTATTTTTCTCCATGGTGGCACAGCCTCGAAGATTTTATGATCTCTTGGGCTATAAGGAATGGAAAAGAACATGCTTGTACTTGAAGAATTGTAGAACTCACATGGGTAAGGGAATTTCAGGGATCTTTAAGGGCCAATTTAAGTGTTTTGTATCAAGCAGACATGTAAAAATACACTAACAACCCTTTGAAGAGAGTTTTGCACTGTTTTATATTTAGTTTGAGTAAATAATAAGGACATTACAGTTAAGCCAGTCATTGTAAATTTTGATCAGGATTTTTGGTTAGGTTGATCCAGTTTAGATTAAATGGAAAGACAAACAAAAGTGTATCTTCAAGTAAAGTTCTTGTTTTGAAGAATGAAATTAGGTAAGCTAAAGAAGCTGCAGTGATAACTCAGCCAGTCTGATCTGCTCAGGAATTTGAATGGAGAGGATATATGACATGGAAGTTAAATTTATTTATAATACCAAGAATTTATATCCAAACAAGAAAGAGACTTTCAGAACTAATGCCAGAGCTAAATGGAGAGCTACTTAAAGAATGATTTTAGAAATACATAAGCACCTACAAGGAATGGAAAAGAACAGAAAGGAATTGAAAAATACTGATCAGCAAATAAAGTTATTTCTTAGAATGTAGAGTAGGAATAAAAACTGTTTAAATAAAGTTGAATTATAACTTGCAAAGAATATTAAGAAAGACCTCTACAGCCTTGGCTATCAGAGAATTGGGAAACACATGATATTCAGGTGAATAATTTGCAAGGTTATGCATGTGGAGATTGCTGACAGGAATTTCTGCTGTTAGCTGAGGACTCATCAAATGGAAAGCAGCAAAGAAGAGAAGTATTGAAGTATAGTAGTTGGTCACAGGATGTCTGTGCACTGACAGTGTGGTGTAGCTCTGAAAAGGGAAATTGTAAACTGGACTGTGGGTGTATTTCCAGTACATATCGATGCTCTGGTAATTTTTTATTTGAAATAACACAGATACCGTTTTTCAAGAAAGAAATTGGGGCTAGTGTAGCCACAAGGAAGTAACACTAAGTTGATCAAAATGGATAGAGTCTGCTCTATGGGAAGACAGAAAGAGCTTTGCCTACTCAGTTCAGCAAAACAAATGCTGAGAAAAGTTTTTCTTGATAGGTCATCAGTGAGGAAATAAAAGATGACAGCCTTATATAGCCTAGATGATATAGGTAAAAAAAAATGGTATGAATTGGCCATTAAGAAATTTAGGGTTGAAATTGAAAACTTGTAGTTGTTTCACCAGGGAGATTACTGGAACAGCTTCCTAAGAAAAGTATTGGAGAAAACCACCAGCTAACTTGAAGTACAGATGTATGATATCAAGCTTACAGTGGTTGATGATGGGACTTGAAGATCTGGAAGGTTCTTTCCAGTCTTCTCTTACTACACTCCCAGTTGTTTTGTTTTGTTCGTTTGTGTTTCTTTTATTTTCTTAATCTTGCATTTTCTGGGGAAAAGAGATTATTTGGTAATTTGCTATCTTGTGACTGAGTGTGTCTGTGTGCTTAGTCCTAATTTTCCTGTCCTGTGAGAGGCACTGCCTTGTCAGTGCTTAATATGTATATAAAAATACAATTTCTTAAGAAGTCTAAATATATCTTTTATATCGTTCAGAAGGGATATAAAGGAGCTAAGTTTGGTTTTGTTTGTTGGTTGGTTTGGATTTTTTTGTTTGTTTTTTTTGTTGTTGTTTCTAAATGCTGCAGTCATTCAAACATTCTGAATATCTCTGCATAGTAGTTTCTGTCTGATGAAGTTTTAACTTTTATCATAAGACCCCAACATCATCTGCTGTTTGAATAACTTCAGAGTTATCTTATTTATGTACATGTTTCAGTTTAAGTTACATAATTAAAATGTTCAGTTATTAAAAACTTACTTGTCTTTAGCTCAGAGGGTGATATCCTCATTCAGATACCAATTCAGTTGTGGGCATAAATAATATTGAGGTAATTTCTAGCTTTACTTTTTTGAAAATTATGTTAATTATTTGTATTTCACTGTCTCTGATTTGAAAATTGTGGTCTGACAAATGCTATGTTGTGCTTAGTATTTGCAATTTGATGGCATAACAAAGGCAAAATAGAAGACTTGGAAGCTTTATTTTTCTAACATGATACTGTGTTCATATACTCTTTTGTTGTAATCAAAAGAACGTCCTACTCATTTCTGATTGTGCATAATATTTATACTATTACTAAAATATGATGCCTATAAATTCTCCTGCCAGATCTCACAGAGATCCAAAATTCTTTTCTTATTCTTATCATCTAAAATGTGTGATATAATATGATGCTACAGTAAATAATGTTTTCAATTTAGTTATTTGTTCCTAGGTTCAATACAAATTGTTACCTCACTTCTTTTGCCATGGAAGCCCTTCTGTAGTCCTTAAATGTAAACTTTGGTTTATATGAACAAAGGGACCTGTTAAAGTGACCGTTTTGGTTGCCAAAAGTAAGTACTGCTGGGCTGAAAGGAAGCTCCCTGCTTTAGTGAGATGATTCAGGGCAGATATAAGCCTCACAGAGTCAGTGAAGACTGACTACTGGTTATTTCTTAAAGGGTGATTCTCTGTTCCACCACTGAGAAGGGTAGTAGGAATGGAGATCTGCCTTAGATTGCGTGAGTATGATATAATTGCGATCACTGAAACACAGTGGGACAGCTCCCGTGACTGGAATGTTGTTGTGGATGGTTATGTACTATTTAGGAAAGACAGACCAACAAGGCAAGACAGTGGTGTTGCTCTTTATGTGCGAGAGCAACTGAAATATATTGAGTTCTATCCAGGGGGGCAGGTAGAACAGGTTGAAAGCTTGTAGGTAAGAATTAAGGGACATGCAAAGGGGGACGAAACTGTTGTGGAGGTCTACTATAGACCACCAAACCAAGAAGAAGATGTTGATGAGGCCTTCTACAGACAACTGGAGGTAGCCTCTAGATCACACTCCTTGGTACTCATGGGTGACTTCAATCACCCTGATATTTGTTGGGAACCCCACACAGCTAGGCATGTTCAGTCAAAAAGTCTTGCAGTGCATTGATGATAACATCTTAATGCAGGTAGTGGAGGAACCAATGAGAAGAGGTGCACTGCTGGACCTTGTATTAACAAATAAAGAAGGACTGATTGGGGACATTAAGGTTGGGAACAGCCTTGGTGACAGTGATCATGACAGGGTGGAGCTTACTATTTTACAAGGTAGTAGCAGGGCAATAGGTAGGATTACAACCCTGAACTTCCGCAGGGCTAACTTTGTACTCTTCAAAGATCTACTTGCAGGAATCCCATGGGCTAAGACTCTGGATGGTAAAGTATCCCAAGAAAGTTGGTCAGTTTTTAAGTACCACTTCCTCCAAACCCAAGATAGGGGTGTTCCCTTGAGTAAAAAATCAGGTAGACATGCTGAGAGACCTGCATGGATGAGCAGGCAGCTTCTGAAGGCAATCTTGTGGAAGAAAGAAATTTACAGTTTGTGGAAGAAGGGACTTGTCACTTGGGAGAACTATAGGAAAGTTGTCAGGACATGTAGGAAGGCAACAAGGCAGGCTAAAGCCCTCTTAGAACTAAAACTGGCAAAGGAAGTAAAAGAGAACAAAAAGGGCTTCTTCAAATATTTCAGTAGTAAAAGGAAGAATAGGGAAAGTGTGGGCCCACTGCTGAATGAGGTGGCAGCCCTGATAACCGAGGATGCAGAGAAGGCAGAGTTGCTGAATACCTTCTTTGCTTCTGTCTTTAATCCTAAGACCAGCCCTTGTGAACTCCAGACTCTGGATGTAGGCGAGAAAGCCTGGAGAAGGGAAGACTCTCCACTAATCAATGAAGACTGAGTTAGTGATCAGTTATGCGAATTGAATATACACAACTCCACGGGCCCTGATGAGATGCACCCAGGAGTGTTGAGAGAACTGGCTGATGTTGTCGCTCTATCACTCTCCATCATTTCACAAGATCGTGACAAACAGGAGAAGTGCCTGAGGACAGGAGGAAAGCCAGTGTCCCTCCAGTCTTCAAAAAGGGCAAGAAGGAAGATCCAGGAAACTACAGACCTGTCAGCCTCACCTCCATCCCTGGAAAAATGATGGAGTGGCTCACTCTGGAGGTCATCTCTAAGCACATGGAAGAGAAGAAAGATATCAGGAGTAGTCAGCATGGATTTACCAAGGGGAAATCATGCTTGACTAAACTGATAGCATTCTATGATGTGACTGAATGGGAGACCAGTGGATGTAGTCTACCTTGACCTTAGCAGGGTGTTTGACACAGTCTCCCATGCTATCCTCGTGAGGAAGCGCAGGAAGTGTGAGATAGAACAGACAATGAGATGGGTTAAGAGCTGGTTGCACAGTAGAACCCAAAGAGTAGTGATCAATGGTGCCAAGTCCAGCTGGAGACCTGTAACTAGTGGTAACTGATCCCCAAGGATCAGTGCTGGGTCTGGTCCTGTTCAACATCTTCATCAATGACCTTGATGATGGGACAGAGTGTCTTCTCAGCAAGTTTGCTGATGGTATGAAACTGGGAGGTTTGGCTGATACACCTGAAGGCTCTGTGGCCATTCAGCAAGATTTGGACAGACTGGAGAGCTTGGCAAAGAGGAACCTAATGAGTTTCAGCAAGAATAAGTGCAGAGTCCTGCACCTGGGAAGGAATAATAAAATGCACCAGTACAGGTTAGGAGGCGGTCTGCTAGAGAGCAGCTCTGTGGAGGACTGTGGAGTCCTGATGGACAACAAGTTATCCATGGGGCAGCAATGTGCCCTTGTGGCCAAGAAAGCCAATGGTATCCTGGCGTGCACTAAGAAGAGTGTCTCCAGCAGATCAAGGGAGGACCTCCTCCCCTTCTATTCTGCCCTAGTGAGACCTCACCTGCAGTATTGCATCCAGTTCTGGGCTCTCCAATTCAAGAGGGACAGAGATCTGCTTGAGAGAGTCCAACCAAGGGCTATGAGGATGATTAAGGGACTGGACACCTGCCTTATGAGGAAAGGCTGAGAGACCTGGGACTTTTTAGTCTGGAGAGGAGAAGACTGAGGAGGGATCTAATTAATGTGTTTAAATATATAAGTCAAGAAGAAAGGGACAACCTATTTTCACTTGTGCCCTGCAATAGGACAAGAGGCAATGAATGCAAGCTAGAGCACAGGAAGTTCCACCCCAACATGAGGAAGAACTTCTTTACTGTAAGGGTTACAGAGCACTGGAACAGGCTCCCCAGAGAGGTTGTGGAGTCTCCTTCTCTGGAGACTTTCAAGACCCATCTGGATGCGTTCCTATCTGACCTGCCCTAGATTCTATGGTCCTGCTCTGGCAGGGGGGGTTGGACTCAGTGATCTCCAGACGTCCCTTCCAACCCCTAACATTCTGTGATTCTGTGATTTTGTGGTACTGCCAGAGCTAGTGAGTAAGAACATACACCCATGTAATCCTGACACTGAGGTCTTTTTAGGTAGAAGCACTGGTGCTACAGACTGACAGAGCAGTAGCTTTTACAGCCTTTGACATGGTTTAGTCACATCCCCACTTCAGGCTTAAGCCAGAGCAGACTTAAGGATAAAGCTATGTGACCACAGTTTCTGAGCAAGACACAAGTCTTAAATATTTAGCAAATTTTGTAGTTCATAATGTGGTCATTATAAACTGCAGGCACTTTAAAAGCTGCCTGGCTATGCTGGTACTCTCAGTCTTTTTTATGATTTTGATACAAGGCATGATTGAGATACCCACATATATATTAAGTCTTCAGTGCAACTTAAAACACTCACTTATTTATAATACTGTCAGATATGACCTGACCCTTTGAAGCAGCAGCTGGAGGGCCCAGCTTAATGCCTGAAGACATCTCAAATGGCTCTAGGACCTTGTTTACTAACAGCTGAATGGAGTCCTAATACTCAATTGAAGTGTATCTGAGATGTCCAAAAAGTAGATGTTCTGATTTGCCCAAGTACTTCAGTTTTTAAAAATGATGAGTAGGGAAAGAAAGTCAGGTAAAACCTTTCTGGGCATCAGTTTCCTGTAGACTCTCTGCAAATCTCTGAAAGTGAGCTCTGTGCTTTTGCCATATCCAGGGCATTTTCTGTGCAAACTGTGCCTTTTCTTTTGGGCTTCCTGACATGGCTTCTTAGGCATCAAAGATTACTGATGCTGCCTTCTCCTCTGTCATGCTTCAGCTATGTCATCTCTAGACAACTTCTGCTTGCAACCAAACATGTTCAAGACATAGAAGAGTGGCTAATTTCTAAGTTCAAGGAATATGGGAACTGATTACAGTTTTTCATCTGCCTCCATGTACCTTACAATGTTTGTTGCCTAGTCTTATGCGTGAATTGAAAAATGTGGTAACTTCATGTTGTACTCTACACTCTTTGACAGCCATTTCTTTGTAGTTCTGTATGATCTCACTAGGTAGGTTGTGCAGGAGCTAGACATAACTTAGCATTTTATATTTTACTTAATACAAAGAGTATTCCTTCAAGAAGGCCCACTTTATGCTTCACTTTTTGAAAATTGAAAAAAATTCTGAAATAGTTATTTTAAGATTTCCTATACTAATTGTTGGCACTTGTCTTATCCTTACTTATTATGAGGAAATAACTCACTGTAATTAGGGTACCTTAGAATTCTCCATCTCTCTGTAATTGCTGTAAAAAAATGCTGTGATGGTTTTGTCTATCACAGTGAGAAAGTCACATATTCCTGCAGACTATTGCTCCAGGCAGGGACTAAGAACAACCAGAAATGAAAGTATCTTTATTCCTACATATGCTTCATTAGATTTTCTGTGAGGGATTGGCTTGAGACTTATCATGAAAGTAATCTTTTTTAGAGATGCCTTTTCAACACCATTCATATCCATCAGTTGCTGGCCATCAGGGTGAGCAGGGGACTGTGGGGCCAGTGCCCAGGACTTACTGTGGCTGGCTTCCAGCCTGATGTCTGGGCAAGCCTTTTCTGGGACTGCTTGGAGATCCTTGAGCCCCAGCTGCCCTGGCTGAACCAGGTGCTGTACAGGGCTTGCTGGTGGGAGGTGGCTGAAGCATAGGGCACTGTCATAGTAAATCTGTGCTGCTATAGGCTGGATGAGGAGGCCTTGGGAGCTGCAGCCTTTCCTGCAAAACCAAACAGTGACATTTGTATGCTAGATCATCAGTGTCACTGGAGACTGGTACAGAGAGATCCTCCAGCAGCTTGACCTCCTGGACTTCTATGCTGCTGAAGAGGAGGCGGACAGCCCCGTGGTAGCCCCTGCTGCCTCCCTGTAGGGGAACTCCTGCCCCCACCCCAGGGACCAGGAGGAGCTCCACAAGGAGCTGGGGCAGAACAGTGTCAGATCCTTCTGTTGCTCACCTGGGTGGTCCCAGTGCCCCTTAAAGAGGAGGGCCAGTGGCTTCTAGGCCTCTTCATCCCACAAGAGGCCATGCCTCTGGCAACACCAGGATGACCCAGAAGCCAGCAAGACCAGGGCTGGGCCAGCAGCTGGGGCATGTGCTAGCCCCCAGGAGGACTTGGAAACACTTGATAGTAATCTCATTATAAAAGAAGAAAATAAAACTATGGAAAATGCAAGAAAAGTCTTAGTCTCTCATTACAAACATTGCAGCTGGTATTACCATCCCCACCCATGATGCCTTCTCCTTCTCCTGGTGCTGTGCAAACCTTCCCTTTCATGTGTTTGCTGCAACCTGACATGGATGGGGCCCATCTGGTAGTAGGGGTACAGCCATGAAGCCCCTCACCAGGGTGGGGAGGTCTCCAGGTCCATCCTGTACCACATCACTCATTAGTTCAGACCTGGCCTCATCCATGCCTCACTCTCTGCTCTGATGTCTTGAGGCTCTCTCTCCTGCCAGCCTTTGCTGCTTGCTTCTTATAGTTGCACCCAATACCTCCTTTGCAGAAACACATCTTAGTGCTGGTCTCTGTAAACCATGGTTGCACCCTACCGAGGTGAGCAAGAGATCAACGAAGGCACCATGGCCACCTGGTCAGCAAAGAAAGTGCTGTGGCATCTCAGCTCTTTGAAAGCCCAGCTCCAGGCTGCCCAGGCCACATCTTGGCAGAGCAAGCCTGAGCAGTCTCAGCTAAGAGATCTTGTGTACTCCATGCAGAGCCTGCAGCCTTCTGCCAGCGATGGCTGTGTGCTGTTCTGGCCTATGAGGATCAAGAGTTGGAGTGCAGGAGCACCCGCCTGGACATGTGGATGGGAGGCACAATCCCCTCTGCTTTGATCTCCCTGACAGAAGGTAGGAATTCCTTGAACTAAACTCTTCTTCATGAATACTCTGCTTTTAGCAGAGGTGTCCTTCACTGGAAACATCTTCCTAGTGTGATCTGGGTGTGTTACAAGCACTTTTGGGAGATGTGTGTGGAGCCATGGTGTTGATGTACTTTGTGGTTCCTGAAGAGAGAGCATTGCTAGCCCAGGACTTGGCAAGAGCTTCTGAATACATGGGAACCCACAGCAACAGCAATCAGTCCGTGCTGTCTTCATCTCCTCAGTCTTTTAAAATGTATGTGCAACCTTTCCTGGAGAGAGAATGGCTGCTTCCACTTTCATTTTCAAAACTCATGTCTGCAGTCAGAAATTACATTCTTGGGGGCTTGTTCTGACCTGACAGTGGAAAAACTGCATGGTTCACAAAAACAATGGTAGTTGAACTGTACCGTTGTCTGCTCTGTTCCTTGTGCCATCCACCAAAGGCCCGAGATCTCTCCTGCCTGCCTTCTCATCAGAAGTGAGAGCACAGGGACACTGTACTACTCACTTCAGAGCTATTGATTACTACATCATTTCAGGGAGGTGGTGTCAAAAATCCACCTTTGCATCAATAAATCAGTAAGAACTGCTGTTTTGAAACCTAAGTCATTAAATGGCCAAGTATGTCAGGATGTAGCTGGGAACAACATGATCTCTTTCCTTGGATTCTTATACCCAAAGACAACTTCCAGCAGTTGCAAAGGTGATACAGTTTGGTATCATACATAACTTCCCTCTTTTTTGCATGTAATAAAAAATATGCCCATAAATCAAATCATGAGACTTAAATTATGCAGAGGCTATGAACTTTGCTTACTGTCAAAATTTCTAGTGAGAAGTAAGACACTGAAAAAATTGCTGCTGTTAATAGTGGGGAAAAAAATCTGCAAGTAAAAATCATTCCATGGAAGGTAATGAGAATGTGGTCACATACTGTTCTTTTGTAAGGTAACAGTTGTCTGCAGTTAAGTTTTATTTCCATCTGCCTTCACTCTCTTGACTGCTGGTTGTTTTGCCAAACTCATACTTAAAATGTACTCAGCATCCTGATGTTAAACAGCTTTCATTAGCTCAGTAGAGTTGACTGTTCATATGCATCATTTATGCATTATTTGTCATATGCATGCTCCACACTGTGATAAATGTACTTTCCTGTCAATCTCTCAGGACACAGGTGTTGTTGAATGAGCCCAAAATAAACAGTAGTTGGTCATAAAGGTTTAAACACAAGACTTTCCAGATAGAAAAATATAGTGAGCTGATCAGTTGAATATTTGACGCTGTTCAGCAGAATCTTTAAAAGATATGAGGTAGAAAAGTTATAGCAGACTGAATTTCAAGAAACCTTTCCTGTCTTTTGCCCTTCAGTATGAAACCTGATCTAATTATCTTGATTACCATGAAATAAATAAGTTTTAAAAATGGAAAGGAGGAAGAAAAAGAAAAGAAGGAAAAGGAGAAGGCAAATGAAAGAGAGAAGGAAGAAGGGAAGGAAAAAGGGAAAAGTAAACAATTCCTACAATCTTTATATATGGAAGCAAGGTGTATTCTCACATCCTGACACACAAAATGTTTTTGTATGTCTTTTCTACTGGGACAAAGAACAATTTTTTGAACCTCAAAATATGGAAACTAGTCTAGGGAAACAAACTTTGGTACAATACAAACATCCAGGCACTCTAACTTCCTCAACAAATCACTGCATTTCTCAAGCCTTAATATCAGAGAAATTATCAGTATTTTAAAAAGTGGTCTTGGATTTTACATTTGGATTTTCTACTGGAAAAAAGAGGTTTTAAACTCAGAACCTTGTTTATTATAAATCCATATTTAAAAAAAATAATTATATTTTCACAATAATTAGACAAACACCTGTTGTCCTGGTTCAGCCATCATCATTTTATGCTGCCATTGGTGGTCTGATCACACAAGCCAACACTGAACTCAGCAACATCCCCTCAGAAGTCTTCTTTCAAACAATCCTGCCATAGGTTCCTGTGGGCCCAGCTCCTCCACTGCGGTGCCAGCATTGCCTGCTGGACACAACAGACAGAGATGGCTCCCTCAGTGGCCCTTCACATAGAAGGACAGCACCAAGAGAGCTCAGCGAGGTGTGACCAGCCCCAACAGAAGCCACACCCAACAGGAAACTCCTCCAACTGATCAGCTTCTGATTAAAGTAGCCACCACCTCAACCACAACCACCTGAGTGAGGGTGGAGCCACAGAGACACAGGTGGGCCCAGTGGGGGAAACAAAACATTCTGCTAGGCTGTGACTCATCCACAGGTCAACTCCAGCTTGGGGCTGACAACTCAGGCCCCAGCACTTCAACACCTTACTGAATTTTACCATGGGAAAACAAATCCATCAGGAAAATGTGTGTTAGCACACCTGGGAATGACAGATGAGGAGAAGGCTGAGGTTCTCAGCAAATATTTTGCCTTAGTCTTGACTGGCATTGTCTCTTTCCACACCTCTCAAGTGGATGGACAGTAAGACAGGGACTGGGGGAGCAAAGTCCTTCCCACTGTAAGAGAAGATCAGATTCAAGACCACCTGAGTCTGAGCACATGTAAGTCTCTGGGTCCTGACAAGATGCATCCCAGAGTCCTGAGGAAATTGGCTGATACAGTTGCCAAGACACTCTCTATGATATTTGAAAAGTCCTGACAGTCAGGTGAAGTCCCTGGCGACTGGAACAAGGGAAACATTGCATCCATGTTTAGAAAGGGTGGAAAGGAGGACCCTGGGAACTACTGCCCTCTCAGCCTCCTCTCTGTACCTGAGAAGGTCATGAAACAGATCTTCCTAGAAGCTATGCTAAGGCACATGGAAGACAGGGAGGTGATTCGAGCCAGCCAGCATGGCTTTACTGAGGACAAGTCCTGCCTGACTAACCTAGTGGCCTTCTATAATGGAATGACTACATCAGTGGACAAGGGAAGAGCTTTGAATGTCATCTATCTGGACTTCTCTAAAGCATTTGACATGGGCCCCCACAAGATCCTATCTAAATTGGAGAGACATAGATTTGATGGATGGACTATTTGGTGGATAAGAATTGATTGGATGGTAACATCCAACCTGATGGTCAAGAGCTCAATGTCCAGATGGAGACTGTTGATAAGTGGTGTCCCTCAAGGGTCCACATTGGGACCAGTGCTGTTTAATACCTTCATCAATGACATGGACTGTGAGATTGAGTGCACCCTCATCAAGTTTGCAGATGACACCAAGCTGAGTGGTGTGGTTGACACACCGGAGCGAAAAGATGCCATCCAGAGGGACCTGGAAAAGCTGGAGAAGTGGGCCTATGTGAACCTCATGAAGTTCAACAAGGCCAAGTGCAAGGTTCTGCACCTTGGTCGGGGCAATCCCCAGTATCAATACAGGCTGGAGGATGAACGGATTGAGAGAGGCCCTGTGGAGAAGGACTTGTGGGTAGTGGCAGATGAAAAGTTGGATGTGAGCTGACAATGTACGCCCACAGCCCAGAAGGCCCAACCGTGTCCTGAGCTGCATCAAAGAAAGAGTGGGAGCAGGTCAAGGGAGGTGACTCTCCCTCTCTACTCCACTCTCTTGAGACCTCACTGGAGAACTGTGTCCAGCCCTGGAGTTCTTAGCACAAAAGAGACACGGACTTTTTGGAGCAGACCCAGAGGAGGGCCACAGAAATGATCAGAGGGCTGGGACACCTCTTCAATGAGGAAAGGCTTCAAGTGTTGGGATTGTTCAGCCTGGAGAAGAGAAGGCTCTGGGGAGACCTTATTGTGGCCTTTCTATACTTAAAGGGGGCCTGCAGAAAAGATGAGGACAATCTTTTTAGGAGGGCCTGTTGAGATAGGACAAGGGGTAGTGTTTTTAAATGAAAAGAGGGTAGAATCAGAGTAGATATAAGGAAGAAAGCTTTTACAATGAAAGTGGTGAACCACTGGAACAGGTTGCCCAGAGAAGCTGTAGGTGCCTTTTTCTGCCTATTCTGTTTCCCATTCAGAGGAATGGTCATGGGGGTAGGTGAGTAGAGTGGTCACGTGGTGCTCAGGTCCTGTCTGGATCTAAACAGTGACAGTAGATGTCCAGTCAATCAAGACACCATAGCAAAAGTAACATGAAACACCAAATCTTCACAACATAATCTTTACAGTCAATATAATCTTTATAATATTATAGTACATGCACGTTCTATCTCCCACATTCACTCAGACGGTTCACTTGTTACTAAAACTGAAAATCCTTGGGGCAGGTCCAGTGATTTTTTTTTTGTGTGTGTGTATCTTCAGGGATAAGCATGACACAATCTGGTTCTGGACTGGAACTCTTAAACAATGCCACTGTGTAACAGTGCTAATGCAATATAGAGCTGGCACGTCATCATAATTCTTCAGTCTTCAGCCAATGCTTTGTCCTTTGGTCTGTGATACCACTGTTTCAGAATGTGCCAAATTCTTGCTACAGCAGCTCTTTTTCTCTGCTGCAGAAATCTGAGATCTTTGCGTATGCACATAGTAAAATTTTACTTTCTTTAAAGATGAATTCTTAAAAATAGAATTCTGCATTAATGAAAAGTAGAAAGAATATATTTTCATATTATATTGAAAACAGGGATTCATTTAAAACATTGGGGAAAAAAATGTCTTTTAAGCATATAAAAAGATGGCTAAAGAAATCTAAATGTCAGAAAGTCATTTACGCTCTGCTTGTTCTCACAGCTAGGCAATATGCCAAGGACAAGCTAAGTGATGGGTCAAAGAATTGTATTCCCCACCTGGAGTATTGCCTGTGTCAGGCTGGCAGTGAGAGCCTGCTTGGGCTAGTGCCTGGAGAGCTCCCTGAGAGATCTGTGGTCTGGAGTTCTCCCTCCTAGGCCCTGCAGTTTTTGGTTCCTGGTTAGTCACTGTGTGTAGGCAGCATGTCTGTCACTGCTCTAGATGTTTCTGAATGATTCTGGGACACAGACACCTCCTGAAACAACCTCCCCGTGTTGCAGCATTAAAGTGTCACATCAGTGACCAAAAGAGGTAAAGATACTACTTCTCTGTCAGAGGGAAGGAACAACTAGATATCATTAGCAGACTCATGCCCGTAACTATGTTTGCGTGTCTTCTAACTGGCAAATCACACATGTGCTTTGGCATCTTTTTAATGTAACAATTTTAAAATAAAGTAGAAATGTCAGGAAAACTGTATTTTCAAGTATCCATAATCTTCCAAGAGATTGAATTGTCAGTGATCAGGAGCAGTACTGTCCTGTTCTAAACTGATGGTTCTGCAGTTACAATCCTACACTACACAAGATACATAACATTTCTCACACTTCCTTGTAAAAGTGCATGTTTGGGGTATCCACAAAACCCAGCTCTAGGTATCTGCCTTTTTTTTTTAATTATTATTTTCCATGTTTCTCCTAACTTCATTTTTTAATGCATGTTTTGATATCTGCTTAGCCTGTGTATTTTTTCTGTAGTAATAGTTTTAAAATATTTTTTGTCTCCTTTGCAATCTTTTGAATCTCTTATCTTGTCAAGGTACTAATATTCTTGTGATTTTATCTACCTTTTTCTTATTTGTGTTTAGTATTTTTTTTATTTGACACTGCTTTTCTTCTTTTATTTGTTTACCAAGTAACTCCTCTTTCCATTAAATCCTCTCTCTCTCTCTTAATTTTCTGAGCTCAACAGAAATATGTAGACAGTATCTCTTACTCCCTATAAAAATATGCTTTATGTGAAGCAAAATACTGACTGTGCTTCCAGACATTGAGCCACCAAACAGATAGGAAAAGATAAAAGCATAGATTAAAGCCATCTGGTAAATCATGGGTGGAAACTGTAATCTGTAAAAGCAAGAGTTTCGAATGACCAGCAGAGGGAGAGATTTCCACAGTTAATCCCGCTCCATGAGGGATGTTCTGCCTCCAGTCCGACAGAGCGAGCATCAGAGCGCCAGCAGAAGCACATGCATAAAGCTTGTGAGGAGATGTGTACAAAAAGAAATGGCTAAAGCAGGATATCTAAACTACCTAAACAGAAAGCGTTGTCTTGAAATGACCGCAATTCTTATTTAACTAGTAAAAAGTTTGAGGAATTTAGGAGGTAAGAATACAGAAAATAATGGTTAACTCACAAGAAGTGTGAGACTTTACTGAGGAGATTTTAATTAATGGTGATATTTATCTTCATGATTGCTACAAACCAAGTACTGATGAAGTGATATTAAGTCTTTAATGGGGAAATTTATTTAATTACTGAAACATGTAATTTTTCCTGTCAGTTCATTAGCATATAAACTGAAATGATACATCTTATTGAAATGCTTATTAGTTAACAAAAAATTCACCAGTAACTATGGAAATGGTGTAAACAAATTATAAAAAAATAACAACTCATAAAAGCCAACTTATGTAATGAGTAAATAATTCACTGGTAGTGCTTGCAACATTATGAAACTCATTTTGATCAGTGTGTTCTGAGCAAGTAGCAAGGTAAAAATCTCTGGACATTTTTGTAGAATGTTTGTTCCTAATGAATCTAAAAGTTTTCCTGAAGTACATTCCTGGGAATGAATGGGAAAGGCAGATTCAGTTATCCATGAGCCATTAGCAGTTTGCAAGCAGTCATTGATCTCTAGTTGTAATGAGCTCTAAGTTGTGGTCTGTGCTGAAGTATTTAGCTGTTGGTTTCTCTCAGTTTTTACTGGAAACAGAGAAGAGTGAATAGAGATGAGATACAGACAAAGTGGACTGACCTGAATAACAAACCAACAATTAAACTGACCCAAAACAGCTTGCAATTATGTTTGATATCCTCCCTTCCTTCCATAATTTACTGAAATTAATTTTTGGTTCTATTATAAATAGGGCTGCTGGGTAACAGCCCTCTTATGCCTCTGGATTAGAAACAAAATTAATGGGCTTGGCTATTATGAGCTAAAGAATAATTACTCAAACTAATTGTGGGGAAGTAAGTGTCAGGATTCAACAAAAAGTCAATATTAGGAACAATATCATTCAATGTGTCTTGTTAATGATTCAAACAACATGTTAATTTATGGATTGGCAATGTTCTAGGATGCCATTTTAGATCAAAGCACAAGATAAAAGGAAATTATAGAATAGTGTGTAGTCTTCAGAAAGCATACTGTAACAAAGTTTATTAACAGCAGGCAATACTAAATCGCAACCTAAAATACACCCAGTAGAGTTGTGGGTAAGGAATTCAACATGTAACATGTGCAGACTGATTGAAACTTGGGTGAAGTAACAAGGTTTACTGCTGTTGTTTTTTAGGTCACGCCAAATGCCAAAGTAATACTTACCAAGACTGTTGTCATTGGGATGGGTAGAGAAGGATGTTTTTCTTTGTTGGGGGTGATTACTTTGTTTTGGTAGCATTTTCTTAATATATCAAAAACATAGTGGTCATGGTAGTGTTGGGTTGATGGTGGGACTTGATGATCTTAGAGGTCTTTTCTAACCTTAATGATTCTATGATTCTATAAATTACTCGTATAATACATGGAAATACTTCTAGAATTCACTACAAAGAAGATAGATCCCCTCAGCAAATTCATCTGAAAACTATCGACATTGCTTAATATTATGTATTTGTTCAGCACTTGCCACAACAGAACTCACAGAATCATAGAACTGTTTAGGTTGTAAAAGATCTTTAAGATCATCATGTCCAATCATTAACTAACTCTACCAAGTAATGCCTAACTCAGCATGTCTTTGGTCATCAGTAGCTATTTTAAGGATATCTAGTGATAACATTCAAAGGGAGAGTACACAAACATCTTGTTCACCATAATTAGATGCAAAATATTACAGTAATTCCACAGTAGCTGCAGATGAGGGTCTGTTGTGCTTGATATCATATTAAGACAGAGTGCTTGTCTTAATAATCTCATCTCAAGCTGGGAACCATCAATGAGCAAAATCCTACATGTATTGTCATCTAATAAATTAGAAGTATTAAATCAAGTGATGGTGTAGTGGGTCTGTCT
>VYZX01020101.1:10252-25513 GCA_013401335.1 Brachypteracias leptosomus
GGGATGGATGATGACCTGCAACCTGGACTCTAGGGACTACTGTATAGTGACTGTTTGCAACTTAATGAGTGTGGCGAGAAAGTGTTATGGAATAAGGGGTGGAATGTTGTGGTTTAAGGTTTGGGGAAGGGGAGGGACAGGTGGAGTGGCTATTCCCCTTCCCTTCCTGACACACTCTATAAAAGGACACAGGAAGTTCCGCTCGCCCCCTCCTCGCTGGGATTGCTGCTGGCTCCGGACGGCTCTGTGGCTGCTACAACTCCATGTGGCTCGGGAGAAATCCAGTGGCATCCGAGGATCGGTGTTTTATATATTTGTATATATACCTTCCCTTGTTACCTCTGTATATTTCCCTTCCTTTGATATCCCTTTTGTTACTCCTTGTTAAAAGTTGTGATCTTAATTTTCTAACTTTGTGTGAGGCCTTTCTTCCTCCCCTGGGAGGGAAGAGGGGAGGGGGCAGAGGGGTGAAACAAAATCTGCTCCTTGCGGGGTTGCCCTGAGCCTTAAACGGAGACATTGGTCAAATCAGAGACTGATGGCTCAGAACATGACAGCACAGAATAATCACTTTGATGTCTATTTTTCATAGTATATGCTTCCTATGACATTCTCAAAGCTTCCTGTGGCAAACACATTTATTATTTGCACAGCAGCAATACTTGCCAGCTTTACTTGTGACCCACATGTCATTACTAAGGTAATTGTTGAACAAACAGGAAAATCTCAAGAAATGTACAATCAAGTGTTTTGGTTATATTAAAAGTTGTTTGTTAAGGCTAGTAAAGGAGTACCTTCTTTATTACATTACCTCAGTGCTATAATTTATATTTACCTATAATGAAATTACATTTGTTGCCTTCTGTGATGGCTTTTCTGCTGAAAATAGAACTGTTTCAGTAACAGATTTGATAGATCCTGTCCTTAAAATATATATGTATACATTCTTTTTCCTTGATCCAAATTCTAACTGAATAACTCCTACCTTTTCCTGCACTTTTTACCTAAAAAGGTATTTTCACTTTCTTCTTGTTACACCTTTTATAAGGAAAGGACTTTTTTCCGCATCAAAAAATTTTCTGGATTGACAAAAAACCAGATATAATACATGAAAAGGTTGGCTGCTGAGTAAAATGACTTTTTTTACACTTTTTTATTATTCCATATAGAATTTTTTGTGTGTTTATCTGAACAACACATACCTTTTAGTGCCTATTTTAAATATCTGTTTAATGTGACCATTACATTTACAAGCTTGAAATGGTTTTAGTCTATAAAAGAAAATTTGAAAGCAATTTTAAAAAATAATGTTTATTAAGAAATCATTACATCTTTTGAGTAGATTTTCACATAATTGGCTGATTTATCATGTTTTATGCATTTTATATACATTTATACATTTGTACTTTGTCATTACAACAAGAAATGTTGTTAGTTATAAGAAAATAGTTTGCTTAAATTGACATGCCTGATTATTCAAAATAATCTTCATTAGTACCTATCCGATCCTTTGTGCAGCAGTATTTTCAGTTCTCTTACATGTTTACAACTATTCCTTCTTGACCTTCAACCATACAATCCGTTTCCAGGAGTCTGAAAATTGCAGCTGACCAGAACTACTGTAAATTTAGCAAATCAGTGAAATACATAGGTAGTTCTCTGGAAACACAAGGTTGTTCACTTGCCTAAATATGATCATACATGCACACACAGGGTCACATATGTGTATATATACATGTAAGTGTTGGTAAATCAGATTCTTGTTAATATACTATTTTAGCAAATGAATGGCCAGTCAAATACACAACATAATTTACAAAAATTGGCCTTCTCTGAATAAAAGACACCATCCCCTCTGACACTATTCCATACATCTCTACTCCTAAACAAATTTACCTAGTTTTTGGATTGATGAAGATAAGAAAATGCAGTTTGAGTTGGAATAAATGGATGAGAATTAAAATTTTAAAATAAACTTGTTCAAAAAAGTTAAAATAGTTACACATAAAAAAAATAGATACATATATATAAAGCTGTGTTTCCCAGTCACAATTCATAGAAAATAATAGGAAAAATAATTCTAAGCTTGTTTAGGAAAACACATTTTTACTAGATTTGTTGGTGTAGCAACTGTCTAAACCAAGTCTTCAGAAGCTAATTAACCTAATTTCTTAAATTACTGCATCAATTTATAAGCTGTAGATTATTCTCAATTTACACCCCTCCACCCAACTCCTTGTGGTCTTCAGTGGATCTATTATTTCTCATATCATACTTTCTATAAGAATTGAAATAGGCGCGACATTTCCCAGGTTAGCCTCTGACCCACCAAAATATAAATTCACTTTCTGTTTGATCCACTGAATGCTATGCATGTGGGTAAAATACTATAACTTTAAATAGAAGGCTTTGACTTGTGTCAAGTGGATAGTTTCATTTAATTGATTTTTTTTTTCCCCATCAGAACAGAAAATACTGTGATTTGTAAAGCTTTATATGTGCTTTACTTTCCTCTATGTCCCTCCACATAAATAGATAAAATTTAGAAGTTCTTAATTATTAATCTTTTAGATGTATGAATGGTCAATCAATAATTTATTTTTACAAAATTTTGGAATAGGTCACATGCTCTATGTGCTGTACCTGGAGATATTTATGGGTTTCTAGGAAAACCAAAAAGTGCCTCTCCTTTTTTTCTGCTTTCAACTTCAGTGAAAGAAAGTTCATTTATGGCATCAATTTTGAGAAGAACCTCAAAAAGCTAATCTCTTAAAAACTGATCTGAATGTGAAAGTAAATGAGGGACATACTAGATCAATTTTAAGCATCAGGCCAATTTTATTAATAATTATCAAGAAGGGCGTGTTCTTATTCATTCCATCATTCTGGACATTTAATTAGTTCCAGTGTACAGGAACACATTTCCACCACATAATCAATAAATTATGGCATATCATCTTTAGTATAATTTCCTCAGGGGTCAATTAATTTTTTAATATTACATTCTTCACTCTGGAGACATTTCAGTTTTTCTCCCTCTTTTCTGCTCCTGTAATTGAGCAAACTTAAATAATACTTTTTGATCGTTGACCATCCTTTGTTTTAAAACCAAAAATGTGATTCCATAGTACTTCAAAGAATGTTGGTAGGATTGGACTTGTGGTTGGTGAACACTTCTAGACCAGTATTTATTTTTAAAAGTGGGGGAAAAAAAACCTGTCAGAAAAACGTCAAAAAAAAAGTGTCAGAATAAGAGGTCTGCCATACCACTGATTCCTGAGAAAATCCAAGCTTAAGTTGTCTATGCTAGGGAGATGATAAGGTAGCATGCAATCATTAGTCAAGGTAAAAGGTTTTATGTCTCCCTTGGTTAAGTAAATATAAATATAAATGCAAAAGTATGTAATTGCTTTCTGTTATGCTTCTAAGGAATGAAGTGATACCTCCAGTAATTATGGTTATTACCAGGAGTATAAAGTATTTGATCTCTTTATAGTAATGTAGAAAATTTTTGCTAATTCCATTTTACGGAAGATTCAAAGAATTTAAAGGTAATCCTATGTTACATATATCAGAGATTCCTTGTATGTTTATGAATTAGTAAAATAAAATCTTCATACAATAAAATATCTTGCATCAAGTCTACACTATTCAACATTTTCTACTTGTTGGGGGGTTTTTGGTTTGGGGTGGTTTTTTTGGTTGGTTGTTGTTTTGTTATGTAGTATATACCTGCAGTTCAGTTATTCCTAATGTGTAAATATATGGATATATGTATGTGTGTTTCTTTATGTAGGTATCTTTGAGTGACTTTCTAGAAAGTTACCTCTTCAGAGATTTTCACTGATACCTGGGACCTCTACAGTTAAATAAGAGTATAGCAGAATCATAGAACCATAGAATACTTTCATTCGGAATGGATCTTTAAATGTACTTTAGTCCAACGCCCCTGAAGTGAACGGAGACATCTTCAACTAGATCAGATTGCTCAGACCCCCTTCCAAACTGACCTTGAATGTTTCCAGGGATGGAGCATCTACCAACTCTGTGGCCAACCTGTTCCAGTGTTTCATCACCCTCATTGTTTCTTCCTCATATCTAGTCTAAATCTACCCTCTTCTACTTTAATATCATTACCCCTTGTCCTATTACTGCAGGCCCTACTAAAAAGATTGTCCCCATCTTTGTTATAAACCACCATTAAGTACTGAAAGCTGAAATAAAGTCTCCCTGGAGCCTTCTCTTCTCCACACTGAACGATCACAACTCTGTCAGCCTTTCTTCATAGGAAAGATGTTCCATTATTTTTGTAGTGGAGTAGTGTAGCTCTTTTATGTTAGCTGAACATTTGGAAATCTACAAAAGTAGACATACCTACACAATAAAACTCTAAAAATAATAAAATACTTACAAGATTTCTTAGTTACATCATCTCATACTAACATTGCCTCATACTGTCAAGCAACAAGACTAAGATGAAGATTCAAGCAAAACATGGGTGGCATGTTCAAAAATACGGCATCTCAGGAGACTTTCTGTCTAATGTCCTGAGATATAGGAGTTTATACTCACTCTGTTTTTTCTGTTTCACCTTCCTGTGGATGTTTACATTATTATAAAATTCTTAGTGCTGAAGATTAGACTTATCCAATCTGAATTTCAGCAATTTCAAGAGAAAAACATTATATTTCAAACCATAGGCAAGTAGCAACAAACAATTACAATTCAATCATATTCATATGTTTTCTTGCTAGCTGCTTCATTTGAAATTATATGGCTTCTTTCCTCAATTTCTGTTCCACCCAAGCAATTATTCTAGCTTCTAAAATGCAATTTTCTTCAATGATAAACCAGCTTATTATTGTGTTTCATTTCTACTTATTGATACTTGTTATAATAAAAATTGTACGCAGTACTTGGATAATGCAAATAAATATGAACTAAATGTTGTGGAACCAAGTAATTTTTTTTTTCTTATTTTCAATCAAGCACAATTTTTTTCAAATTTTACCTGGGTGTATCGGCAATACAAAGGTAAACAGAAAATTTCTGAAAGATTCATATTACTGAAACACTGAGCAACTACTGGAAGGCAGAATAGTTTCTGCTGTGAGGAAGATAATACGGATTTTCAATTTTTCTTTTTATTGTCTTCTTTCTGCCTGTAGAGGCAGATGACTGGGTAATGGGTGGCTGGAGATTTGCTTCCCTTCATATAAATTGACTCCTGGTGAAAATAGTGGAAATGTTGCTATCAGAACCAAATATGCAATAAATTATGTCAAGGGTGCTGAAACAAACCATACAATAGTTTTTAGTCAACTTAATGCAGCAGTTTTATTCTAGTATATTGCACCAAATATTTCAGAGCTTCAAAAGAACTTTGAAGGTTGTATTTCTAAGTTAAGAGAATAATTTACAGGCATTCTTTTGGCAGCCTTTGGAAGTTAAAGTTAGCAACATGGCTGCAAGTACTTGGTCTGGACATCGTGAACAAAGTAGATGAAGGTGTGTATATATATATAATTATGTCCCAAGAATAAAAAGCAGAATAACCATAGCAATCTGAGCAAGTCCTGATAGATTTATATTTTAAAATCTAATCTGTGGGCACCAGACACCTGCATGAAGCACACATTAAATCTCATAAAATATCACTCTATGTTTTGTTCTATCAGACTGATGTTTCATGTTGAAATTGAATTATTTGAAAATTATCTTCTTTCTTCAATTAGGTTTTGCTTCATATGTTACTGATATATTAATTGCTTGATAGTATATTAAAGAATATAATCAAGGAACTATAAAATTATTTAGCTATGATAAGAAAAACTGTGGTAAGTGGATTGAAATAAGCCATATATTTATATCATGCTGTTCCCACCTTCCTTGCTATCAACTCAGCCACATGAAAATAAAACATGTACAGCATTAATAAATTTGACATATTTTTCAGCGTTACTCTAAAAAATGAGCAGTTACAATTATATATTACCTGGATGTCATTTATACATTTTTGAAATTACTTCTTGACAAGTTGGACATCAGTTTCAGTTTACAGACAGTTACATTATTTTGTGTGACAACTTAAAAGCTTTCAAGAGCTAAGGTATGACACAACAGTTTTAAATGTTGCTAAATACTTTTTACTTTACTCTTCAACATGGAAGGAAATAAACAATTCCAAGTTCCCTCTAAAGAAGAGTAAGTATTTCCAATATTAGTTACACTTCCCAAAAAGAAACATCTTCTCAGCTACAGCTTTTAGCAAAATATAATCACATTATAAAAACTACTTACACATAATTTATTCTCAGGAGTTCATTTTTAAAACTTGAAATATTCTGAAGAAGACAATATTATGTTATTAATAGGATAGTTGTACTGTTTGATTTTTTTTTATTAACACATCCAATCTGATGAGTTTCAGGAGATGGAGTGTCCAAGCATATTTTATGAAATAATGTTAAAAAAACCCCTGCAAACCANCTTCCTATGATTTCAAGTCCTCATAAAAAGTTCCTCCCAAGCATTTTTGTAGGCCCCTTTCAGATACTAGAAAGCTGCAATAAGATCTCCCTGGAGCCTTCTCTTCTTCATGCTGAACAACCCCAAGTCTCTCAGCCAGTTCTTATACAAGAAGTGTTCCAGCCCTCTGATCATCTTTGTGGCCNATAAACAATTCCAAGTTCCCTCTAAAGAAGAGTAAGTATTTCCAATATTAGTTACACTTCCCAAAAAGAAACATCTTCTCAGCTACAGCTTTTAGCAAAATATAATCACATTATAAAAACTACTTACACATAATTTATTCTCAGGAGTTCATTTTTAAAACTTGAAATATTCTGAAGAAGACAATATTATGTTATTAATAGGATAGTTGTACTGTTTGATTTTTTTTTATTAACACATCCAATCTGATGAGTTTCAGGAGATGGAGTGTCCAAGCATATTTTATGAAATAATGTTAAAAAAACCCCTGCAAACCAAAAGAAAATTAATTTCTTAAGCAATGAAAGAAACCACATAGATTTGTAAGAGAAACATATACAACTATGGTATTCCAGTGGTGAAACTGTCTGTGAAACCATGTAAACGTCTTTCTGCATGTTTCTCAGGAGATCAAGGACTCTCCTCATAATCCACTGCACAACATAAAGCATTATCAGAGAACAAGAAGGAGTTCAATATCCTTTTTTTGTTGTGACGTTTTAACTTCAGCTTATAATATCATAAATTTTTTTACTGAAAGTGTAGAATCTGAAATGAGATCTAAGTTTTCAAGACAAGGAGATCCTTCAAGGATTTCAGTACCAAATACTAACTAGGAAATTGGGGCACATGCAGAAATGTTGCTTATTATTAGTAATTTAATATAATANGGGAGAAACTATGTGTATTTCGTATTTGAACTGTGAATCCTACTTATTGGAGGCATTTTTGTGTTTGCATTTGTTTGGTTTTGTTTTGGTTTGGTTTTTTCAAGAATATTGCTAGACATAAGATACCTGTGTGCTGCATAGATGTTATTTCCTTCTGATATATTTGCTTTGAAAAGTGGTTCTAATAATTCAGTCAGTTGTACAATTCTTCTGAGGAGTATGGATTGTTATAATACTGCAAAATTATCAATGAACTTACTCTTACACCATTACAACTCAATGAAAAATTGTTTCTGATGCCTTAATTTTCAGGTTGATTTCAAACTCCTAAATGATAAGAAGAAAGAATTTAAGATATAATGATAAGTTCTGTCAATAAAATTTAATAACTGCTTCATAAGGTCACTAATAGTAGCTATACGCAACCAGCTATCTGTTGTTGGTACTCGTTTTAATCATAATTTGTCTAATATAACATAGCTACTTAGATAAAAATTAGTCAGTAACTATCATTAAAAACAATTTTATTTAATATACAAAAACATTTAGTTAACAACCTTCATACAGAATGAATTATTTTCTGAGATTGTTACTAAATACATACAGTATTTAGTTTTTAACTTCTTATGTTAAAATAAACAGCTATTTAGCTGAAGAAGAAAGGATGTTCTTCTAACATCTGTCATTTCCTTGAAAACAGAAAAGCATATGAAACAGCAAAAGATCACAATATTTTTGCGCTTAATGTCTATTTGCTTGCAGGGTCACGAAAAAACCCTATATATTGAAGGTAACAAGAGACGATTTAGTAGTTTTATTGCCAGTAGGAACAGGGATCAGTGTAATGCCATGATGAACAGCAGTACAAGTGAAAACAAAAGCAATTATAACATACATGATTTAGGATCATGCTCCTGTGCTACATTTCGATTCAGTTACGTTAAGCAGCCCTTGGATAGTACTCGTTCTGAACCTAAAAGTCCCTAAGGCTAGTCTGACAAGCCTAGAAAGAAATCAATTCATAAGCAAATGATAGTTTAAACAAAAAATTCAAAATCGGATAAAAAGTGTATAATTACTTTATATTAATTCAAAGCTACATTTGTCACAAGAAAAAGTCTTCACAAATTCAGCTAAACTATAATCTTGTTAAGTTCAAGATAAATGTATATAATTATTTTCTCACTCTGAAATAATGCTTTAGTTAAAAAATCCGAGTAGACTAATTTGGAAAGTTTTGCTTTAAGCAATGTTAATTCCAATTGGTTTCCATGTAATTTCCTTAAAACAGTCATCCTAAACTAATTTAGAAAAAATGAAGACTCATCCTGGCACTTGAACAGACTATAAATATTTCAAAGTATCGGGAATCTGGACAGAGACGGGTTCCAAAACTTCACAGATAAGCAAATATATTTTCAAAGCTAATTGTTAGGCAATAACTTAACATAAATTTCATTATGGTAAATGAGATTAAAATATATACTTAATATCTATATTGCATATATTAGATTTTAATATTAACACTAAAGACAGTCTATATGCTTAAATTGTTCCAAGTGAAACTCTAACTTTCTAGTACAATCATAATCACTGAGCAAAATTGTTTGGCTTATCTTGTATAACTTTTCCAGATCATATCTTTTCTAGTTTAGGAGTTGTGATTCATGTTAATAATTCTGAAATGGTGTGACTCCCTTGATTTTACTATGGAAGAGAATTGCCCTAGAGCAATCTCAGTTGTTCCTCAGGTACAAGCACATTAAAATTACAGTTGAATAAGAGCTTTGAAAGGAAAGAAGATATTTGTTGGGGAGCAGAAAACAGCAGGGCCAAGAGTATTTCCAAGGTGACAGCCCCATGACAGATACAGGGTAGGGAAGAGCCACACAGGTTTTCACTTCACAGCCTGGCAAAGGTTCTCTATTAACCCATTTTCCCAGAGAAGTGTTGCATTTTAGCTGCAGACCTATTTGGAGTGTGAATTCTGAGTGCAGGAAAAGGAGGCTGCAGCAGTGATGTGGCTGAGCCAGGCACACTTTCAAGCTCTTGGCAACACATGAAAGACTTGGGGGAATGACTAGAAGTGTGATAGCTTCCATTAGCAACTGATCCAGGGATCTTACTCTGTTTAGATAGAAAAAATTTCAACCTGCCTTATAATCCTGGATTAATAAGGGAAACATATGTGAAGCTTGGAATTTTCCTTTTTCTTATCTCTATGTTTTGTTTCCACAGTATTCAGAGTTTGAGAGATTTTGTAACCATATCTTCTAAAATTCTTTTGAAATACTTATTTCTGGGTTTAACTGTGACATTACATCCTTACCTTTAGTAAAGCAATTTGCTGAATTTTAGAAGGCAGGAGAACTAGAAAATAATACAGGAAACAATAATAATAAAATATATTTGATACAGAAAATTAGTTGAGAATACCATACCATAAACAGTCTTAAAATAAGAAATAACAAGAAAAATTCACATAGATTTTAACCTAATTTTGGTCTAATGATATGTAATATCTCTTACTTTCATACCTATGCATGTCTTAGTCTGTTCTTAATTCATTTGATGTAGCATTGAAGAATCTTAGAATCATAGAATCATTTTGGTTGGAAGAGACCTTTAAGATCATCAAGTCCAACCATTAGCCCAGCATTACCAAGTCACCACTAAGCCATGTCCCTCAGCATCGCATTTATATATCTTTTAAATACTTACAGGGATGGAGCACCACTTCCCTGGCCAGACTGTTCCAGTGTCTCACAACCCTTTCAATGAAGAAATTTTTCCTAATATCCAATCTAAACCTTCCCAGCACAGCTTGAAGTCCTTATTTCCTCTTGTCCTATAGCTTGCTTATTGGTAGAACACACCAACCCCCACCTCACTACAACCTCCTTTCAGGTAGTTGTAAATAGCAAGAAAGTCTCCCTCAGCCTCCTTTTCTCCAGGCTAAACAACCCCAGTTCCCTCAGCCACTCCTCATAAGACTCTTGCCCTAAACTTCTCACCAGCTTCATTGCTCTTATTTGAATATGCTCAAACACCTCAATGTCCTTCTTGTAGTGAGGGGCCCAAGACTGAACACACATACCCACTTAACTTGATGTCATTTGCAAACTTACTGAGGTTGCACTCAATCCCCTAATTGATAAAGATATTAAAGAGAACAGGACTCAATACTGAATCCCGGAGAACACCACTTGTGACTAGCTGCCAACTAGATTTAACTCCTTTCGCCACCACTCTTTGGGATTGGTCATCCAGCCAATTTTTTTATCCCGAGAAACATATGCCCACCCAAGCCATGAGCAGACAGTTTGAGCAGGAGAATGCTATGGGAAACAATGTAAAAGACTTAGTAAAAGCCAGGTAGACAACATCCACAGCCTTTCCCTCATCCACAAAGGAGGACATAGAAGTCTTTGACATAGAAGGAAATCACCTGCCTTTCATAAACCTATTTTGTCTGGGTCAGATCACCTTGTTGTCCTGTATGTGCTGCATGATGGCAGTAAAACAGATCTGCTCCGTAACCTTTTCTGGCACTGAGGTCAGACTGACAGGTCTGTAGTTTCCTGGATCTTTGTTCTGTCCCTTCTTATATATGCATGTCACACTTACTAACCTCCAGTCAATGGATACCTCTCTGGTTAGCCAGGAGTATTGATAAATGATGGAAAGTGGCTTGGTGAGTGTTTCCACCAACTCCCTCAGTACCCTTGGGTGGATCCCATATAGCTCCATAGACTTGTGTGCATCTAAGTGCATAGTAGGTCACTGACCATTTCCTCTTGGAAAATGCGGGTATCATTCTGCTCCTCATCCCTGTCTTCCAGATCAGGGGGCTGAGTACACAGAGAACAACTTACTACTAAAGACTGAGAAAAATAAGGCATTAAGTACCCCAGCATTTTCTTCGTGGTCTTTTGGTCTAACCCCCCTGCAGTCAATAAGGATGACTCTAACTAGATCAGGTTGCTTAGAGCCCCATCAAGCCTGGCCTTGAACGTTTGTAAGAATGGGACTTCCACCACCTCTCTGGGCAACCTGTTCCACTGTCCCACCACCCTCATAGTAAAGAACTTCTTCCTAATGTCTAATCTAAATCTACCCTTTTCTAGTTTAAAACAATTGCCCCTCCTCCTATCGCTCCATGCCCTTGTAAACAGTCCCTCCCCTGCTTTCTTGTAAGCCCCCTTCAGGTACTGGAAGGCCGCTATAAGGTCTCCTCAGGGCCTTCTCTTCTCCGGGATGAGCAACCCCAACTCTCTCAGTCTGTCTTTGCAGGAGAGGTGCTCCAGCCCTCTGATCATCTTTGTGGTCCTTCTCTGGACCTGCTCCATCAGGTCTATGTCCTCCTTGTGTTGAGGATTCCAGAGTTGGGTGCAGTACTCCAAGTGAGGTCTCAACAGAGCAGAGTAGAGGGGCAGAATCACCTGTCTTGATCTGCTGACCATGCTTTTGGTGCAGCCCAGGATACAATTGGCTTTCTGAGCTGCAAGTGCACACTGTTGGCTCATGTCCAGCTTTTTTGTCCAGTAGTACCTCCAAGTCCTTTTCTACAGGGCTGCTCTCTATCACATCACTCCCTAGCCTCTATTGATAGCAAGGATTGTCCCGACCCAGGTGCAGAACCACATACTTGGCCTTTTTTGAACCTCATGAGGTTCACATGGGCCCACTTCTCAAGCTTGTTTGAGTCCCTCTGGAATGCATCCTGTCACTCTGTCATGTCAATTGCACCGCTCAACTTGGTGTCATCTGCAAACTTGCTGAGGGTGCACTCAATCCCAATGTCTACATCATTGATGATGGTATTAANTTGTGTGCATCTAAGTGCATAGTAGGTCACTGACCATTTCCTCTTGGAAAATGCGGGTATCATTCTGCTCCTCATCCCTGTCTTCCAGATCAGGGGGCTGAGTACACAGAGAACAACTTACTACTAAAGACTGAGAAAAATAAGGCATTAAGTACCCCAGCATTTTCTTCGTGGTCTTTTGGTCTAACCCCCCTGCAGTCAATAAGGATGACTCTAACTAGATCAGGTTGCTTAGAGCCCCATCAAGCCTGGCCTTGAACGTTTGTAAGAATGGGACTTCCACCACCTCTCTGGGCAACCTGTTCCACTGTCCCACCACCCTCATAGTAAAGAACTTCTTCCTAATGTCTAATCTAAATCTACCCTTTTCTAGTTTAAAACAATTGCCCCTCCTCCTATCGCTCCATGCCCTTGTAAACAGTCCCTCCCCTGCTTTCTTGTAAGCCCCCTTCAGGTACTGGAAGGCCGCTATAAGGTCTCCTCAGGGCCTTCTCTTCTCCGGGATGAGCAACCCCAACTCTCTCAGTCTGTCTTTGCAGGAGAGGTGCTCCAGCCCTCTGATCATCTTTGTGGTCCTTCTCTGGACCTGCTCCATCAGGTCTATGTCCTCCTTGTGTTGAGGATTCCAGAGTTGGGTGCAGTACTCCAAGTGAGGTCTCAACAGAGCAGAGTAGAGGGGCAGAATCACCTGTCTTGATCTGCTGACCATGCTTTTGGTGCAGCCCAGGATACAATTGGCTTTCTGAGCTGCAAGTGCACACTGTTGGCTCATGTCCAGCTTTTTTGTCCAGTAGTACCTCCAAGTCCTTTTCTACAGGGCTGCTCTCTATCACATCACTCCCTAGCCTCTATTGATAGCAAGGATTGTCCCGACCCAGGTGCAGAACCACATACTTGGCCTTTTTTGAACCTCATGAGGTTCACATGGGCCCACTTCTCAAGCTTGTTTGAGTCCCTCTGGAATGCATCCTGTCACTCTGTCATGTCAATTGCACCGCTCAACTTGGTGTCATCTGCAAACTTGCTGAGGGTGCACTCAATCCCAATGTCTACATCATTGATGATGGTATTAAACAGCACTGGTCTCAGTATGGACCCCTGAGGGACATCACTTGTCACACATCTCCATCTAGACATCGATCCATTGACCACTGCCCTCTGGATGTCACCATCCAGCTACTTCATTATTCATTGAAAATTTCACACATCTAATCCATCTCTCTCAGACAGAGTGAAGGAAATTGTGGGGGACCATATCAGGAGCCTTACAGAATTCAAGACAGACTGCATCCATTGCACTTCCCCTGTCCACTGATGTAAATGTAAGTAAACAGATGAAATTCCAGTTGGGCTTTAGCCCTTCTAATTTTCTTCCTGCATTGCCTCATGAAACCTTTATGGCCTGCCCTTTCTTCCATAGGCCACAGACTTTTCTTTTCTTCCTGCATTTCAGTCAAAGCCTTCTGTTTAACCAGGCTGGTCTTCTTCTCTATTGGCTCATCTTACCAGGATGGCCTGCTCCTGTGCCTTAAAGATTGCTATATTTAAAGTGTTAGTTTAAGTATGGAGAGGAAAAGAGAGAAGGCTAGATCTAGAAAAACTAAATCTAATCATGTCCAAGAAGAAATACAGTAAGTTGTAAAATCATTTTTGTTAGAAGAGATATCTGGAGGTCATTTGTTTCTACTCTTACTATAAAGATGGTCAACTTAGATCAGGTTGTTCTAGGTCTTGCCCAATTTAAGTTTGAATATCTCTATTGACATACAATTCACCTCTCAGGAATATACAAATATTCCAGTGCTTGGTGACTGTCATTGTGATTTTTTTCTCCTATTGCATAGTTGGAATTTATCTTGTTCCAACTTGTTTCTATTCCACTATGTGCACTATCAGGATGTTTTGCCAATTATCCTGTACAACACCAGGAACACAGCCACCAACAGCAGAATACAGATAGAAACTTTATTATCTATTTCTACAAAACAAAAAGCTGACATTGCATGGCCAGAAACAGAAGTAGTAATTCTGCTAACCGCAAGTGATATAATGAAAGGGAAAATAAGCCTCATGACACACTCAATGATGGAAGGGAAAAGAAACCAGACAGCAAATTTGAAGATGGGTGGAGAAATCAACCTGTTGTGGTTTAAGGTTTGGGGAAGGGGAGGGACAGGTGGAGGGGCTATTCCACTCCCCTTCCTGCCACACTTTATATAAAGGACACAGGAAGTTCTGCTCGTCCCNGCCACCACTCTTTGGGATTGGTCATCCAGCCAATTTTTTTATCCCGAGAAACATATGCCCACCCAAGCCATGAGCAGACAGTTTGAGCAGGAGAATGCTATGGGAAACAATGTAAAAGACTTAGTAAAAGCCAGGTAGACAACATCCACAGCCTTTCCCTCATCCACAAAGGAGGACATAGAAGTCTTTGACATAGAAGGAAATCACCTGCCTTTCATAAACCTATTTTGTCTGGGTCAGATCACCTTGTTGTCCTGTATGTGCTGCATGATGGCAGTAAAACAGATCTGCTCCGTAACCTTTTCTGGCACTGAGGTCAGACTGACAGGTCTGTAGTTTCCTGGATCTTTGTTCTGTCCCTTCTTATATATGCATGTCACACTTACTAACCTCCAGTCAATGGATACCTCTCTGGTTAGCCAGGAGTATTGATAAATGATGGAAAGTGGCTTGGTGAGTGTTTCCACCAACTCCCTCAGTACCCTTGGGTGGATCCCATATAGCTCCATAGACTTGTGTGCATCTAAGTGCATAGTAGGTCACTGACCATTTCCTCTTGGAAAATGCGGGTATCATTCTGCTCCTCATCCCTGTCTTCCAGATCAGGGGGCTGAGTACACAGAGAACAACTTACTACTAAAGACTGAGAAAAATAAGGCATTAAGTACCCCAGCATTTTCTTCGTGGTCTTTTGGTCTAACCCCCCTGCAGTCAATAAGGATGACTCTAACTAGATCAGGTTGCTTAGAGCCCCATCAAGCCTGGCCTTGAACGTTTGTAAGAATGGGACTTCCACCACCTCTC
>VYZX01020104.1:0-55151 GCA_013401335.1 Brachypteracias leptosomus
AGTGACTGGTGGGGTTTGTATACACAGAGCTATTTCTGTACATTTACTGATGACACTAAGTAGGAATGATTAAGTTTAGAATGAAGTTCTGATAATAATTTTGTTTCTTTGTTATTGGCAATATCAAAGCTTAGGGTTCACTTACTGTCAACCTTATGATTGTTTTAGATACCGAGGGAAATGGAACCAAATACATGTGAAACTTACTAACAATAGCTGGATAAAATGTTCATACAAAGAACATAGAAGAGAAGGTTGCAGAGCAGTAGGATTCGATGGATTCTTTGATGCTCTATTTTTAGCCTGCCCGTGAGATAACTCTACGGATAAAAACCACATAGTGCGAGATTACCAGTGGGCATGGCAACACCGAAATGGAACCCAAACCTTCTTTACGAAATTCTGGTCTAACATTAACCGAACAAAGAACAAGCAAGTGGCGACCTGATGAAGGAGTGTGAAGGTGTGCGTATTGCAACTCTAATGGCGAGCCAAATGTTGTAGGAGGACCTTTGGGACCAGGAAATCATTTATATTATGAACAACCAATAGATTCTGAAACATGGGAAGGTCCCTTTGCTAGCGCAACTTGAGCTTTAAAGGGCCATTATTGGATTTGTGGACAATACGCATACAGGAGGTTATCTACAAATTGGTCAGGAATTTGTTTTATCGGATATATTAGGCCACTGTCTTTCCCATTACCAGAGGCCCAAGGAAACAAATTGGAAGTAAAAGTATATGATGATCTAATAAGAGAAAAGTGATCGATTGATACCTCTATAACTAAAGGCAGTACCCAAGTATGGGGAAAGGATGAATGGCCACCTGAACGAATTATACAATATTATGACCCAGCAACATGGAATCCAAATGAGGTGATATATGGAGCAAGAGAACAAATCTACAACTTAAACAGGATAATTAGACTACAAGCTGTCCTAGAAATTATAACCAATCAGACAGCTGAGGCCCTTGACCTTCTAGCAGACCAATCCACCCAGATGAGAAATGCAATTTTTCAACACCAAATGGTCTTGGGCTACTTGTTGGCTGAAGAGGGTGGAGTCTGTGGAAAGTTAAATTAATCTAATTGTTGCTTACAAATAGATGATAATGGGAAAATTGTGAAGCAAATAACAAAGGAAATGAGAAAACTGGCTCATGTACCTGTTCAAACCTGGAAAGGATTGGAAAGGGACATGTTCTCATGGCTGCCAGGTGGACCATGGATTAAGAGTATATTGTTTTTCTTTCTTTGTGCAATGACCACGTTAGTCTTCGTACTATGTATGATACCGTTTCATACAACTCATCAAACAGGCTGTTAAAAGAATGCAGATAGTAGCTGTACCTAACAACCCAGAAATGGCTACAACAGGACAAAAGATGATATCTCTGCAACTAATCCCAAAGCCAAAAATGAGCCAGAAGGAAACAATCAGGTTATTGATAAGTAAGGTTTGTAAAGACAAATATTAAGAAAAAGAAGAGGAGGATTGAGAGGATAGAGAGGAAGAAATATGTCTTTATAATAAGGGATGCTTCAATATGATAAGGGGCGAGGCTGTAGGATAAGGAAGGAAGGACTGTGTGTTTTCACAATTAGAGGAGTCTCGAAGTGATAAGGAGGTGACTTTGTAAATAGAAGGGTCAACAGTGATTTAAAGACTTGACAGGAAGATCGAATTAAGAGGCAAGAAACTGGATGGAACCAGCTTCTAACCTTGAGAAGTTTGGATTGCCTAAATTTTTGAACTTTAGGAACAAGTACGCATGCTTAATAGACTTATACATATTCACTTCTCCTAGGGGAAGCATAAAGTAGAGTTAATGAAACATACAATGCATGATGTGAAGGGGGGTACATGTTAGGGGGATATATGTAGAAGGCAGATCGGGAAATCTGTACTCTCTGAGTACCTCAGCCAATGAGGAAAAGAGAAGGGATACCTGTGGCCGGGAAATTAGGATAAAAAGGGGGCTGTGTCCCCCAGCAACTTTGAGAGACCCTACAGGGATGTGCCCGTGGACTCTCCCTTTATTCGAATAAAGGTAACTTTTTTTTTTTTAAGGACTCCTCTGTCTCCTTTGTGAACACCGACCTCTGGCGACGAGGATTTTCCGCACATCAGGGTCTCTTTTAGGCCTACAAAGCCTCCATTGTAAGAGAGATTTGCAGATATTGTGAGCTTAAAACTTTATTCCTCTCCCTCCTCCCCCTCCAAGGGAAGCAGCCATACAATGAACTGCACAAAGGAGCTTGGCCTCAGCCTCTGGGATGCAGATCCAAAAGCAGTGAAAAAGCTCGAAGAATACAGCTTGCAAATGTATTCCCCTTACAGGGAGGGGGCAAAGCCCCAAGCAGACCTCCCGCTGGCCCCTCCCCGATTTGGCCGGACTCTGCAGTTATGCTCAGGCCAAGGAGAGGGCTCTGGAGATCCCTCATGAGGGCAGTCGAGAGCTGAGAATCCTTTTCGGAGCCAGAGCAGAAGCAGTAGCATGGTACCACTCTAGGGATAGAAAACAGCCCCCCCATACCACACATCCTTTGAGGTCTGCTCCATCCTCTGCCCCAGCAGCCCAGGGACTACTTAGACATCTCTGGGAAGCAGTTTCTGGTCATGGTGATCCCTACAGAGAAGCTGACCTGGCCTCTTCCCACAATTACAGCTTGAGCTGAATTAAGCCACTGTTCTGTGCTAACAGAGCTGAACTCTTTGAGCTGCTTGGAGTGGTAGAAAGAAGGACCGGCCATTTCATAGAATCATGGAATGTTTTAGGCTGGAAGGGACCTCTAGAGGTCATCTGGGCCAACCTCCATACACAAGTAGGGACATCTTTACCTAGGTCAGGTTGCTCAGAGCCCCATCAAGCCTGACCTTGAATGACTCCAGGGATGGGGCCTCCACCACCTCTCTGGACAGCACATTCCACTGATCTATCACCCTTATATTAAAGAACTTTTTTCTAATATCCAGCCTAAATCTATCCTTTCCTAGCTTAAAACCATTACTTCTTGTTCTATTATTACAAACCCTTTTGAATAGACCTTCCCCTGCCTTCCTGTAGACTCCCTTCAGGTACTGGGAGGTCACTATAAGGTACCCCCAGAGCCTTCTCTTCTCCAGGCTGAACAGCCCCAACTCTCTCAGTCTGTCTTCATATGAGAGATGCTCCATTCCCCTGATCATTTTGGTGGCCCTCTGGACACGCCCCAATNTAGAGGACATCCATAGGTCTTCCCCTGTTGACTGATGCAGTCACTTCATTGTAGAAGGCCACTAGGTTGGTCAGGCAAGACTTGCTCCTAGTAAATCCATGCTGACTACCTAGGATTACCTCCCTGTCCTCCATGTGCCTCAGCATATCCTCCAGGAGGAGCTGTTCCATGATCTTCCCAGGCATGGAGGTGAGGCTGGGGTGAGGCAGGGGTGAGGCAGGGTGGTAGTTCCCAGGGTCTTCTTTTTTACTCTTTTTTTTTTCCCCCCTGCTCAGAGCTTGTATCTGCAGAGAAGAGCCTTGGACCACTCAGGTTCCTCCTCAAAAGGAGAGCAAAGTCCAGTTGTTTCTGCTCCCAGGGCCAGAAAGGGGCAACTAGGCTGGGGCAAGCAGCAGGTAAAGCCAACTGAACACTGGGATGGACTAAAAACCCGATGCAACATCCTGCGAGACTGCTGTCAAAGACAAGTTCCCTCCAGCAGCTTGGTCAACAAGAGGAAAACCACACACACACAAAAAATAAAGACGTGTCCAGAGACCTTGACACTCCAGGCCAGTCCCTCATGTACATTTTTCTAAACTCTCAGCCTCTATAATTATGATCCCAGGACTTTGCCTGTGGGAAGACAGCTGTGATCTGTGACATCTGCAGAATAAATACCTTCAGGTCATGTTAGAGAATGGTCTACTTCAGTCCTGCAGGACCTGCTGCTGCAGAAGCCACAAACACCAGCTTCCTTTCCAGAGGCAATATACTTTGATTCATCTCCTGACTGTGTTTAGAAGCTTTTTGGGGAAACAAGTGGCTGATGAAACCCAATTCAATGAAACAAGAGGTTGAAATAATCCAAGACAACTTCCAGAGGGTGGGGGATGAGCACAAATTAGTCCACCACAAGCAGCCCATGCGTCCAAAAATGGATGATACCTACAAAACACATTGGCTGGCCTCAGCTCAATTCTGGTTATGGAGAGACTATAGAGATGAAACTACCTGGGCTTTGCTCTTGGGTGCTAATAAAGGTGAGATCCTCAGCTTTTGTGAATCTTTTAAACATTCTCTGGTGGTTACAGACATACTCTCTGTTAACAGGGCACACGGAACTGGGAAGCGACTGGGGGAAAGCCCCTTGTAATGGTAGGGCTGAATGCAAAAACACAAAGGGCTGCTGCACATGCAGAGCTCAGTCTTATCACACACGTAATACAGCCCACAACAGAACCAGTTGGCCCAGTTAGAAAGTGACAACTTTACTTTATGGTCTAAGTAAAGATAAAAAGAAAAAGAAATAAATTGGGAGAGGTGGATTACAAATGATTAAATGACCAGAAGCTGATTGTGATGACTGGTAATGGTTTTATTAGCAAGGTTTTAACTGTATTAATCAGTTCAATAGCACTATCAAACCTTCCCATATACTTCTGGAGGAGTGTTAAGATTATGAGTGAACCTTTATCTCCCATACCCCTGCTCTCACACTGACTGAGAGAATTAAAAAAATCTCCTCTGAACAGCAAGAAAACAACTACACTGCTTGAACTCAGGATGCAAAACGGCAAGGGGCATTTCAGCATTGCCTTGCTGCTTTCCACACCACACTTGCATCACGCCGGTGAGCAGAAGAATCTCAGGAGTTGTGCTTGAGGGATGAGAGCAGGTCTAGCAGGAAAGGTCAGGAGAGGGGCAGCCCAGAGGGGAGAGCATCACAGGCCACCTGGATTTGCCCCATCATGCTCCCCCCTCCCTGAATCGTCTCTGCATTGAGCGGCACTCAGCAGGCTGCTTCTACCTCCCTGGCTCAGACACTGGTTTGGAGAGGGGCTGAAGAAGATCAGATGCACTGAAACTCATGTGAGACCTGCATTGCTACCCATTCCCTTGCTCAGCTGGAGCCAACCCCACTTTTCTTCATAGGCACAGACTGTTCCTGCTCTGTGCCTCTCTGCAGCTTTGCTTATCTGCAGGGCAGGAGCTGGCTCCAGAGGAACATTACACAGGGCTGCAGCAGGGCAGCAAAGGCTCTGAAACTTCTACTCCCACCCCGTCTTTGTAAAAGATAGCTCATGGCACAACCATGTTATTTGTCATCACTCCTCACCCTGATTTTCTCGGGATGGGTCAGAAGCAGATGGTCCCCCTCCTCCCCTTGCCCCCTGTCTGCTAGCCAACAGCTTTGATCAGGAAGCCCATTGCTCCTCCTTGCTGTCACCCCTCCATCATCCCTCTCCCCTCCCTCCATCTTGAGGCTGAAACCCTTGGTGGGGGAGAGGCAGAGGACTGGGATCACCTTCCCACACTAATTGCAGCACATCTGGCAGGCAGAAACCACTGCTCCCCAGACACCTGCCCCAGGCTGGGAACACGTGCTGCCATTTTTGCACAGCCTCTGTCCATGGCTCACAGCAGGCAGCTCCCAGGAGAGCCAAGGCAGAGACTGGCAGTATCTCACCTTCTGATCATAAGTACAGCAAGGGGGGAATCCAGAAATGAGCGGGGAAAGTGCCAGCAAGCAAATTAATGCAAATTATGTTGCCTAGTTGACTATCTCAGTGTACAAGCCTGAAAGCAGCACCTGGAGGCAGGGTTCGGCAGATTTCTTTAGCCTGGAAGGTCTCAGAGAGCTTATGGAGGCTTCTGAGGAAGTCTCAAGCAGAAAGTAGACTTGAGTAGGCACAAGCGGTCTGATTTTGCAGTGTGCTTTTTGCAGTTACTGTGTAAAGACAGAAGGCACAAACTGAGATGGTGGAGAACGACCTACAAGTAAGACTTAAGCTTTGGTATGTCACTTAACGAACCATGGCTGAGGACTGGGGTCTCTCGGCAAGTGTATTCTCCCTTAGTACAAACCAGGTCATCCGCCTGGCTCACCATGTGGCCAGAATTCATCAACAGCAGCAAGAGCAGTTCTCCACGACCTGGGTGACGCTTCCCTCCCATCCTTCCCGGGACGGAGCATTGCCCTGGTCTAGGGTCACCACAAGGAGTGCACTAAGAAACAGAGCTTGCCCGGGAAGGGCAGGAAGGATGAGCCGGGCAGCAAATGCTTTTTGTGAAGAGGGAGACGAAGGCAAGGCTTCACTGGGGAGCCCGGGTGCCGCAGGGACCGCCCGCTGTGTCACGCCGCTGCCCGGGGAAGCGGCGAACGGGCTCCAAAGAGCGGCGGGAGAAACTCGCAGCGGTGGGAGCGGCCGCAGGCAGAACAGTACGAGCGGGCAAGCGAGCCCCGGGGCGGCGGGGCCTGCAGCACGCCCGGCCCGGCCCCNCGCCACCCGGCAGGTTGTAAAGTCATTAAGTCCCTCAGCCATGCCGGGCTGCGCTCCGGCGGCGGCTGCTCCCGCTCCCGCCGCTGGTGGGCCGCCTCGCCGCCTCCTCCTCCGCGGCGGCTGCAGCCGCGGCAGCAGCAGCAAGAGCGCGGAATGGCCGCCGCCGCTCCCCTCCGCCGCCTCCGTCTCCTCCTCCTGCTCAGCGCCGCCGCCGCCCCCCTCGGCGCTAAGGTAAGCGGCGGCGGGTGGGCCCGCGGCGGCGGAGTCTCCCCGCCCTGCCTCCTTCCTTCCTTCCCTCCCTCCCTTCAGGGAGCCGCGGCGGGGCCCGGGCCAGGAGGGGCGCTCCGAGCTTGCCGGGGCAGCTCGCCCCAGGCCTGCGCCGGCGCCTCGCCCTTCCCGTAGGTTTCTGGGTCCTGGGCTGAGGGGTCCCTCCTCAATCTTGGGGTGCTTGGGAACGGGAGTTTGCCGTGTCTACCCCCACATTTACCTGGCACTAACAAAAGGCCAGCGGGGTGAGGATGCCTGAGGAGGCTTCCCAGCATCACCAGAAGGACCATGGGGAGCAAGGCATTTTCCTGGCTGGGGGTTCGATCGAGACTGCCCTCAACTTTCATCCCTAGCAGAGGGTTGACTCCAGTTTTGGCTGAAAACAAACGGATTTTCCTCTTCCCACTCCCTCCCACAACTCCAGCTACTTTCTCTGCAAACTGTGGGCTGCACATCTGGGCATCAAAGCCCCACGTCACCTCATCTCTGCTCTCCTTCACAAAGGACCTCTTCAGCCTGGCCCTCCTCATGGCACTTGTTTCATAGCAGCACCGAAACCCTTCTGCCAGTCCCCATCTCCTTCCCGAGGCCCGATGTGGGAGAATCACCCTCGTTACTGTGGCAGGGGAGCCAGAAATCCCAGCTTCACTGGGCACCAGCTGTGCCCCTGCCTTCACAGGTCACTGCAGACATTGTGGCTCGGCGCTCCCATTTCCCCGAGGGGAACCCGGCTGGATTTCTTTGCTGCTAAAGGGATTCTGCTGTGCCAAAGGAAGAGGGTTTGGGGTTGTGTTTCCCACCCCCACACCCCAGGCTCCATGGCTTGGGTGAAGCAGTCTCCCATGAGCTATCTTAAAGACAGAGAAGACCAGACACCATGGCTTTACTGCAGATAACCCAGGGTTTGACGAGCAGCAGCATCTCCTGTTCTGGGGTTGTCTTAATTTTAAAGCTCGAGTCTTTCTTCTACTTTGTTTTCACCATCACACACATCCACTGCCTGTTCTGTTTATCCCGTAGGGCTAAGCCAGAGAGAAGCTTCAGGCAGAGCAAGCCAGGTCAAGCTAAACAGATGTGAAGTCTTTCCTTTAGGACTGACCTGGATGGACTCCTCCATCAACATGTGTACACAAGCCTTGGCTGCTTGTGGTTCTCCCTGACCCCAGCAGCTGTGTTTGTACAGCGCTTAAGAGGAGGGCATCTGGGGCTGGGAGAAGGGCTGCTCAGCCTTTCCCAGGACAAGTGCACACCAATACTGTTGTCAGCTCTGCCCCATTGCTCCAGGAGACCCCTGCAGAGCGCTCTGATCAAGGTCTGTGTGGTGCGAGTCAGCCTGGCAGGCATGGTTCCTAATAGCGATTTGTATCTCTGGTGCAGGACAGCACACAAAATGGTCGTGAGGGGATTAACCTGCAGTACCTCTCACTGTTCCATTTTCTATATACAACATGATTGATATGAAGAGCATCATAGAAAGCTTCAGTCAATAGGTTGAGCAGATTCCTTCCTACATGGGGTAACAACATTCAGTGCCTCTGAAAAACCTGATAAGACATGCTTCTCATGCATGCCACCCCTTCCTCTCCAACCTGTCTGCTGCCTTGCCCCAGAGTATCTGCATTATCCCATGTCAAGGGAACAACCTGACTCGGAGCAAGTATTTTGTAATGACCTGCAACACTTGCCTGTGAACTTTCTGTCATGGCAACATTATGAACAGTATTTGATAATTCTCCACTAGCTTCTGTTCACTGGTGGTCTAATTTTCTTCTCATCTGTGCCTTATTATACATCCAGATTTCTGCTGCTTATCTGCTGCAATATCACATCTTCAGCACACTACCATTTTTCCCCAGATTAGTGTTCTTCCTCATCCCATAAAAATAATTCTACATTGCTCATTTTACTTCAGCATACCTTTCCTTCATGAAAAACTCCTCAAATATCTTGTTTCAACTTTTCTAAGAAAAAATTGCTTTTGTGTCTGCTTCCAACATTGAATCTCTCACACAAACTACCCAAGAACGACAGGATGAGAAATAGCTTCACACAAACACCAATTCTTTTGTAAAACCTCAGGGCAAAATTGCAAATGTTATTGTTTTCTTTCAGGGCTGTGGTAGAGTCTGCCACCACAGCTTTAGTCAGAGAATGACATGGGGAACCCAAACCAGGGGAGCTGAACATGGGCATTAATTTCCAGATAGCAATCTGATGCCCATTCCAAGCATTAAGACATCTGAAGCTACTTAGTATTTCAGGAGAGAGAAGCCCTTAAGTAAAGGAATTGTAGAAATTTATGGTAGAGGACATGTAGTTAGTGGCCTCAGAAAAGGTCTGTGAAGAGTTTATTTCAGTTTCAGCAGCTGTTTCTAGTAGTCTTAAAAGCTCAGATGGGGTTGAGCAGAGCAGTTTATGACAGCTACTGTGCCCTTCAGTGGTGGGCCAGCCCTTAAGGCACGCCAGGCTGCAACTGAGAGCCTTCCCCGCCAAACTCCTCTATTAAGGAAACTAGACAGGCATGTTTGTGGTCTCTTTTCCCAGACAGCTTTTTTTCAGGACCCAGGCTCTAATGAATCTCAAAGATTAGGAACAACAATAAGCAACACAGGAGACTGGGCCACCAATGTGATAATTGCAGTTATTCCCAGGTTTCTGGGAAACCCAGCGTAGCTCAGAGCTGATCCAGAGCATGACAGAGAGTCAGCAGAGATTTTATTTTATCCCTTTCAGCTCTTCAGAAAGACCGTCTGGAAATCTGATAGGATGTCAGTCCAAGCCCATCCTTTCTTTGCAGGGCTGAAGCATTTTGTTTGTGGCAGCCTTTGTTTGGCTGGGGGGAGAGGGGTAGCAGCTGCTGAGTTGGACAGAAAAAGCTTTTCAGTGGTGCTGGCTTAGAGACTGATGTTTCTGTCATTAATATTGGCAAATCTAGAGACAGAGATTTAATCCTGGAAAAGTTCCCTGTAGGTTGGGGTTCAAAACTCTGGTCCTCCCCAGCAAAGGGACAGGAGAGCAGCCCTCACCTGCCCAGTTGCCTAGCCTCCAGCCTAGGTGCACAGCACAGAAATTACTTGGTTAGCTTCAGAGAGGAAGAACTGCAGCTGTATAATCACCCCGTGCCAAGCCACAAATGCCTCAGGGGAAATTCCGGCGGACAGCACCTGGCTGAATTGGAACATGGTCTGTCTTTTCTACAGATGTAAATTCTAAGCCTTATATTCCTCATGACCTAAGGAATTGTACCTGGCCCTCTTCTCTCCTTCAGGTAGAGCCCTCGCCCAAGCCCAGGCAGAACCAGCCTTGTAAATTCTGGACCTATGCACGTCTCCTGCTCTACACTTTCTAGCCTACTCTGTTCCTGTGATTCTACAGCAGATCGCAAGTTAGAGCAGCTCCAGCATCTCCAATAACCAGGAGAGTGCAGAAGAGTTGTTGTAAAGCCCCTTTGATTTCTCCCTGTGCAAGGAGGAGATGGGGCAGGGGGATTCACTCAGCCAGAAGATAACTCCTGGGATTTGCTGAGGGGCTTGGGAAACTAAAGCTAGGAGGTAATCTAATCTGGACTCTGTCCCACAGCCCTTAATTTATTATCTGGAAATTTGGAAAATGCTAGTATCTCTAATTAAAAACAAGAACCATTTGTGTGTCATGGTTAATGCAGATTTATTTCTGACAACATGATAAATTCAGCACAGACTGGATCCAGCTGCCCCAGCATTAAGTACCTGAAGTTCTCCCTCCATGTCACCAGACCTAGGGCTCAGATGCAGTCATGCCGTAAGTCTCGCTGGCCAAGGGGACAGCTCAGCATTGTCCTTGCTTACACAAGGAAATAAGCGCTCCTAGGCAAGGACTGGCAAGGGAGCTTGGTCATGGAAAACCTGAGAGCCAAATCAATCTACTTAAAAAGTGATTGATTCCTCCAGTGCAGAGAGGAAGCAGGAACAGGGCTTATGGATATAGCAGAACACATTTTATAAAAAAAAAAAAAAAAATTAAAATCTCTTTGACTAGTATCCTTCAATAAATCTTCATTTGGGCTCCTGTCATTCCTGAAAGTCACAGCACAGAGGGAAACAGATCCTGTTCTAACCATAAGAGGCACACAAAGGCAGCGATGCTGATCTTCTCCAAACCTCAGCTCTGCCACCAACAGGCCAAGTCTCCCTGCATCCAGACACAACACCCAAGAGCAGTAACCCTGAAAAGGAGCCTGCAGCTTTCCACCACTCCAAATACACAACGTCTGTTTCATATCTAGGGGTAGGGCAGTAGAACAGGCTATTTTACTTCCTTTATTGCATTTCCCTCTGCCCCATCTCATGCATTTCGATTGTGAGATCTCGAGCAGAATTATCTTGTGGGTTACAGCTGCATAGATTTTTATTGCTACCTGGAGAAAAGCTATGTAAATATTGCAGCTTTTGGTCCACATGCCTTCCTTCCAGGCAGTCCACACCTCATGTGACTACTCAATGAAACGTTAAGACACCCGCTTTGGTTACTGCCCCAGCCATGGGAGAATCTGCATTGCGCTGAGCTCTCCGCACAAACACCAGATAAATCCTTGGCATTCTCCTTCCTGACAGTTATGAAAAGCTCTTCCTCCACAGGCTTATCACAGAGAAGCATTGAAGGGGTCAGGGAAGGATTTTAGCTGAAAATACCTTATTATAAGAGACCTTCGGTTTCTTTCCTTTGTAAGTTTGGAAGCCACATAGTCACCATTTCCATTTATAGCCTCATAATACACAGTCAGACAAAAGGTCTCGTAGGAAATAGGTTGAGATGATCAGTTGGAAGAAGAGAAAAAGGTATTTTTGAAAGCATGTCTGTTTCTTTTAAATTTTGTTCTTTTCTTGAGCAACTCAGCTGCTGCCCACAGCATTTGGTCCCCATCAGACAAATCAACTCCAGGCAGAACAGCCAAGTGCAGCAAAGAGGTTTGCTGTATTGTTTTTGAAATTGTGATCACCAGAAAGTAAAGCATCAGGTAACATGGTGCTTTTTTGCAGCAAAGTGGGTTACTTTCAACGTGCTCTGGCTGTCAACAAGCAGAACCACTATATGCATTTCAACCAAGCTAAGTTACAACTTCAAAACATTCGCATCAAACCAGCTGCATCTCCTCTCTCTGCCCAGAGGGTGTTCTGTTGGCAGACGCTGTAGAAACAACAAGTTCTCAGACAGGAATTAAACTACAAGATGAAGGACGCTTTGGCTTTATTACACCACGAAAGAGCATCAAGCCAAGAGACAGACAACCAAAATAGCAAACAGATGATGAGCAAGCCCTGCAGAGTTTTCTTTCACATCCACCAACTATGCTTCACAGACTGATTCTTTGCAAGATGACTATTGGCCACTGCCACAGACCAGCATGTTTTGCTAATAGTAGCACTGATACAACTTCCCTGAGCCCTTACTTTAACGTAACTACAGACACACACACAAGTTACTCATTTTCTTTTACTAATACTGAAGCACTGTCAGCATTTTCAGCTGGATAAATCCTTTCCAGGCACTGTCCCATCTTGAACTCATTGCTGCATTTAACACCACTCGTATTTCAGTAAACAGCAAATTAGTTCCTGCCCAGGCTATTTTGCCAAAGTTCCTGGGAGCTTTTAGGCCATCAGACACTAAACAGGAAAATGTGACAAGGGAAAACAACTGGCTAAAACAGAGAATCTCTTACCTGCTGGGAATTGTGGAGACACAGCCAACAGCAGCTTACTCTGCAGTTTGCCCAGTTTAAAGGCTCAGCCCCAGCAGGGCATGCTTGGAGAGGGAAACAGTCCTCTTCTGACCATGGTGAGGTGCATGAGGAGAGGGGACAACAGCAGTTGCAGGAGGTTCTGAACCACTCTTGGAAAGGACTTTTGTGAGGGTTGGAGGGTAAGGAGCATGGATCTGAGCTAATTTAGTCACAAAGAGAAGTTTATTCATTGAAACATGACTCCGGTGGTTGGCAGAAGGGTACCCTCAGCTTCCCTGCAGACAGGCTTTCTTATGACCAAGCGCTGCAGCTCTTCCTCTACTCTCCTGGCCATGCGTCAGACCCAGGTGGGCAGTGTGAGCTGTGATCTGCTCTTCTGTCTGACCTATCTGGGAGCAAGGCTGTGGGGTCAGACAGCACCTGGTGTTACTGTCACACGTGTCCAGCCCAACAGCCCATCTCCACATCATGTAGTGAGATGTCAGAGGCACCCTCCCTCCCATGCATAACTCTTGGAGGGAAATTTGGATTTTGAGGTGTGTGAGCCTGGTGTCGCCCCAACAGGGCCTGATTCTGCCACAATTGTCCCAGTGCTGCCTATTTAGAAGGCATCCAAGTGACATGGTCCTTGGGAGAGCTGCCTTTGGAAGGCCCTTCTCTGCATGAGATAGTGAGGAGCCAGGTTCTCCAGCTAACCATGCTCTGTTTCTGTCAGGACAGTAGTGAGGCAGCAGATGGAGCTGGCTCCTGGGATGAAGAAGTCACCAAGTGGTGGGGAGAGTGGAGCTCCTGGTCCACCTGCTCTCGATCCTGTGGGGGAGGCGTGATGTCCCAGGAGAGGCACTGCTTGCGACAGAGGTGAGTCATGTCCCAACCTGAGCCCTTAGTCAGGTCTCAAGTGGCAGATGTCCCTGACCCGTGTTTTTGGGACGAACCTCGTGAGTCTGCAGGGTTGGCTGTTCCCTCATCTGTGGCCTCTGGGAAAGGAAGGTGACTGTTGCCCATAGGTAGGCAGTGAGCAGGCAGTGACAGGAAGGGCCAACGAGGGAGAAGCACACTGCAGTGGGGCAGGCAGCAGGCCCCCTGAAGATGTCATCCACTCAGCCTGGCTTATCTGAAGAGGTTGGTCCTCTCTTGGGGTCTGTGGGAGACTTGAAAATGACAGAGTTGTGGGCTGGAGAAGGCTATCACTCTATTCCTCTTCCCTTTTCCTTCACAAACCTTCACTTGCTGTGGCTGCGCTGACCAACCTAACCCTGATTTGTAGCCAGTTCCCATGCTAAGGATGTGGGTACATATTCCCAGACACCTTATGAGGACTTGATTTACTCCTGGCAGCAGCCAGCTCAGCCACATCTCAGCAATTTCCCCTCTTTATACCCTTGCAGAGCTTGCGAGTTTTTTTCCCCTCTGTCATTTATCTGTCTGTCACCTGACAGCATCTCCATTTGTCCCCTACAGCCACATTTGTCCCCTACAGCTGCTATTGTCCTGCTGTCAGTTGGACCAGGTTTGTGGGAGTGGGGAGAGCTGGGGAACTTCAGCTGCCTGAACTCCTGCTGTCCCCTCCGGGTTACCTTGCCGCCACGCCCTCCTCCTCCAACCCCTCACTAACCTGCGACTCCAGGCTCCTGAGATGTTAATGAGAGCCTGAGATGTTAAAGAGAGCTGGCATCCTGCAGCACAACGAGCCCATGGGGGCTGCTTGTCCCACACTCAACCCCTTTCCCTTCTGTGTGAATGCAATCCTGAGTGGAAGAAGCTCAAGCCTGGACCCCCAACCTCCTCTCCCTCCTGTAGCAGAAAACTTCTGTTGCAGGCTGGTTGGCAGCACGGCGAGGATCCAGATATGCTGCAGTACTTTCTGTCTGGATGTGTCCTCCCTGCTTGCCAGTGTCTCTGCCACTGCTTGTCCTCCCCAGCACACCGTGGCCATCACTGGAGAGCAGTGGGAAACAGGACAGGGGAAGCCTGGGGCTGTCCCGCACCCTGCACAGCCAGAACAGCCCTTCTGCCAGAAAAGAGATTTTTCTCTCTGTTTGGCATCTACTCTATCCTTGACTCCACAGCTGGGGAGTGTGTGTGGGGGGGCTTTGCTGTGGCCTTTTGCTCCAGGGATCAAGTCTGAATTAAAAAAAAAGCCCAACATAAAAGCCAGCCAAAAGGTTTCTGCAGCTTTAATGAGAACAGCTTAAGTGTGAGCCAGTTATGCCCACAAAACAATTTCTGCCTGAGTCTGCCGGCAGCCTCTGCTTCAGCTGAAAGAATTGGTGGGTTTTGAGCCTTTTGGTGCAAATTTAGGCTCTGCCTACATCATGTAAAGCATTGTGCTTGCAGGACAGCTGCAGTGCCTCCAGCCAGTCCAACCTGAATATGCCTCCAGGGTTCTTCATTTCACACCCTCAATGCGTCCTAAGTTCCCAGTACCCTTCACATATTGTCTGCTGCTGATCTTTACAGGGACCACATTGTCTTAATCTGTGGTCTTGGCTGTTCTCCTTACATTTTCCCAGCTTTCAAGAATTTTTTCACCTTTGTATCAATCAAAGACTCCAGTATTCCCTGGATAACTCCTTCTGGCCAGAGCTAAAGCATCAAGTGTTGAGAAATTCCTGTGATTTTGGTCCATCATCTGCACCAAGCCTTTCCTGCTAATCTTTTAAGGTGGGCAGACCCCATGAGAAGTGCCATCTCTCTGCCTACCGCACAGTGAATCCTGAAATCAACTCCTCTGGTCACTGCAAATCCTGGGTGCTTTCATGGGAGCAATGGATCATCAGGGTCTGTTGTCCTTCTGTCATACCAACCCTTTTGGAGCTCAGGGGTGAAGTGACACAGGAATAGTAATGCTGCAGTTTCTTCCCATCTGCACAACCTGCCCCAAAATGAGAGTAGCCTAAAATCACAGTCCACCTAAAAGCACCGAAAGTACGTTTCATATCCAGAAAGCTTTGCTGTGATACAATGCCTGCCTTAGTTCTCCCCATCAAGTCAGGCCTGACTTCTGTCACCCTCAATACCCTAGTACTTCACAGATGTCCAGCTCATATTCTGTCTGCCTTGTAGGCTCCAGATGCCCCAGGGAACAAACAGCACTATGTGTGTTGGTCAAGCCAAGCACTACCAACTGTGCCAGCAGCAGGTGAGAACCACTTCCAGTACTGTCTGGTTCTCACTGGGGGATGCAGGACTCAGGGGGTCGTACTTGGAGCTGCAAGAGCATCAGTACTCAGGGTCCAACTGGTCTGTCAGAGGAGTGCAGACGAGGGATATGATCCACTCCTGGAGTTGTCAATGGTGTGCCTCTGAAGGCTTGGGAGATGAGCTTTACTCTCTGGGACTGAGGGATGGGGGAAAAGGATATAAAAACATATTTGTTGTGAGGTGGAGGGAGAGGTGAAGTTTTTCCAATATGCTTTTTCCTTCGCTGGAAGTAATTTTTGCAGGACTGTTGAATACAGCTGTCTGAGGGGCCCTTAGTGACAGAGGCCTGGCCCTTCTGCCTGTATTACAGCACCTCGGAGTCCATCACTGATTCCTTCCAGGGTGGACAGGGCATTTTCATCCTCCAAGGATGAAACAGAACTGGGACAAGCAGCTGTCACAACCATTGTTGTGACTTAAGGAGCTTTTGATCACATTTATTTTCTTCGTAGCCCTGCCCAGCCAACACAGCAAGCTTCAAACAGCAGCAGTGCTCCAGTTTCAATGCCAAAGCCTTTGGGAAGCGCTACTACCACTGGATGCCCCTCTATCCAGGTGGGTCTTCACAGCTTCACACAAAGGGTCAGGATGAGAAAACACCCACAGGATTTTCTCAGACAAAAGGGATGGATGCTCCTGGCTGGCCTGGAAGTGCTTCCCTATGCTCCCTGCTTTGGAGAAATCGTTCCCTGTCTCTTCACAGAACTGCTTCACCCAGCCAGGCCTCCTTTCTCAACACATTGTTCCTGTTTTGGATCCTACATCAGCAAGCACTGGTGGGCAGACAGGACACAGGCTTCTCTGAGTTGTCTTGGCTAACCAGCAGTCATCTTGGCAGTGGGTGTTCACGCTCTTTGTGCCTTCTACCATTTTGACTGCCTCTGTCACCCAGCATGCTTCCCACTGGGTTGGTGGTGGGTGTTCTGAACAGGATGCCCATCCATTTCCTGCACAGGCGAGACAAAGTGCTTCACATGGGTTGCCAGTTGTCCCTTGAAGCTTGGATTGAGCTCACCTAAGATACTACCCTCTTTCTGGCCCCACCTGTTTTTCTCCTTGAATTACCTGCCAAGGAGACATAAAACATCTGAACTTCTAGGTTCAGCTGAAATAGGATGTAGCTGGCCACAGATTCACACTGTTGATACGCCTCTTACAGGTCTTGCTTGCTTTTGTGTATTTAGGTGTGGCCTGGGATCTGCTGATGCAGATTCCTACATCTCGTGCAGGGGATGGCACTGCAATGGGGAAAGGGTATGGCAAGGAAGAGGGTTTGCCAGCAAGAAGTGTTTCTGCTAGGCATGGTCCCCAGCTGCAGCCTCATACCATGACCCCTTTACTACTACAAAATCTGTAGCCTTGGGGTCTCATCTCAAGCAGCAAGAAGATCAAAGGTGACATCAAACCATCAGTATGGTTAAGAGGAAAGTCGCCTTCCTTACTGTCCATCTGTGAGCACCTTGATCTGTCTGGTAACTTTCTGCATCTGTCACTTCAGATGACTACACCAGTATCTCCAACAAGCCATGTGACCTCCAATGCACCACCCAGAGTGGAGAGAGGCAGCTGATGGCCCGAGCACAGGATGGTACCTCCTGCAAAGACAGGACCTATCAAGGGGTCTGCATCAATGGCAAGTGTGAGGTGAGGCTCTGAGAGGAAGTAGAATGGAAATTGGGAGTGTAAGTGTATGACTGGACCTCCTGGTCATCACAAGGCCAGGAGTACCACCAGCAAGGAATTGGAATCAAGACCTGGTGTGGAGTGATTATGTTCTCTCTTGAATGTTTATGGGCTAGAGGAGAGCAGAGAGATTCACACTGAGGGAATTCTATACATCCACATGCTCCCACTGAGTGACGGCACTTTCCTGCCAGCGCAGAGGAGACTAGAATTGCAGATTTGTTTACATTGTCAATCAATTTAAAACAGAAACCTAAATAATTTTCCATTTGATTTTTCACCTCATACAGCAAGGATGAAGGGTGGCTGTAGGTGGTGTTACAGAGAGGTGCCATACAACCTCAGACAGGCCTGCCTTTGATGCAGCATCTCCTGGAGAGGGATGTTGTGTGTCATTATTTCTGTGAGAAGGATTGGCCTAAATACAGAGGCAGAAGGAACCGAAAGAGCTTACCCAAGTCTTACTCCATTCATTTATGTGCACAAGACCCTGCCCCAGGTTAAGGAGCATAGAGTAGATGGTCACAAGTTACAGAGGTGAATTTCTGCTGCTGTTGGATTCATATGTTACTTTAAGCTAACCTACATCTCTACCCAGAGCATCACCCAAAAAAGCATGATGGCATTTTCTTGAAAAGACCCCGACCTGTGGAGATAATCTGTCCACAGCAAACTCTCTCTTGTTTCATTCTTCGCAGCCCGTTGGGTGTGATGGGAGCCTGTACTCACCCCGGACGATGGACAGATGCAGGGTGTGTGGAGGGGACGGCAGCACTTGCCACCGTGTCTCGGGCAGCTTCCGAAAGGCAATCTCACAGATAGGTACTCCCTGCTACCACAGTCCGGAGACTTCACCTGCTACTTCTTACCACCAGCTGGCATGAAGGGTGACTGCGGGTAGGAGTTTCCCAGTAGCTCGGTGGAAAAAGCTGAAGAATGCCACCCCTGCTTAAATATCTGTATTTTGTCCTTTTCACTTAATCATCAGAAGAAATTGGTTTGAGGTGCTGTATATTAGGCTGGTAAGGTTTCCCTTCACCTCTTTACAATAGGAAGCAGCCAGGGATCTGTTTGTTCCTATTGATTTGGGCGTCTTGCCCGCCTGAGATAATGTGAAGGGATCAATGAATCTTCTTTATTTTGTGCTATGTGTTCTTTTGAAACTTGAACTCCTATGATGAGGGTCACAGCTTGTTTCAGCCTGCCCTTAGTCTTCTGCTTTCCCCAGTCCTATGGCTGGCACAGCTGAGGGACAGTCCCTCTGAAACTGGGCTGAGATTCATCCCTTGAAACCTCACAGTCTATTCCTCCACTCACAGAAGAAATAGAGTGTGGTATGCTCATTAGTAATTAATTAACTGTGGTTTGAGGATGTTTTGGAACATGATTTCACACTGTTGTTGCTTTGCTGGTCTGTCTCGCTCTCTGCAGACACCAGACTGAGAAGCACTCAGGCCCCTTTCCAGAGCAGAGGTAATGGTGCTGACCCCTCCAGCAGTACAGATACAGTTTTGGCCTCCCATTTCAGTCCTCATAAAATCTTACTGAACAGACAAGACCTGTATTTCTAGCAGGAAAGACAAGCTGCCAAACCACACAACTTTAAGAGCCTTCTTACTTCCTTTCCCTCTAAAGGTCAATTTTTATACTACTCCTGAGACAAATTCTGCTGAGTCAGGAGCTGAGGGGACCTATGGTCTTTTCCACCCTCTGTTCAGCATTGATGGTCACTAGTAAGCTTTCTCTGTGTTCTTGTCAGAAAGAGTGTGAGAACAACAGTTATTTACGTCCTTAGCATCCTGCCCCAAATGGTAACGCTCCACTCCTGCATACACCCTTGTTCCACAAGCTGCTTTTCCTACCCAGACCTTTTTATTCTGTCCTCAGGGTTTTCTCACCATCTGTTCTGTTCCTCAGGTTATGTGTTCGTCACCAACATCCCTGCTGGTGCCATGGACATCCTCATCATTGAGCGCAGGAAAACAGAAAACATCCTAGGTAAGCAGAGGAACTGGTCGGATGTGGAAATCCACAGGTGAAGGTTTTAGAGCACAAGTCTTGGGAGAAGCAGCTGAGGGACCTGGGGTTGTTCAGCCTGGAGAAAAGGAGGCTCAGGTGAGACCTTCTCACTCTCAACAACTCCCTGGAAGGAGGTTGTAGTGAGGTGGGGGTCTGTCTCTTCTTCCAAGTAACAAGTTATAGGACAAGAGGAAATGGCCTTGGGTTGTGCCAGGAGAGGTTTGGATTGGACATCAGGAAAAATTACTTGACAGAAAGGATTGTCAAGCCCTAGACCAGGCTGCCCAGAGCAGTGGTGGAGTCCCCATCCTTGGAGGGATTTAAAAGCCGTGGAGATGTGGTGCTTAGGAATATGGCTTAGTGGTGACCTGGCAGTGATGGGTTATCGGTTGGACTTGATAATCTTAAAAGGCTCTTTCAACAAAAATTTCTATGATCACAGTTCAGCTGCCTGGGAGGTAGGAGGAGGGCTCCGTGCACTCCTGTCTGTGCTGAGAGAGAGCTGTCTGAGAGCATTTCCTCCAGGCTAGCCCAGGGGCCCTTCATCTCTCCATAAACCAAGGCTATCACTTCTCCAGCAGCAGGAGGGACATTTGAAAACCAAGCTCACACTGGGCAGTCCCTGCTGTGAAGACATTTGTACTCATGTTGGAGAGGGAAATGAAAGCAGACATTGAACACCGCTGACCTGGAAGATGAACGCTGGAGGGCCTGCAGTTCTTTTTCTGTCGGTCTTGTCTCAATCATGAGCTGTTTGCTCTCCTCAGTGCCAGGTGTTCTGCACAGAGTATCACATTTGTCCCTTTTCTCTCTCTTTGAAGCACTCGCAGATGAATCCGGGCATTTCTTCTTCAACGGTAACTCTGCCATTGACAACCCCCAGAACTTCAGGGTAGCTGGCACCATCTTCAAGTACCGACGGCCTTCGAGCCTGAAGTCAGACGGGCTGGAGTATATCATAGCTCATGGGCCCACTAACCGGTCTCTGAATGCCATGGTATGTGAGGAGTTAGTTGTAGGCTTACCTGTCTTGCCTGTCCCAAAATTGTGAGCCTCCCTCACACAAGAGGAATATTAACCTGGTTCCCGAGGCAAACCTGAGTGACTGAGGAAGCCAGATATTGTCTTGGGAAGGATGTTCCTCTTGGATTTATGAAGATGCTATCTTCTCCTAACATCCATCACAAAGTGGATGTGGCTAGAAGAGGTCTCTGAAATATATGGTCTTAAAAAAACGGTTTCATTTTCTTCTGTTTCCTCCAGTACTATAATTTTAACGGGAAAATGCCACACATAACTTACGACTACACTGTGCCACGGACACCACATCTCCGAACTGCAGCCCCTGCTGTAGACAGACCTCTCTATCATCACCTACCAGAGACCAGCCAGGACCATCCCATTTCAGCCAACTCCAGAGCTGCCCAGGACTTCAATGCCACGTGGCTCTCCCTGTCACCAGACAACACCAACGAGCAGCTACCTCTAAGAGAGGAGCATGAAGATTTAGGCTTCAGCCACCCACACATCTTCCAGACCAACTCCACCAGTCAGACTCGGGACTGGGGCTGGGAACAAGGTGAAGAGAAGAAGTATGACTTCCAGATAAGGCAGGTCTACCATGCAAACACAGGAGAGCAAGAGGAGGTGAAAGCAGCAGCAGTTGGTGGAGAAACGGAGTTTGGTTGGTTGCTTTGTTTTTCCTTATCTCCCATTTTGTTCATTGAAATCAGACATTCCACATTGGTCTTCTTGAAATCTAAGATACAATCAGAGCAGAAAGGAGGGAAAGACAGTGGGGTAGAGACTGTCAGGGAGCAGCAAAGACCAGTAGCCCTGTAAGGGAAGGGGAGCTGAGAGAAGGTGGCTACAATACAGATTGGACAGTGCCCTCTTGGGCATGGTAGTCCCACGGCATCTGAGCTCAGCAGGCAGGGCAGTGACAGCAACAGGTCCTGGCAGCAGTCCAGTGACCATAAGGTGAAAGCCAGGTACAAGTCAAATCTGAGGTCAATCTGGGAAAGCCAAACAACAATTTGAGGACAAAGTACACCCACAGCATTGCTCAGGCCAGGCCTGAAGGCCCAAGCCTGAGCTTAAGTGCAGCTCCTGAGCAATGGGCAGAGAGCGTTGAGTGGAGGGCAATTAAGGCCTGTTGGTGCACCCTGGTGGCAATTTATTATTTCGAGACCAAATACTGGATGTTTTTTTCCTTGTTAAGTACCATATGCTGAAGTATAAGCCATCCAACGTAGTTAAAGCATCCCTGTATTTTTCCTTCCAGCTCTTAGGTTCAATCAAATTTCCATCAGCACAGCTGTACCCTACAGCATGAGGAGATCTGAGCTCTCAGAGAACAGCCACATAGCATCCTCCAGGCTTCGTCTCTTCAGGAGACTGTGTCACCGAGACTCTCACAACACTGCCTTCTGTAGGGACCTGCAGCACCTGGTAGCCAGACTGACCCTGAGGAACTCCACAGCAGGACTGTGGACCGAGACAGCTGCCCGGTGGCCAGAGGGCCTCCACAAAGCACCGGCCCGTAAGAACTCACTGGAGGACTTGAAGGTGGAGGCATTTGCTGGGATTCAGGGGGAAGCAGCCAACTACAGCATGATGGCATCTGTGGAGAGCCCTCTGCTAGGTGCCAGCCCAACTGCGGACATCAGCCAGGCAGAGCCTCTGCAAGCCCCTGGCGCTGAAAGGTGGCACTTGATTTCCTGGGCAAAACAGGAGTGTGGTTAGCTGGGGAGGGAGGGTCAAGCCAGCCCTCTGGTAGTCTCTCTGCTCTCCTTGATGTCCCCATTCACCAGCTGTTGCTGCAGATGCTTGATCAATGGTGTGTCCTCCAAAGATTGATTGTCACAACTGGCCTGACATGGAGCTCCCAGAACATATTTCAGGTCCCCCTGCCTCTAAGGGATCCATTTAAATGGGTGCTAAAGGACCTGTGAGGCCAGCACTGATGTGATTGTAAAGAAGGCCAGAAGTCTATGGCATGTCACATACACACATTTACCACCACATCATGCCTCTTCTTTCCCATTCCTCTGGGCACATAAGTTCTGTAACTTCAGGAAACATTTGGCAGGAGACTGAGGGCCAACTTTTGGACATTTCTGGCAAGCCACATGTGAACTCTCCCCGCCATGTGACACTAAGAGGGACCTTGCTTGAGGTCCTCTTTCCAACCTAATGTCATAGCTCTACAGGTGATAGTATGAACTAAGGCTGAGAGCACCCACATGGTCAAAAGACCATAATATATATAAGACTCACTGTGAACAATGCTTTCTTGTAGAGGGATGTTGATCACAGCTAGCTATAGTTGAATTGTTAGTTGAGTTCAGGAGGTGGATCAAGGCTTTATAATCTCTGTTCATCAGTGGACCATCTTGCCCAAGGTGGGGCAGATGGAGAGCAGAAACACTGGGTTTCTTCCCATCCTCAAAGACTGTGAGGAGGAATTTCACTGTATATTATGTTTGCAGCAATTTTTCATTCTTCGCTCATGCTGCCTCCTTTTTTCACAGCAATGAGTTTGATGTGAGCCCTGTGGGCCATGATGACATCAGCTTGGCTGACATGTATCGGTGGAAAGTCTCAGCTTATGCCCCCTGCAGCTCCACATGCACTTCAGGTAGGTTTGGCTTCTAGTGACTGACGGCGTGAGGTCCTTTTTGTTTCTTGATGGAGAGAATACTGGTATTTTTAAAATGGCAGGTAGAGTTTCGGTTGCAATGAGCACTCCAGTAATTTAGTCATGGTGGAAGGAGGCTTTTGAATCAGATGGAGCCTGACTAAGAGATCTTGATTGACCAGCAGGTATCAGCACCTCCTATGCGATGTGTGTCCGGTACGATGGAGTGGAAGTGGATGAAATGTACTGTGATGCTCTAACCCGACCAGAACCTACTCACGAATTTTGCACAGGGAGAGATTGTCAGCCTAGGTGAGTGGAAATGACATCAGCTGTCCACAGGGACAATCTATCTTTGTCCCTTGTCCCCCTTACCTGGGTTTTTCTTTGTGCTTTCTCTCCTGCGGGACTGCTTGTGGAGGTGGGAGACCAGCCGGTGGAGTGAGTGCTCCAGGACCTGCGGTGAAGGCTTTCAATACCGCACTGTGCGTTGCTGGAAGATGCTGGCTCCAGGTTTCGACAGCTCCGTTTATGGTGACCTCTGTGAGTCAGCTGGGCTGGCCAGGCCCATGGAGAGGAAAGCCTGCAAGAGCAAGGCCTGTGGACCCCAGTGGGAGCTCTCCGAATGGTCTGAGGTAGGTGGCAAGGGAGCTTTGCTCCCAGAGGTAAGCAGCCAGGGCTGGACTGGGGCCTGGAGGAAGGTTGCTGGCAGATGTTGGGTGCTGAGGAAGCCCTTGGCCAACTGCATCCTGGGGAAACAAGGGCTGCCTTTACTCACCGATCCCCTCTTCTGGCACTGCTCAGTGGACAAAGGCTGTTGCAAAACATTGTTTCTAAGGTCACTTCTCAAGTAGGACATGGATCAAATGAAAGCTGTGCCAGCAAGAGGCTTTGCCTCTCTCTTCCAGAGGATCTAGATGATTCTGTGATTCTATCTAAGGGTGAATGAGGAAACAGTACCATGGAGATATAGAGAAGCTAAACCCCATTGAAATCCCTTTGACTGGCTTTGCACAGCCTGCTTGGGACTGGGCCAATAGCTCTAGGACCCAAAGTACAGAAGCAGTAGAGATAGAGAGAGACCCACCTTTTTCTGTCTTTGCTGGGCCCCTTCCCCTCTGCTGTAGTGCAGCAGGAGAAACGGAGGGGACATAGCTGCCTCGCTTGCTTTTGCTCGTCCCCCCTGTCCTCTGCTTCTGAGCCCTGGGGCTGACTCTGTGGCCGTTGCAGTGTTCAGCGCAGTGTGGCACACAGGGGACAATGAAGCGGGAGGTGCGCTGTGCGGTGGAAGCCCCCCTCTGTGATGAGTCCCAGAGGCCCAGCAGTGAGAAGGCGTGCACAGGCCCACCCTGCGACCGCCACTGGACCGCTTCGGACTGGGGCCCGGTGAGTCCGGAGGGTCTGCTGCTCCTCACACCTGGTGCTGGGAGTGCAGGGCTGGCAGGAGGGGACAGGGTGGGATGTTGTGCTGCTGCTCACTTTTGGTGTTCTTTCGGCAGAGGATAAACTAAAGAAACTAGAACAATTTGTATTTTTGCCTCTCCATGCTGTAATTTTTGGTTAGCATTTTTGGTTATTCTCTAATCTGGGGAGCTCATGGCACCTCGAGGACAGAAGCCCCTGACCAGATGTACCACTAAAGACTCTTGGGATCCACTGCCACAGCCGCAGTGGCAGAGTTAGGCTCTAAACTCGGGTCTCCTAGCACCACCAACCCTGACCCCTCCACCTTCTTGCTTTCTGATGTTTCTAAATGCCCTTTATTCCTCCAAGTGCTCAGGTTCGTGTGGTGAGGGACGCATGAGCCGCTTCATCGCATGTCGCAATCTGGAGGACAAGGTGATCTCCAACTCGCAGTGTGACCCAGCCACCAAGCCCCTAGCTGTCCATCCGTGTGGAGACAAGAACTGCCCTGCACACTGGGTGGAGCAGGAGTGGGACCAGGTAAAGCCAAGCCCAGACCTGTGTCCTCAGCCCTCCTTCCCACCCCTTATCCCACAGGACATGGTGGGAGCCTGGCTCCCTTGACAGAGCAAAGTTGTGGTGGGACCTCCAGTTATGGAGCTGTACTCTTGACCTAGCTCCTTTTAGAAAGGGGGAAGGAGTAATGAATACTTCAGCTTGTCCCCCCCATACCCTATATACCACCCTAATATTTGTGGCATTTGCTGCCTTCCCAGCGACCTCCATTGGAGGGCAGCAATGTCCTAAGGAAACTGTCCTCTCCCACCTCTGGCTCCTAGCTGGCAGTTGCAGAAACCTCAGCAGAGCTCTTTGTCCAGAGCCTCTCCCAAGATTTTGGTCCCACCACTAAAGAGAAAGCGTTAATAAAACCAGCTTCATCTCTGATAAATAGTAAGCTTGAAACACAATCCAGATTCCTGCCACAGGAGTCACATCCTAGCCATGACTGTGTACTTGCCTCAGGAGTTAAAGGGCCCAGCCAACACCATCCAGGTGCCCCATTCCACCAAACAATTGGTCTCTGCCAATTTACTCACCCCTCTTCTGTTGCTCGAGGCCTAGAAGCTTTAGGCTTCCCCATACAAGCTGATCCAAATCCCAGAGCACCCAGAAGAACACGTTGAGTCAGGTGAGGGGTTTGGGCTGTGTCTTGAAAGTATTGAGCAAAATAGGGATTCACAAAGCACTAACGAAGAAGGTTTCTAAGGAAGCAGAGAAGCAGCTAACCTGGGGACTCATGGCAGGCCTGTAACCCTTTCCTGCTCTGGCCTGCGGTGTGGGTCACACACCATGCTGCAGTGCAGTTGAAGAAGCCGGCTGAAAAGCTGTGCCCAGGCTATTCAACTCACCTGAACTCTGAAAAAACAGCTGAGCTTCAAACCTTTGCATGTGTCAGCTTCTTTGCCGTTGTTGTGTTCTCTCAGCTCTGAGATCAGCTCCAGCCTCATGGGATGACTAAGGGTGGGTGCAAGCCAGCTCTGCTGGCGCTACCATGGTGAAGAAGGGCATAAAGCAGCAAAATCTCAAACTGGCAGCTGCCTCCATGGGCATCAGGGAGCAGAGCTGGGCTAGAATCAGATCCTGGCTCCTGCTGCTTCTCTTGGTGGTGTCCTCAGAGCGTGAGTCCTCTCAGCTAAGCCCACATAGCTTTGGGCTCAGCAATACTTGTCCATGCAGATCACCTGCAGTGCACGGGTTTGGTCCCCTTGGGCCCATGCAAAGCTTGTCAGTACTTCAAGATCTAGGCTGCTACATGAATATGCTTACATGTTTTTAGAGAACATAGATAACACATAAAATAAGACAGAAATGGCCTCTTGTAGTCTTACCTTGGCTGCTCCAGGTCCCTTGTGGTAGCTGCTCTCAAGGCCAGCCAAGGTGAATTCAGCATCCCCAGTGCTGGGTGAATGCAAATTACCAGCTCCTGTCCCTACTTCTTAAGAAATTCAGCTCCTTTGCAGACATTCATTGCTCCTGTGACCTGGGCAGCACTACCACTAGTGTTAGCACAGGCATTAAGCACCTTGCTTCTGAGCAGGAGGCAATCTTAGGTGAAGCTCTGCAGCTGATGAACACCATTTCTTACCTGGCTGTTACGGTCTCATTCCCAGTGTGATGCCAGCTGTGGGCGAGGGATGAAGACCCGGGTTGTCTTGTGTGCAGGCCTGGAGAACGGTGTGTACAGGGAGTACCCCGAGAAGCGCTGTGAAGCCTCTCAGAAACCTGAGGAACAAGCTGCCTGTTTCAGGAGGCCATGTTCAACATGGTTCACTACCTCTTGGTCTCAGGTAGGGATTGGGGTGGTGGGGAAGGGGGAGAGAAGGCCTCATAACCCTGGTTGGTGAAGCACAACCTGCACTGAGGCTTTCTAGCAGCCTGTTCTGCCGAGGGCTCTGTTAAGGCTGGATGAGACCATGAGCTCTGCTCTTCTGCAGACCAGGCAGCAGGTGGAGGGACTGGCACATGCAAGCTGGAGAAAACTTTAGAGCATGTCGATTATTGCCTCAAGCAAGAGCATGCACTGCACTGCAGGCATACAGGACACAGCCATGTTTCCTCCTCTGCCAGGAGTCAATGTTCTGTCTTTCCCTGGATTTTAACTGGTGAGCATTTAGGGAATGGGAGGACAGGGGAAGCTGGGTCTGACTCACAGCACCTATCTTCTCCATCTTCTCTCACAGCATCAACACTCAAAGCAAAAACAATTCTGAGTTGCATTAAAGAGATGAAAGCAAACTCCTCCCTTGCTCTGCCCCAGCCCTAGCTCAGGGAGGCTGTCCTCCAGCAACAAAAAGAGAGCATAAGTCTGACCCGGACCTCTTCAAAAAACATCTCCAAAGTAGGGATCGGGAGGCCTCACTGGAAGAATGAACTTGGGAACTATAAAAAAATTTTTATAAAGCCTCTCACAATCCTTTTCCTCTCTCTCGACCCCGACAGTGCAGCAAGACATGTGGTGCTGGTGTGCGACTGCGTGAGGTGAAGTGTTACCAGGGGGAAGCTCTGGCTCAGGGCTGTGACCCCACTTCCAAACCAGAAGCCAAGCAGGTGTGCCAGCTGCAGCTGTGCCCCACAGAAGCATCAGGTGAGACTGGGAGGGCAGAGAGGGAGAGGAACCCTTGGGGGACCCCTTTGCTCTGTCCATCTCTCTGCTGGGGAAGCACGTCCCCTTTTTAACCCCTTCTGTGGATGCTTCTGCTCCCCAGAAGAAGACTGTGAAGACAAAGTGACAGCCAACTGCATGCTGGTGCTGAAGGTGAAGCTGTGCTCTCACTGGTACTACAGGAAGGCCTGCTGCCAGTCATGTCGGCTCAAATCACCCTGACTACTGCCAGACCCTACTTCCCTTCCAAATTCAGGGCCAAGAGCCCCTTTGAGCCAGACTTTACCACTTGAAGCTACCCTGCTGGGCTTGGCTATGGAGCCAGTCCCTGTAGACAAGCCTGCTCAGCGAGGAAGGATTCCTAGGACTTAGTCATCACTGTTCCCTCTCCACTGAGAGGATTTTACCCAAGACAAACAGCCATCAGTTCCTAGAAAGCTACTGAGAAGTGGGTTGGGAAAGCCTGTCCCTGCTATCATCATCTCTGAAGAGCTGTAGTTGGAGGCGGTGGGATGCAGAGGCCAGCCCACAGCAGGGCACAGGCGACAGCAGCCGGGTCTCTGGGCCGCCCTGTGGATTTTTCTACTACAAGGGCAGTTTCCAAAACACACTGAAAAATTCCATGTCACAATAAAGAGCTAAACTGTAAAACCGTGGTTTTGGGATGCATGTAACTAGGCCAAAGGCAAGGGAGGTGGAGGGACACGAGAGGTACAAAAGCAGGAACAGGGAAGGTGGGGAGAGAAAACCCTTGCACCAGTACAGCTTCTAGGCAGCACCGAATAAACCCCATTGTGCGGTGTTGCCTACCAAAGAACAGAAAGCACTCCTGCTTTTTATTTCAAAGTCCTTGTTTATTTCTGACATTGAATTTGGACCCATAGCTGAGCAACAAAGACAGAGAATAATAACAGGAGGAATCTGAAGTGGAAAAACTCTTGAGATCCTTGCTCCTACCCTGTCCTATTTCTCCACCATCCCCAAAACCTTCTAACCCACAGCTACACCTCCCATGTTTCCAGCCCTTTTAGACTCACCCATTTCTCGGTAGCCATGCCAGACCCAGGGCGTTGCCTTGGCCACTAGGATAACCCTCTTCTTGGCCTTCCAGTGACTTTGAAACTGCCTTGCCAGCCTTGGCACCTCGTTAGCAGGTGACGGATCACACTGAATTTGCATGTGACAAGATGACAATGCGGTAGTCTTCCTTTCACCAGGAGGGTGACCACAGAAGCAAAAGCCCTCTGTGTGATTCCTACCCTCTGGAGGTGATGGCCTGGCACATGCTGCCGTTGCAGTGGGAAGCCTCACTGCATGCCAAGAGGTAGAGTTGGATGCCAGGAGCTGCTGTGACCACGAGCTGGCTCCGTACCCTTCAAGGGGACGGCGTCACAGAGCCGTCTGGCAGGTCGCACTGGGACACGGTAACTTCTCACGGCTCCCAGCAGGATGAGACCTAGCTGAGCAGATGCTCCAGTAGCAAAGGATAGGATTTACTGAGTTAGCCAAGATTTTTTTCCAGTCACAGACTATTTTCAGGGACAGGAAGCAGGAGGAGCTATGGACTACTGGCTGGTGGGATCCAGAGATTTTTGCTGCTGCTAACTTTTGTCTTCTCTCTTGCCTTAATGTGAGAGGACATTTTATACCCACTATCACTATTTGGAGAATGGAAGGAGACTCTGTAAGAGATGCAGCTAGACAAGTCTCAGGAGAATGGAAATACAGTGTCTTTCTGGGCCGGAGGTGGGGGAGATGGTGCATAACATTTGCTCCAAAGGCTGTGGAAAATGCAGCCTGGGGCAAGGTGTTTGGTTACAAGGACCATCGCCACATTTGGCATGCATCTGGCTCCTTTTCTTTGGGTAGGTTGAGCAGAGGTGCCAAGGCAAGAGCAGGTCCAAAGTGTAAATTAGCCTTTAGCCTAATAACATAGACATTTGAGGCTCGTGTAGTGCGCGCCTCTATGCTGAGTCCTACTTTTTCTGTGCACAAATGGGGAAGTTAAGTCCAAATCCTTCTATGAGCAGCAGGAAGATTTCTAAATTGCGGTGGTGGAAAAAAAAAACAACCCACCACTCACATTTCTGAGCAGTCCTCTCCTATATTGCAAAGGCATGGTGAGCATTTCCTGCTGTGGCCTCCAACAGCATCTGCATGGCTGTGGGGATCATTGCTGCCAGGGTCCCTCCTCCCTGCCATATCATGAATGGGAAGCACTCAGCTGAGCGGTCCTGCACCGGTTGCTATGGAAATGCCCATGAATGATGGAGATGTCCTTTTAGTAATTTTTCACCTAATTTGATTTATGGAGGAAGAAGGAACTTTCCCACATTCATTTTTGCACAAAGGCAGAGTTACTGGCTGTCGTTACCAGCTGCACAGCTGGTGAACCCAGGTTTGGGCCTTCCACCCTCCTCTTCCAAAAGCAAAACAGGGAAGGATTCCAACCATCTGAGCATTGCTCTCCCATGGGAGGTCACAGGCCCCACAAAGGAGGAGAAGTGACCCAATGGTCTCCACTGTTGCTGTCGAAAGCAAAAGCCATCCTAAAGCCAACCTGCCTCTGGCTGTCTGGAGCTGTTCAGTGGGCTGGGTAGGGCTTTGAATGCTGAAGGTGACCAAAAACTGCAGTTATTTAGGGGTGCAACTCTTCCTGTAAGTAAAATCTTACCATTTTTATGGATCCAAGTTAAAATCGGTCCTAAGAAAGCTTGTGAAGAGTAGAAGAGGTGGGGGCTTCGGCCGCAGAAGGATCAGCCTGTGCCCGTTTGTGTAGGTGAGTGCCTTTGCGAGCAACTTTGCCTCTCCCAGTGATCTAAATTCATGTCTTGAACTTCTTCAGCACATGCAAAGACCGAAGCAGGTGGGAGACGGTGTCCTATCTTACACTCAAACATAAAAGCTAACTGCTAGTGGCAATGAACGCAGCACGAGGGGAGCAGGACCATCCAGGTCTTCCCTTCTTTGCTTTCCCATCGCCCAGGAGTGCTGCCATTTCCAGCTCAGCGGTGGGATTTGCCAGGGGTGGCAGCTGGTGCGTGGTCACACATCGCTCCATGTGCTGGAGGCTGCAGGCAACTCCTCGTGGGCTGTGTGGGGACACCAAAGGCCTCGCGGAGCCAGGGGAGCCTGGGGTAATTAAATCAGGTTTTTCTGTACATAGCCCTCGTTAGACAAGTTATTTCAGAAGATAGAGTAGGATAGTAATGACACTTATGATGGGTTCAGAGGTGGCCAGTTTGACGTTGCCCTTTCAAGGTCTCTCTCATCTTCTCGCCCGTAGACCTCAGCCGTGCTGGGCGGTTCGGCAGGAGGACCATGCTGGTCTCAGGCTGCGCTTAGGGGGTCCTCGCTGCAGGAACCCTCCCTCCAAAGCCAAGCGAAAAGCTCCTTCCCTCGAGCGGGTGCCAGCTGGGGCACCCTGTGCTAGTGGCAATGGTGACTACACCTCCGTGCTGATAGCCCGCGGGTTTGGGAAGTTCTCGCGGAGGAGGATGTGGCAGCTCACCGGGTAGCTTTGCAGGGTGGCCATGTTGATGGGCGGCCCCATCTCCTTGCAGCACGCGGGGGTGTAGGTGACCCTCTCGCCCCCGTTGCGCACCATGTCAGCAGTCCGGATGTAAAAGGGGGAGCCATAGGGCGAACAGGTCGGGCAGTAGTTGTGAGTCCCGTGCTGGTTGAGCTCACTGGGCGGGGGGCTGCCCTGCCCGTCCACCATGCGGGAATTGCAGGCATTGCACATGCCAACGTGCGAGTGTGTGGGAAGGTCGGGCTCTTCCTCTTCCTCCTCCTCCTCCTCTTCCTCATCTGAGTCATCTTTCTTGCAGCAGTAGTACTGCACAAATGGAAGGGGTTATGTTAGGGGAAGCGGAGCAGCCAGTGGGAAGATTCAGCTTCACAGCCAGCCCTGTCACATCCCCCCGCCAGAGAAACCCCCTCACTCTATTCCATCACCTGGGTCCTGCAAAGCAGCAGAAACCGGACAAAGGCTGGACCTGAGCGTGCCACAGGAGACAGCTGCTGAGGAACTCATCCTATCCATTCCCAGCAAAGGGAAAGTGTTTTACTGTGCCAGTTGGAAACTCCTCCAAGCAAGCGCTGTGCTTTTCAGCACACGGGCACTGCTGCATGGCACAGGCTTCACATTAACTTTTAAAGAGCAGGAGGGGGTAGCGAGCTGTTGTTAAAAGCCTTCTCATTTAATTTACAGGCAAAAAAAACCCCTAAGAATCTCCATATGGTATTGCAAACCCAGCCAAGCCTACACCTCAATTAATGCTGCAGAGCCTCAAAAGCCTTAGGGAGTACCCCCTACACTGGGAGGAGGAAAGGACATAATTCTGCAGCATCTGGGGGAAGAGAGGGTTTTAACTCCCTTGCCCATCACGGGCAAGAAAGCCCCCTTTGAGACGCCTCTGCAGCAGCAGCTCAGCGAGGAGCAGTGGTGCTGCTGGGTTCATGGCAAGATGGGAGATGGCCATGACACTCACCTGTAGCCTACAGTAGCAGAGCACGGCAATGATGCACAGTAGGATCACTGTCGCTAGGATTCCCCCGGTGATAACAACAGTTCCCGCTGTCATCCGACCGATTCTCCATCAAACTCTGAAAGGCAGGACCACAGGGCCACATGTCACCCTGGGACATGAGCCTCACCTACTGCACCTTCAGCATCACAGCACAGATGTGATGTTCATGAGGCATCCCAAACTATCACAGGCCTGTTCCTCCCGCCCCAACCAGAAAACCATCACCTATTATCATTCTCCTCCTCTTGTGGAGAGTACACCCAAGATGCAGCATCATGTCCCCTTGCTGACACGGTTACCTCTAGCTTAGGATCTTTGGGAAACACCTCATGGCCCACCTGCAGAGCCCTCTCCTCCTTACTGAGCCAAAAGGCCTGATCTCCACCCTCCTGGCAGGAAATACAGCTTCTGCTTCAAAGTGCGTAAGCAAACCTGGGCTTCCATCAGGAAAAGACAAAGGGAAGCCTGTGAACTTCACAACTCTGGCAGTCTGAGCCCAAAAAATGCACCCCAGCTGCCTGACAGGCACTGATGTGTCTAACATGGACTTGGCATGAGCCAAGCAGCCCCCACCACCATCCCTGTGCTGCAGAACCCGGGGGCTACTTACGTTCAGCGACGGAGACGTTGGACCTGGAAGGAGCAAAGGGAGAGGTTAGCCACTGCCCACCAGCTCCCCTCCCACACATTTCCCTGCTTACTGAGAATTTGCCTTGATTTGGGACCTGTGGGAAGACCCACTTCACATCCTGTATCCCACAGTGATGAGGCTCAGCATGTGCCCATGTCCCTGGTAGCCTCCATGGTGCAAAAAGCATTTTGGGTCCTGCAGATGATGATAATGATGATGATGATGATAATTTTTTTATCGTTCTTTAATTTGGAGCAGGAAAAGGAGGCACTTCCCAAGGTCAGAGAAATACTCTGCAGGACAAGGCTGTGCTAGAGCAGCTTGTGAATCACGCAGATTCACAGGGTGAAGGCCTGGCTTAGTCAGCACCTGGCCTTTTCCTCTTCAAAATTAATTATGGAGGAGGCAGATGCATCATCTCACAAGTGGACAATGCTTTACGTGCCGCTGGAAAAGGGGCTGTGCCCTCCATCCCCTCTGGGACAGACGAGCCCCAGTGTCCCCCCACCACCCCACAGGCACCTACCCAGAAAAGGACAGGCAGGGTGTCGTGGTCACGCCGGTGCCAGGGCGGCCGGCTGGGACAGGCAGTGCTGCATGGCCACGGAGAGATGCTGGTGGCCCTGGGAGGGAGAACAAGGAGAAAAACCCACCACCGTCAGCTTGTGCCCCCTGCCTGTGGGGACTGCCTGGTATCCCCATCCCTGCTGATGCCATCCCTGTTCCCATGCCAAGACTGAATAAATGGCTTTCTTAGGGAGATGGGCAGGAAAGGTGGGTGCTGCAAAGGCAGGTAAACCCAAATCACCAGGAAAAGATGATCCCATGCCCAAAACTTGCATTTTCAGCAAAAGTGAGAGATTTGCACCCAAGAAGTGGGTGCACTCATCACCCCCACCCTCCAATGATGCCTGGCACAACCGCATTTCATTACCGGCCCCCATGTCCCTCTGTGCCTCCTCCAGAGCAGGGCTAATTGATAGGCCCAAGTGCCAGCTGGTTGCAGCCAAGGAGATCTAATTACCCACTCACCACGTGGCCCTAATTGATGCAGGGAGGTGGCAGCTTCCAGATGAGACCTGCCCAACTCTGCCCCAGCCCCTCACTGCTATGTGAGCTGTCAGGCACTGCAGGGAGTCCCCTTCCCCAAAAATCACCCACCCCCTCACTCTGCTGTGGTGATCTGCAGGATCTGGCCTGCTGCAAATTGATTTTCAGCTCTTGGAAAGTGCCTGTATGGAGCCAAGAGGCGGGCACGCATTGGATTTCATCCTCAAGCCACTCTCGCACACGAAACAAAGGAAAAAAAAACCACAAGAAATCAATAGGTCCATAACCCAGCTAATATCTCCATCCATCAGGAGACCCAACGCAGAGCTAATAATAGACCCTGACATGCTCAGCTCCTGTGCCCAGTTTCAGTGTGCAGTTTGGTAACTAGCGGGGGAGCCTTCACTGGAGCTATCGCCTCCCCAGGTGCCACCCTGAACAGGGAAAAGCTGCCAGTGGGTGGCTGAAGAAGGCAAATGTTGACCCTCAATGACCCCCAAGAGGGACGCACCGCAGGCCAGCTGGTGATGGATGAGGCAGGCAGCTGTCCGTATCCAGAAAACATCATTTCATGGGAGCTGTGATTTGATTTAGAGCTTGGAGAGCAGCATCCTATTAGCCTGAGGTTTGGAGTGAGCAGACAGCCTCGGAGAATGACTCTGGGTGGGAAGGAACCAACCTTTCGGTCACCTCCGAGTCCAACCGGCCCTGCCCTAAGGATGGCCGGGCTTCCACATGCCCCACCTCCAGCATTCCTGTTTCAGAGTGTCACTAGCCCTGTTCAAGGGCCAGGCTCTTCATTATTAAAATAGAGAACGTTAAAAAGAAAAAAAGGCAAAAATTGAAACAACCCAGAAGAGAAGCACCGCCTTTTCTCATCTCTCGAAGGTGATGCTTTCAAAGAGGAGGAAGTTTCCTCCTCTCCTTCCCTCCAGATCCTGCTCACTGGCAGCCTAGCAGTTCATTTTCTACCCAGTTTGTGCCTATAAAAAAGTTTCTGCCTAAGAAACATCCTTTTCTAACCCACAGCTCCATTCTGCAGGGACTGCAACACCTCCCAGGGAAGGAGCAAGAGCCCCAGTCTCAGGAGTAATTGTGGTCTTGGATTTATGAAGTAAATACACCCAGGAAGGGGCAGGACAAGTACAACAGCCTTTCCCAGCCCTTGCAGAGTCCACACTCCAGCCCCAGCAGCCACATCCCTGCTGCTGGGGACCAGCCCATCTCCATTTTCCACCTCCTTCCTTACAAGCACTTCCCAACCTGCTGGAAAAGGGGCATTTTAGGCTCAGCTTCCCCCAGGCTCAGGCACCCCACCACCCATCCTGACAAAAAGCCATACGTTTTTAGGGGGTCCCCAAAAGCTGTGGGCTGCACTGTGAGCCAAGCTGAGCCCTGGGATGGGATGCAGGGACATCTCAGGGAGAAGCACATCTTGCAAAGGCAAAACTCCCTGGAGTGTAGTCCCATTTCTTCTGCTGTCTTCAAAAGGGAGTTGAGAATTGGTTAAATATCGAAATATCCCACACTGAGCAGGTGCCTTGGTGCTCACAGCTCACCTCCTCCTGGGTGGTTCAGGGGAAGGGGCTGTGATCCAAGGGCAGACGTGGGGATGCTCCAGCACACAAACTATTGTGGAACAAAACCAGCATTTATATAAGCAGGGCTGCATTACCCTCCCTGTCCCTCACCAGCTTTCTGGAAGCGATTTGAGACAACAGGCCACAGTGTCAGGCTGTCCCTGATGGGGATGGGAGCGGGCAGAGGGAGGATCCCCAGCCACATCAAACTCCTCCAGGCAGGCGCGCAAAACCGCTTGCTGCAGAGATACATTTTCTTTAATTGATGTTGCCTCACAGTGCAAAGTTACAGCCTGAAAAGTGACTCTGGGAGTGAGCAGCATCACAGGCTTCTATATTTATTCCCCTTCAATGACGTCCATCGCAGATTTGCACAGTTTGCAAGTTGATGGGAGGTTTTTGCCAGCTGCCAGCACTCCCAGCCCAGCTGAGAAACTCCTGTCCTTCCTTGCCCAGTGCATCCCACAAGCCCCAGGCTTACTCCCCCACCCAATAAGGGTCAAACACTAACATGGGTGCTTGGGAGCAGGATTTAGGCTCAGGCAGAGCATGGCTATTCGCTGAACGTCACCGGTGAGTTCTGCCCCAGCCCAGGCTCTGCTCTCCCAGTTTTGCTCTGCAGCTCATGGGCTAATTCAATGAAATGTCTGCCTGGTAAATTAGCTTGGCCGCTGCCTTACCAGAATCATCTCCCAGGGCCTAATTGGAAAAAAACAGCATCAGGGGCTGCCTGTTCAAAACAGATTATGGCAGCAAACAACAGGGCAGCTCCCAGGTGGCTGCGGCCTGCCTCACACGGGCTCAATCCAGTGGGATTCGGGTGGATTTATCCACAGTTGCAAACCTTGGCAAGGCAGGGAGGACATGAGCAGAATGAACCCCCCCAGCCATGGGGCAGGACGGGTGCAGAGGGAGGGCTGAGGCCCCACAAACTCATTGCATGTTGGATGCTCTGTGCTGCAAGGCGCAAAGGGCATGAGCCAAGTCACAGCGGACTAGAAACAAGGAGACCCCCCAAAATGAGCTGAGTCCAAATGAAATTTCCTGCAAAGAGCAATGGCAACATGGGATGGAAGAGGATGCAGGGGGCTGCACCCAGCCAACAGTCACGCAGCAGCCCCTCTCCAGCCCTAGAACCATCCCTGGACTTCTTGCCCAAGTCTCAAACCACTGAGTCGCTTTGAAGCCTTTAAACTTTTAATTAATGAATCCATGGGGGTCACCAGAGAGTTGAACCCGCTGCCCACCCTTATTTTTGGGGGAGTCACAAATTGTTGCTTTGATTTACCCTTGCACATAAACTTGCCTAAGCCCCCCAGCTTTCCTACCTGAGGCTTTTTTGTGCCGTGACCCCTTTGGTGCCTTGAGCCGCGCAGGGTTTGGCCCAACAGTTTTGCAAGGGAAACTGCAGCCAATACCCTGCTCCTTGCTCCCAGCCACCGCAAGGACAGCCAGGTCACAGAGGTGATGCTGTCCCCAGTGATTTGCAGTCAGTCATCAAAACCGAAAATCCTGTGCCCTGCCGCAAGCCTGCCCTTGCTTTTCCTCCACCACCCTCAGAAGCTCCCTGGGGCTCCCCGCCGCCTCCACCCAGTCCCCCTCCTCCCTAGCAGAGGGATGGGAAATATAATCACTGACAAGGTTTTGAAACTAGCTCTTTTCCTGCAAAAGCTTTGTGGGAAAGACAAGATGTTAATTGCAATTAACAAAAATCAAACCACTTCAAGGGTGGAAGTTGCCAGCCTAACCCCAGCTCCTGGGTGGGCACAATGGGCTGCTGCGCTCCTGCTGCTAATGCCACACTCCCAACCCACTGAGCTCAGGAGATCTCCTCTCCTGGCCATCAAACTCTGCCAAAAAACACCTTCTTGCCAACCCAGGTTCACTCTCTCCCATGCTGGGCCTCGTCCTGCTCTGCAAGAGCCCATGAGACCTTCCCCATCAGCAGCAATCACCTTTACAGCCATGTAGGACTGAACATCCCCCTCCGATCTCTGGCCATGGCAGTGCCAGGTATGCAAAACCGTGACATGTCCTGGAACCAGCCGGCACATCCTCATCCCTGTGCCAGGGAGACCTCCCAGCATTTCACAGACTTTTGGAGGAAGGGTGGCTTTGCAGCCTAGGACGTCTCAGGCATGGATTACACCAGTATCTCATTATTTGGGCATCTCATCTGCCCTTTATCTCCTTAAGCGACTATTCAGATCCTGTCTCGCCTGCCTGCGTGGATTAACCGGAGTCATGTGTAGGAAGTGAGGGATACGGAAGGGGCTGTCAGCCCATCCTGACCCCCTCCAAGCACACACATCAACATGATTACCGCAAAACCCATGGCGTGGCCAGGGCTATACTTGGATCTAGGCAAGTCCATATATAATTCCACCCCTCATTGTAGGATGGCTTAAAATCCAGGGCAGGAAAACGACACCTCCCTCCTCATCCCATCATGCATCTCCTACCTGCTGTGTTTGCTCAGCTGGCTCCTGACCAGCCCAGGAGCCACGACAGGTGGCTGCAGCCCCAATCATGGGGACAGCATCAGACGGGAGCAGCTCACAATGGGATGCAGGATGGAAATGTCCCTGGCCTGACTCACATGGCTCATCTCCTGCTGCTGTGCCTGGGGTGCCTCCTGGGGCTGCTCCTGACAAAAGCTGCAGCCAAGCCCGAGCCCAGGCACACGTGGTCACAAAATAACCAGGGACAAAACTAGCGGCATCAAGCCAAGTTGCACAGAGAAGGGCTTTTGAGATTATCCCGCACGTCAGATCCCTGCGGGCTCTCTGGAGCCAGCCAGGTCCTGGCCAGCATCCCTGCCATGGGCACCATCCCTCCCAGGGTCCAAATATCCCGTGATGGGCAGCTGCAGCAACAGCATCCATACCAGGAGCGGAGTGGGACCATGGAGGGCTGGGATGCTGAGCATGCCATGGGTAAGACTGGCCCTTGCCAAAAAGCCCGAGCATTTCACCACATTGGAGTGCTAAAGGTTTGGGACCATGCCCATGGCTACAGCCAGCAGAGGGCCTGAGTCCAGGCTGGATCCTGCTCTACCATGCATCCCTGGAGGACACAGCCCCAGAAAACAAAGACTTGGGTCTGACTGGCACCCCATGGTGCCCCTAAATCCCCCTGCCACAACAGCGCCCTTGTACAGCACAAGAGATGGATCCTTGGGAGTGCAGAATGGAGCAGGAAATTTGCTTCCACCCCGAGACCACCCTTGGTGTTTGCACAAGCACATTGCACCAGTGTAGGCATCCCGTGACTGATTTAACCCTCTGGTAAAGCACCAGGACAGCATAGGTACGTCCCTCACATCAGCCAGCATTCCCAGCACATGCCCAGGAAAAGGTGAGAAGACACCAGCAAAGCTAAACAGGGCAGCAGGGACCTCCTTAAAAGCTCTCAGCCTCCAGCCATCCTACACTGAGGCCGCAGGGTAGAGGAAAGTCCAGGTGATGGATCAGGATCCTGCTGATATGACAGCCTGGAGACCTTCCCTGGCAGCGTGATGGAGCCAGCCTCCCTTCAAGGACGCTCTGCTGTTCATTCCCAGCACCACAGGGTATTTCTCCAGCAACTCATTGCTCCAAGAGGAAACCTTCACCTCCTCAGCACCCATTTCTTTTAACATCAGCAGGCTTTTCCCATCAGAGTAAGGAGATGGAGACCTTAGCCAGATCCCTCCATTGTCCAGGGGCTGCAAACACACCCTGTGGAGATACGATCTTCTCCCTGGTTCGATTTTCTCTCTGCTCCATCACATGAAGGTGTGTGCTCTACTCTCCAGCTGAGCTGATCCCACTGGGGAATGCAGGGACACTAAATGCATCTTCCTTCCAGGTGCATATTGGAAGAGGAGGATTAATCCCAGCAGAGGCATCGTACAGCACAGTCCGGAGCATCCCCGCAGAGCAACCCCAACGAGATCTGAATACAGCAGTGAGTTTTCTCCCCTAAAGGTCTTTTTCATTATGGTAGTTTCTTATCAGCTTTCTTTGAAACAAACCTCAGGACAATTTCTCCTCTAAAGCACCACTTTGTTATCTTCCTCCTTGCCCTGGACACCAGTGCCATCTCAGCCCTTCCACCTCATTTCCATCATTCCCATGAAAATTCTCTGCCCAGTTTCCCAATTCCCACCCAGATCTGCCCTCGCTGCCCTGTTCCCATTCCTCCCAGCCTGACATATGGAACACAACTTATGCAAAACCTTTCTGTGCAGCAGCAAGCTCTGCTCCTGAAGCAAAGCCCAGGGAAAAAGCTCTGGCTGAAGCAGGAGTCTTTGTAATCCCATTGGCTTCAGCCCCCCCGGCACAGCAACGCTGTCCGAGTCACACTGGGGTGGATCTACTGTGCCTCGACGTCACTCAATTTATTCGTTTTGCTGAAATAAAATAAAAAATAAATTCTCCCCCTCAAGCCCTGATTTTAACTCATGTCTTCCCACAGCCTGGATAATGCTATGGGGCTGGTATTTGAGGGATGCTGCTCCCCCGGGGCACAGAGGGGATGTCCCACCACATCCTGGCAGCATCTGCCCTCCTGCTTGCAAGCATGCCAGGGAAACAGCCGCTGCGGAGGGATTAAATTAGCAAAGACATCGTTAGGGGTAACTGGACCGTTTGCCAGTTGGGTGATGTAGGAAGAAGTAAGGTGAGCCTTATGTCTGCCCAGGAGGAAAGGGACCACCAGCATTCCTCAGCTTGCAAGCTCTCTTTAAATTCCATTTATGACCAGGAAAACTAGAAGGATGTCTGTCACTGATGCACCACACTCTCCCTTTCACATTTCAGTGCTCGCCTGATGTTCATATCCCTCCGGCCACAGGGCCAGCTCAGATCTCCCTCAACTGCCCACTGCAACTTAAAAAGGACACAGCCACCAGCCATCAGCATCTTGAACCAACCTGGAGCTGAAAACCAGGGCTGGTGTCGTCTCTGCCCACTTCTAGCCAAGCAGGTGTCCTTCAGCATCATCAGGGAGCAGATAACACCCAGACCAGCAAAAAAACCACCAACCCCAATACAGGTTATAATTTAACCTTGCTCCCACAGCACCTTCAGACCTGAACAGATCTTGGGAAAAGTCCTTTTTTCATAGAAAAGGGAGATGGAAGATGCCATGGCCCAGCCCTGGGGAGGAGGGTACGTGGAAACACAGCCTCTTCCTCCACATGATGCAAGACCTTCTGCTCCGACTGTCAGCATCCCCCTGGCATGTTCACTTGGAGTAGAAACAGAGATTTATTTTAATGACTCATTAAAGCCTAATTGCATTCAGGCAGCAATACAGAGAGCGGAGCCTCCCACGTGCGGCAGTGCTACAGTCAGGAGGGCTCTCAGAGCCTCCCTGAAAGCACAAGGCAGACAGACTGTCTCTTTTCAGTGGGGCCAGACAGCAGGACCAGGTGCTGGCTCTGGAGCAGCATGGCTTCATGGTTGGGATCCAAAAAACAACCCAGAGAAGCCTCTGTTCTCTTCATCTGCCTCTGTCTGCCCAACACAATGACTGCCACAGCTGCTCATCCCAGAGCTCCAGGGAGGAGATGCAACACTGAAGCTTGGGTGCCCATCTCCTGAGCCTCAGGCCAGCAGCTATTTCACAGAGTGGCCACCTCCTAGCCTTAAGAACATGTTTTTAACTTCCCTGTGCTTTTAAGGACCCCATAACAGGAGCAGGGAGCTCAGCAGGGTAGGGTCTGTGCCACCACAGGTCACCCTGGCAGACAGTTGGACATGGCACAGGGAAGGGACGAGCTGCTCATCCCATCTCAGGGGCACACTGGGTGGGGGAGAACAAAGTGGTCCTGCTAAAAAACAGCCAGCTTGGAGGGGAACCAGCCAAAACCTCACCACCTGCAGCCCAGGTATTCCCTTGCTGCTGACATCATCCATGAGGAGCTCTGGGGTCTGCTTCCTTGGCCTTTTTGAGTGCCCCAGCTGGCTCGTCCTCCCTAGTAGGATGCAGACTCAGTGACAGCTATGTCATTTATAGGGATGGGAGCTTGCAGCCACCCTGATCCCCAGGACACACATTAGGAAGCCCATCCTGTCCCTTTCACCCACACAGCCAGAGTGGATCAGTTGTTATCAACTCACAGTTTTTTTCCCCCCTGGAATCTGCCCTGCATTGGCACAGAAAAGCCATGGGCCCCCTTTCCCACTCCACAATTTGGATGCCTGCAGTACCCAGAACAATCCCAACCCTGTGCCATGGGAGGACAGCCTGCCTGGGGACAGTCACCCCACAGGACAGGACAGGTCCCCAGACACAGCTCTGCTTTCCATGCCAATGGCAATTGCTCCCTCCAGGACAGCCCATCCAGCGAGTTCCTGGACCACAGCCCTAGGGTTGTGCAGACTCGGGGAAAGCTGGAGCGATGCAGGGGCACAGCACCCAATCTCAATCCCACTGTCTGGCATAAATCCAAGTGGAGTCACTCTGGGATCATGTCCAGGAGTGACTCTTCCACAAAGCAATGGGACATTCTTACCCACAGTTGTTTTACAGGACCACTCACACTCCTGCTACCCATCACATCCCAGCTGGGGCAAGAAGGTGCAGGGCAACCAGGCAGAGATTTGCTGGATTTTCGATCAGCTTTTTTTCTTTTTCTAGTTGATTTATCTCATGGCAGAGATACATACTCATCCATCGCTCAAGATGTTCCACCTTGCCTAGCCCATGCTGCCTGGTCAGGCAGGAGTGGGGCCGATCCGGATGGTCATGCACACACCATCATACACAGCCAGCGAGAAGGAAAACCCACTGCGAAGTCTCTTAATGTCTCCTGCAAATGAAGTGTGAAATGTGCTTTCAAGAAAACAAGGGTAACGGAGCCTCAATAAATATTTCATTCTGGTGGGAAAGCAGCGACAGGAAAGGTTGGGCAGGAAGAGATGCCGGGAGGGATGGGGTATGGCAGGGATGGAGGGTGGAGAGGGAGAAGGGGGAGACAGCCGGGGCAGGAAACAACAGGAACACCATGGCCTGACCTTATTTCTGTTTGCCACTTGCCCCGGGGGCTACTGGGTTTGAGGCTCAATCACAAAGCAGACTCCAGAAAGAGGAGCTGCTCTTGTGTTCCCATTTGTGTCCATAGCTAGTGTCGGTGATCCTGTTCCAGCTGAGAGCTGATCTCCTTCGAACACCCCATCCTAATGCTTCCCAGCAGACCAGTCGCTCCATGCACCCAAAGCACTCCCATACAAAATGGCTGGAGGATGCTCAGCGTTTCTCTGGGACAGAGGGTTTGCTGAGGGGAAAATTCTCTGTGCTTGATTTCCGCTCTGCTAAGGGTCTTTTTGGGCTGGAGAAGAGGGGGGCTCCTAAGCAGGGCTTCAAAGCAGGGCTCCAAAGCCAGCTTTCTCAGGCCTGTGGTCAGGCTGAAATCCCAGATGGTGCTGGAATGGGATCGGGCTCACTGATCTGATGTTCACCACAATATCTGGAACAGCTGCTTACTGCCTCTGTTCCCTCTCGGCTTTTCAACAGGTGAAAAAGCCCTTTCTAGGAAAAGCCTTTTCTTCCCCTCCCTTAGAAAGCCCAGGTTAGAGCCCATCGGATCCTGTGAGGTAACACTAAATGCCAACCAACAGTCCCAGTACACCCAGTATCCCAAAACAGCAACTTGGACGAGCAAGGGGCAAGTCTAGAGGAAAGGGGAAAAAAAACCTGGTAATACAAGCCTCTGTTGGGGTGGAATATTCCACCACACCTTAGAAAGTCTCTCTGCTGGAGGGACAATCAATAGCATGCAAACGAAATCCAGCTGAAAACACTAAATGTTTTCACATGCCCTTTCGGAGGGAATAAAATCCTTAAGAGAAAACAAAAGCCAGGCGAATAACTCGAGCACAGGTCTCCTTTAATTACCACAGCCCGGTGAGAGATAAAACAGAGAGCCTTCAGAATAAACAAAAGGATTTGATCTTCTCCACTTCAGCAAAGGCAGCCACCATTTCCGTGGGGAGGTTTGGTAGCGAGGTTCGGGATTTGTCGGGCTATCATGTCCTTGCTGAATGGCAAGGTTTTGGGCTCCCACCCAGGGAGCAAGAGGTTGAGCCCCGGACTTGGGACTTTCAGAACTTCGCCTGAATGTGAAAAAGTAGGGTTTAGAGATGGGCAAGCTCAGTCCTACCCACTCGAGCAGCCACAGAGTTAACGGTGACTTAAAAAACCCCAGCTTAACACAAAGCTGGACTACGTAACCCTGAGAAAACAAGTCAGGACTTTGCAGAGAACCACAACTCCGGAGCTTCCCCCGGACGAAGCCGCGGTTCAGGGGCTCAGCGCAGCCCCGGGATGCTGGAAGCGGGATGCCGGGAGCATCCCACCCGAGGAATCCCGGCCTGTCCTGCCCGCAGCCTTCCCACTCCCCCCCGCCTCAACCTGGGCTCCCCTTCCCGCCGCAGCCCCAAATCCAAGTGAGAGCCTTTCCCTTGCCCCGACCCCTCCGCAAAGCTGTAGTGCCCGGGGAGGAGGGCAGTGGGGTGCCCGAGCCGTACCTGGAGCCCCGGGCCGGGAAGGAGCGGGAGCGGCGGAGCGGAGACCAGTAGCACCGCGGCGGCTGGCGGAGTTCCGGGCGGCGGGACAAGGGGAAGGGCTGGAGGAGGAGGGTAACAATAACAATAATAGCAGCAATAATTATAATAATGATAAATAATAACACGGAGAATAGTCACCGGAGCGAAGCAGCCGGAGAGCCGAGGCGGGTCCCGCTGGCGGGGGAGGAGGTGGGCGGGGAGGAGTTTGCCCGGGGGCCGGAGCTGCCGCCCCCTAGCACCGCCCCCGCTGCCCCCGGCCCTGCACCGCCTTCTACAGCCCCCCAAGACGCGGGCTTACCCCTCCCAAAACTCCTCCGAGAGGGAGCTATGCCTGGGCTGTGGCCTCCTCAGCCCCCGGGCGCCGTGCCCACGGTGGGGAGAACAGGGGTACACCCACTCAGCCCACACCCCAGTGCCTGGAGCACACACTGGCAGCATCCCCTGAACACGCCCAAACTCCCGGGCATCCCCAAAGCCAAGTCAAGCCCCATCAGCTGCCGCCACCACTGCCTCAGCCCCGTGCCAGGGGTCTGGAGGCTCCAGCTTGATCCATCCCGCCATATCCCAGGTCATGATATCCTGCAGCCACCAGCATGGGCAGGGATCTGGCACTGTGGGAGAGAGGAGCTGGGGTGTGGGGTAAAGAGGCCAAGCCTACTCGCTATTTTTTAAACAAGATTACCCCTCTCCTCATGACTCCCTGTAAAACAGGGCCAACCATTAGTGTACATCAGCTTCACAGCACAAGGCCAGCTCTGCCAGAAGCTTGGCCCATCACTGTGTGGCCCTGAGCACGTGCTGGCACTGGGGAGGCACAAACACATACACATGGAAAGGTGTTGCCCCCAGTAAGTATTTCTGGCTGCTGAGAAGATTTGAAGCTCCAAAGCAAGAGTTTAAGCTGGGGAAGGTGCAGCTGGCATCACCTTCAGAAACAGAGAGCTGCTTGCCTCTGAGCTATGATAAAGATAATTGAATCTCATGCCTTGCACTGCAAACTGGCTGCTGTGAGTAGGAGGATTGCCGTGCAAGGAGAACATGTGTTCGCCTGTTTCTCTCTGATTTTGGTCTCTAGGGGGCACAAGAGCCACTGCAAGGCAGTGCAGGTTGGTGGGATTAATGCAAGAAATCCACACTTGAACCCTTCTGTGCCTCAGTTTCCCCATTTCTAAGGAAGGGACACCACCAATACTTTTCCAGCTCTAAAGCTGGAGAGAGAACACCACTCACCTCTCCTCTGTCACCCTCATCAGCAGTCAGGGCATCCCACTGGCCATGGATTGCCCTACTTGTTATCCCAGCACAGCCCTTGTCACTGCTTCTTGACGGTGCCAGGAGCCTGACCCGCTGATTTCTCCCCAGGATCCAGCAGCAGAGCTGAGCTGGGAGGGAATAAATGCTTGTTTGGATGCAAATAGCTTTGCGCCTTCAGTAAAAGGGCAGGATGAATTATGAAATGCAAAGGCGAGATAAGTGGATCTTGTCACAGCACCTACCCTCCATGCTGTAGGATCTCAGCGCCTGCCGGCTGTGGGTGAAGGGCTGCGAGGCACATACAGCCTGGGCCGGGAGGGAAGGAGCCTCCCTATTCCCCTGCCGAGGGGAAGTCTGCATTACCCACTCCAGCACATCAGAGGGCCGGTAAACACAGAAGCATCAAGTGAGAAAAGTGAGCACTCGGAGTATTTCTGCGAAGGGTGGTAGAGAGACATTTTCCCTTAGCTGTGCTTCAGAGATGCTGGAGGGATGTGAATTAGAGACATCCAGGCAAGTATGGAGGAGGAGGAGGCTAGGAGAAGTGAGAAAGTCATTTTCTGGGCTGCTCTGGAGGAGGTGATGACAGCCCAGGATGCAGGGAGAGCCGCTTCTCCCCTGGGAAAGCACTGTCAGGGTCATGGGAGGCATTAGTATGGCTAATTCAGGAACTGACATTTCACTGTTTCCATGGATGGGCATGGAAAAGAGTTTCTTTGGAATTAAGGAGTCACTTGGCTAATGCCAGGCTGAGATTGCCCAGATCCAGATCACGCTCTTCCATCACCCCTGTGGCTTCGGCCCAAAGCAGGCTGGCACTGCAGAAGAGCACAACAAAGCAAATGTGAACAGCATCACTCTAGCGAGCAGGGTTATCAGCTTGTGTGATTTCATATCCTTTTTTCGCTCCAAGCCCTGTTTCCTATTGTTGTTTCATTATTTTTTAAAGCAATGCATGGGCAACCAAACCAAACACAAAAGGTGGGATTCCTGCCTTTGTAGTGGCTGGGAAAAGCTCAGCAATGGGAGCACCAGATGCTCCACACGAGGGAAGAAAATGAAACCCAAAGTTTGTTCTTCTCAGTCAATGTGGTTTTAAATAAAACACATGGTTTGGGAAGCCCAGCTGATGTGCTTGGGGTTAGCACTGCTGGTAAATCAAGCAGCAGTTTGATCCAAAATACTTCTCAAGTTCTTATTTCAGTTTCTTTTGAAGTAAGGGAAATGGAAAGTACTTGCAAAGCATCCTTACCTTGCTGGCATTTCTGGATCTGCCACCTCTGGGGCATGACAGGCAGCTCAGCACTGCTCAGCCCACTCAAGCCCGGAGTACACCAGTACCCTGGCAATACAGGGATCGTAAACCCACCAGAATCTCACCCTCAGACGCTGCAGCACCTACATATACAACTGACTTAAAAGCTTATAAGTATTACAAATAAACTCCTATCATCCCAGGAAGCCTGTGTGAGTTTTATGAGATTCCTTCTTCCCAGCACCAAAAAGGATTTTATTGACTAGTTTTAAAGCAAAACTATAAAACAGTTTTATTCCCTTCTGGTTTTCTTCTCTTGTAAAAAAATCTAAGCCTACAGACTTCACCACTGCATGCTGATACTTCACTCATTCAGCTGAACATTCATCCTAACAATTAAGGAATGCAGTGAATCCTTGTTCAGGTCCTTCTCCAGAGACACCTGCACACTGCAAACCCTGCAGGACCTCCACGTGTGTGCACACATGGACACAACCACCCTACAGCAACGTGGAGCATGCCCAACGCCCGGTGCTTGTGGGTGCCCTTGCGTTATTACACCTCACACCCCTGCACTTCAGCACATCAATAATTGCCTTCCTGTTCAGGCGTTTCCACTGGCCCGAAACGCTGATGCCAGGGATGCTCAGGAGCTGAAGCTGCAGCTGCTGGCATGGGAATTTATTTTGTTCTACACTAGATCTTGGTTTTATTTTCATTTTTAGCGGGGCAGCTGTATCAATTAGAAAAAGCCTGACAGTGCAAACTGCCATCCCCACCAGTGTCCAGCCTGCCACTCCCAGGCTTGAAGCTATCTCCCTGCCTTATGCACTCCAAACAACAAGGCTGTTGGGCTGTAAACAGGGGCATTAACCCATGGCCAGGACCTTGGAAATCAGCCAGAGCAACCTTCAGCCCTTCTGTATCTCTGGTTGGGGGGCAGGAACATGCACAGAGCTGGTGACAGTGTCTCAGCATGATGCTGTGATACCTCCCTGCATGGCCCTGGAGTGCATCGCCGCAGCCTCCTGAGCCTGCCTGCTCCCTGGGGAGGTCTCAGGCGAGCGCAGAGGCAGGACACAGCTCTCCCCTCTGCCGCATGTTCTTGTCAGATGCTGATTAGTCATTATACACCTCGGTGGGTTTGCTTTTGCCTGCACGAGCACTGGAAAACAAGCCCAACCGCACCAGGAATGTTCAGCAGGAGCTGCCCGGCAGCCCTGACCTCTTCCTCCAGTGATGGGTCCATTGTGCAACTCAGGGATCGCACATGTCCGTGCACTGATGTCACAGGAGATTTCTGCACAGCTGCACACTCCCAAATCCCAGATACTTAGGGGACAGCAGAGATCCTCCCCCAACCCCAGTGGGTTGGAGGAGGGACCTGCTGTGGCCCCTGCACACCCATTTAATGGGACGGATGGTTGTTTTCCCCTGGGAGTTCACAAGGGGGGCCACATTCCCAAGAAAAGGATCTTTCTCTGTCATATGTGACTACATATGAGCCCCAACCAGGGTGGCAAGGGCCAGGACTGCCCACATCTCACAGGAGATACACTGGGACACAGAGGGCTGCACAGGGCTGGCATCTGTCTCTGCACTGGAGAAGAGGCGGAACCAGCCTTGGGTAATGTTGTTAGGCAAGAGTTATGCTGTCTCCATCCCAAACGAAGATAAATGTCATGAAAGCTCAGCTCCTGCATGTTTTCCATCTAGAGATGCAATGAATGTTCCCCCTCCCCTCCCCGGGTGGGCGTTTACAGCTTTGAGCTGCAATTAGGCAGCAGTGTGGCATTAACCCATTATATTCCCAGAGCATCAGCCTGGGGGCAAGAGCCCAAGAGCCACTTGGACTTCCCTCCTTGAGCTGACTCATTCCCCCATCCCAGATCCTATCCCATCCCATCTCCTAGAAGTAGCAAAGCTGAATGGGATCCAACCCCAACCCTTGACACTAGGGAGGGAAAAATCCACGCAGTCCATAGGGTGCTCCAGCCTTGACAGCATGAGCAGTTGTGCTGCTAGCTCTCCTCCTCCTCAGGCCAACACCAAACTCAGCAACATCCCCTCAGCATAACTTCATCTTTTATTCTTCATCTGTTTGCTCTTCTCCATCTCAAACCAGCCAAAGGGGAACACACCACTCAGAGAGAGCTTAGCAAGCTGGCCCCAACAGAAACTCTCTTCTGCAGGAACTCTTTTCAAACTGATCAGCTCCTTGCTGCTGCTTTTCTCTTTTGTTGCTTCTCTCCAACTGGTTCAGTTCCTGCTTCTTCTGAGACTGATCTGGTTCCTGGTTGATATATCTCTAGCCTCGCCCACCACCCCAACGATCACCTGGGGGAAGGCAGGGCCTTACACAGGTGGGCCAGGTTCTGCCTCTGGGGCCTTGGGGAACAAAACATGTTGCTGGGTTGTGACTCATCTATAGGTCAACTCCAACTCGGGGCCCACAGACCAGGCCCCAGCACTTCAGCAGTGGCCGGTACAAAGCGAGGCTCCCGGAAAGCATCCTGGCTGTCTGGTATTCACACAGCAGGTTCTCCCAGCCCTGGGACAGGGTAGCTTTTTCTGATTTAGGAACTACTTAAAGTCAGGGGAGATTTTTTTTTTTTGTCCCAAGATGCAATTTTTAAGTGTAATCTTTGAATTAAGGAGCTGTTGGCTGCTCACTATGTGTCTCAGTTATTTTCCTTGTTTAGCGGCAAATGTGCAATGTGGAGTTCTACCTGTGTGCTCCTCAGCCTGCCAGGGGCTGTGGATGTGCTTTACCTTACCCCAAGATAGCCAGGCTGTGGGAGAAAAGTCCAGTGTCACCTTGGGATATGAACACATCCCTCTAGGTTCATGCTCCTTGGGAGACACAGTCTGAGCCATGAAAAGGGAGCAAGCTGCCTTGCAGGGGGCCTGAGCAAGTTTGGGGTAAAAAGTGGGGAAAGGGACAACGTTTGGGGCAAAACCACCAGCTGTGTTCACTGAGATGGCTCTGAGAATGGCAACACCTATGGAAAACTTGGAGAAATTAAAAACCCCGATTGATTTTCAGCCCCCCTTGCCCAGCGCCCATGGGGAGGCAGAATTTTCCCTGGCCAACACGAGGGTCCCACAGGGAAAGGGTAACCACAGGTGCAGTGCTGCCATGAGCCACATCTCTCCTTCCACCCTCCCACAAACATGAAGCCTAAATATTTGATGGAGCTGAGCAGCTCTTCCTGGCACTGGGAAGAAAATGCTGCACTGTGCAAGTGACTCGGGGCTCTACAGCAAGGAAAAGAAGCCCTTGATGGTTTCACCATGCCCACGGAAAAGCCCCTGGTTAGGGGAGAGGGGCCATGGGGAAGTGATACCAGTCGGCTCACGCACAAGCCGGGGACTTCCTTGGACATTGATCGGCTGAGGGGTCTCTGCCTGCCAAGCCACAGCCCTGCTTGGCTTGGCAGAGGCTCATTGATTGCTGCAGGCACGGCCATGGCATTGGGCTCGTAGGGAAAACATGCCCCGTGGGACTGGTGGCTCACATGGCTCCAAGCAAGGCCAACACCAGCCGTGGGGACAAGGCCACCACAGCCCGTGGTCCCAGAGAGAGTTGAGTGATGCTCAGGGGAGTGGGAAGGAAGGACAAACAGAGCAGAAAATTAACTCCTTTCAGCCAGATGTAAACTTACCACTTGCACACCCATCGCTTCTCTGGGCTCGTGGTAATATAAGCTCCACGGTTCAGTCAGAGCATCCTTCCAGGCATCAGCAATGTGACATGGCAGCGTTGGGCAAACTCATGGGGACAAAGCCAGGCTCGTGTGCTGGCCAGAGAAAAGCTCAGGAGCCATCAGTGCAGGGTAGTGGGTGCAGAGGTGCTAACCCAACCCCAACCAGCACCAGCATCCCTAAGTCTCAGCACAGGGCAGGGCTGAACACCTCCACTGTGGTTGCAGCCTCTCTCCTCTTTCTTTTTTCAGCAGAGCCCTCTCCAGCCTGCCTGGCTGCACAGAAGCCTTTCAAAGCTGTGCTTCAGCCATAATCAACATGGCAGAGCCTGCTAAACTCCAGTACTGGCAGCCAAGGGCAGCTCTCCTCAGGCACGGCTGGCAGAGAGGTTAGTGAAAATTGAGATGTCACCATGATGACCACCCAGACAGTTCCCAGGCACCATTAGTGCTCTGGCTCTCTGTATTCACATCTTCCCAGCCCTTCTTCATGTTCTCATTGTATGTCAGCCCCTTCCCAGGTAGCTGCAGCCCACAGGCAGATAGGGCTGCAAACTTGCAGTGAACAAGATCAGGAGAGCAACGAGGAGCCGGGCTGGTCCTAGGGCAGCCCCCAGCCTCCCTACAGCATGCATACCTGGAGTGCTGGTACCCTGGAAATGATAGAATCATTGAATACTAGGTTGGACAGGACCTCAAGGATCATCTGGTCCAACCTTTCTTGGCAAAAGCACAGTCTAGACAAGATGACCCAGCACCCTGTCCTGACAAATCTTAAGTGTCCAACATCGGGGACTTCACACTTCATATGGCTGATTGTCCTTGTGAAGAATTTTTGCAATAAGGAAATCCCAGGAGATGCTCATGGGATGGGGATGAGTGACAGAACCTTCCCCTCCCATTGCTGAGACCATGCAGCCCATTTGGGGAGGCTAGGAAGGATGCTCAGCCCCAGTTTCTAGCCCATTAGCTCCCCTTCCTGCAATCACCTTCTCCAGCTGCTTTACCTCCCACTGAAACACCAGGAGCTGCATGCATGTGAACACAGCCACACGTGCTGCAAGGGGAGCAGGAGGAGGTCGTGAGCAGGTTACCGAAATGCGGCCACGCTCCTGGCCTGTAGAAGAGCATGGGCTGAGGCTGCAGTGCCAAAAGGTTTTCAAACACCCTCAATGTCTGGGGTGCATTTGCTGCCACCCCAACTCCACTTCATCCTGCTCCCAAAGTGACCAGGCTACCTGGTCACATCCTTGCAGCCCCTGCGATGGCTGGAAATGCTGGCGTGGGCAGTGGGGGCAGCAACAACCCCTAAATCATCTCTGGCTCTCCAGTCCCTGCCCGTTCCAGTATAGCCCAGGCTTGTCCTCATTTCAGGCTGGGCAAGCGGCGGCCCGGCCCCAGAGGTAGCAAGATGATGCCGAACCTCCTAATGGAGCTTGACAGCAGTGGGATTAAAAGCACAAGTGAGATCGCAACCCCTCTGCAATCAGCTTCTGCCTTGGAAGAGTTGAACCAGAAAAGAAACCTCCTGGCAGCAGGGAGGGGGTGAGGAGCCTGCACACACACAAGGCGAAGCCAGCAGAGGCTGGGGGAAACCTTGCCCATCCCAGGCCCTTCTCTCTTGCCCTGCCAACCCATTGTCAAGAGGAAGGAACTAATCTTCCCTCCCTAGCAGCATCGGTGAAGGGTTTCACCAGCAACAGCCTCAATTCCAAGTACTCCCCATGAGTTGGTAGTTCTACTGCTCTAAACTCTGGGAGCAGAGTTCATGCCTTTCCTCTCACTGCCTTTGAGCTCAAGGCATCACACAACACCCTCAAGGACCCCCCATCCTCCCTATCCTTTGGGTACTGCACTTGGAGTGGTGCTACTGACATTGAAAACAACACCCAAGCAGCCAGGTCCAAGATGGAGATGGGAGGACTACAGCAAGACACCCGCAGCCCTCATTTCTGCACAGACCTTGCAGCTGGCACCAAGCTCCACCCTTCCCAGAACACAGCCCTGGTTCATCTAAAAGTCCATGCTGACCACATTTCCCAACCAAGCAATGCTCCAGCAGCACTGCTGCCCCATGTCTCCTTCATCCTCCCTCCTGCAAACAGGAATATCTCAGCATCTCCCCCAAATGGACTTTTGCAGAGATGAAATGGAGGTTAGCTTGCACAAACTGTGCCGGGAGTGTCCGCTAAGTCACCCTCTGAAGAACCAGCAAGGCACAAGCAGCATCCCTATTTCTGCTCATCCAAAACCCAGTGGCTAGAGGCCTCTCTCCCACCTGGCAGCTGTTTGCTCCCAGGGAAATCCAGGGGAAAGTGGGGTTTTTTACCACTAGAAAAAGGAATCCACTCCAGGGAGTGGTGGGTTTTGGCACAGTGCTGAGGTGGAAAGGCTGCCTCCTGCTCCAGCCCTTGTTTTGCAGTGACCAGCACTGAGAACTGGCTTTTTCCTTTTTCTTGCCAAATGGAAAGAAAAAGAAATCCTTCCAGGTCAGAGGAAAGAAAAGCATTTACTCGTGGGTTAAGTAAAATAATCTGATGCAGGGTTGAGTGCACTTTTATCCTGCCCAACCAGGAAAAGATTCAATTTCCATCTGAAAAAACACCTAAAAATAAAAAGACCAAGGTTTTTGGGGTCAGAAGCACTTGATTTTGGTTTTTAAGCCCAAATGAATTGCTGAATTGAACCCCACTTTACAAAGCACAAGTTGACCCAAAAGAGCAGAGGGGTAGGGAGAGACTGATGCATTGATCTGGAAAATCTCAACCACGCTGAGATAGCATCAGTCACTGCAGGGGCCAGCCTGGCACCCCCGTGTCCCTAGCATCCAGCTTGGATACCCTGACCTCAACTCTGGCCAAACCCATCTGTGTGCTGGGAGGGAGGCATTTGGATGCCTCGGCAGCACTTTGTTCATCCAAAGCGAGCTGTCATTTTCCAGCCTCCTCCCTGACAGCAAAATGCTTCCTGACAGCCCATTGAGAACTCAAAGTACTTGATTACCACCATGGCCAGGCAGCTGCTCACAGGCACCCTGAGAAACTCTTCCATAGCCCCCCCCCAAATCCCTGCCCAGAGCATCACTTCTCACCATTCCCAGATCCACCCACACCCAGGGGCTGCAGGGGGACACCAGAGTCCTTCCTGAGCTACTCTTGCTCCATCTCCTCTCTCACATGCATGGTGCCAGCAGAGGGTATCCCAAGTTTCCATTGCTGAAATGCCAGCACCTGTTTCCCAGCCCCCCGGCAGGGAGAGCCACCCGTCCCAGCTCCCTCCGCCTGGCTGGGCTCACCCAGACCCCCATGCATTGCCTGATCCATTAGCGAGTCCCTGGAGCACACACCTCGCTGGTGTTTTGCTTAACCCTGGCTTTTAGGGAGAGCTGCAGAACTGTTCTGCCTTTCAATTTTTAATTTGCTCTAAACATTTAGGTCCTCTCCTCTGGGGACTCCCAGTCAATAGCTTCTGCTGGCAGCATGCCCACCCCATAGCTATGGGGAGGGTGGCAACTGGGAGCAAAGGAGAGGAACACAGCTCCACCCCAACCTGCTCGCCTTTGGAGGAGCCGGACACCATTGCATGCATGCTCCAGATGAAGGGCACCCACACTGGTCAGGGTCTCCAGTGAAAGGGCCCCCAGCGCCCCATGGAGATGCTCCTCAAGGAGGACAGGAGGGCTCCAGTCCCTCCCAGGATCTGACATCTGCAGAGATAGGGCTGTTGCAGTACAGAACATCTTCCTCTTCACAGAATTACAGAATCACAGACTGGTGGGGGTTGTGAGGGACCTCTGGAGATCATCTTGTCCAACCCCCCTGCTCCAGCAAGGTCACCCAGAATCATGTTCAGGCAGGTTTGGAATCTCTCCAGAGAAGGAGACTCCACAACCTCTCTGGGCAGCCTGGGTCAGGCTCTGGCACCCTTGCAAGAAAGAGGTTTCTCCTCATGTTCAGACGGAACCTCCTGGGTTCATTTGTGCCCATTGCCCCTTGTCCTGTCACTGGGCACCACTGAAAAGTCTGGCCCCATCACCTTAGTCCTCACCCTTTAGATATTGATAAGCATTGATCAGATCCCCGCTCAGTCTTCTTTTCTCCAGGCTAAACAGCCCCACCAGGTCTCTCAGCCTTTCCTCATCACAGAGATGCTCCAGCCCCCTAACGAGCTTTGTAGGCTTCTCTGGACTCTCTCCAGTAGTTCCTTGTCTCTCTTGAACCAGGGAGCCCAGAACTGGACACAGTACTCCAGATGTGGTCTCACTAGGGCAACCTCTGTGGGGTTGGGTCTCTCTAAACTTCACAGTTTGCTCATGCTTACCCTGAGGCTTGGCACCGTCACCTCTCCTTCCCCATCACCTGACACTGCCCTGGAGCAGGGACATGAGTTCGGCATCACTTTCCAGCCCCCAAGGCATCTTTCTCTTTTTCTACTGCCTTAGGCAACAAATGTACAAAGAGGGATGCACTGGGCATGAAAAACACGACCTAAGCTGCTCTGGGAAGGGAGATGTCACCCCACACAAGGCTGGGGACATCAGCCCAGGTCACCCTGGAGCAGAGAAGCAGCTCCAGGTGGGTTTTTGATCCCTCATGTGCAGTGTCCAGGCTCAGGGTGAAGGCTCAAGGTTCTTCACCTACCTTTTATCTTGATTGAAGGTATGGAAAACTAACTGAGCCTTGCAGACACATATGAATGGTAAAAACTCATAGAGAAAAAAAAAAAAAGTAATACCCTGATCTGTGAAGCATCAGAAAAGATACATGGGATGGCAGCAAAGCTCTGTGCCCCGTCTCCAACAGGTACCCAGCGAGAGCATGCAAAAAGGAGGAGGCGTGGCGGTAACAGCCCAGAATATGCTCCCTCCCTCCCAAATCCGGCAAGTCAGGGAGTTCCCAAATCACAGGGGATATCTTGGCGCCGCGGAATGCTTGCCGGCTCCCTTCCACTCCTCCCTTCCTGCACACATGTAAGCTCCCAGTGCGTCCATACACCCCCCCCC
>VYZX01020104.1:55178-84491 GCA_013401335.1 Brachypteracias leptosomus
CCCCCCAGCATCTCCCCATTCCCAGTTTTCACAGTATTCCCAAGCAGCAGTGGGACACACATTCCCAAAAGGTCCCAGTTACACCTCCAGGCGGCTCTGGGACCTCCCCATGCCCCAGGTAGGGAGCAGGGACAGAGGTGGTCCTGGCTGGGCACAGGGCTGCTGTCCACCCATCAGGGTCTTCTGCAGCTCCTCACCTCCCAGAGAAGAGTTTGAGGCTGATGAGTGCCGAGCCACTGAGAGCTGGCCTCGGCTGCCACCTAGCAGCGACTCGGCAGTAGCAGGTACATGGTGACAGCTCCTCTAACCCACTGGCCCTTACTGCAGCCCGCGAACAGTCAGGACAGGACATGGGGGTCTCCTTGGGACATTTCAGCCCCAGCTCTCACCTCCATAAAACCAGAGGGGACTTCTGTAGCAGACAGGCACTCCATCACCCAGACAGCTTTGAGTAACCTCTCCTGAGCTTTTCTTGGTGGTCTGCAGCAAAGCAGACCGCTGGTGTCTTTGCAAGCGGGCAGAGAACAACCCCTGAAGCCCTGAGGAACAGTCTAGGCACCAGCAAACCAGCTGGATGCCACCATTCGGAACCAGGGCACTTCTATTTTCACAGCTTTTCTCTGCATTAATTCTCAAGCCTGAAAGGATTTCTCACCATGGGCAAGGAGCTCCATGAACACAGCCAAGTCAAGCTTCAAGCTTTCACTGGATTCTTCAAAGATCTTACTTGACACCTGTAACAGGACTCCTGACGCTTCGTGTGCACAGCCTCCTAATTCACCAACATATCACAGCATTGTCTCCTTGAGGAGGTTTCTTTTTGTAAGGTACCAGCACTTCCACGGACTGAGGCCTGAGCTGGGATACAATCACCTCTCCCAACAGCCAGGAAGGTGTAGAACACCCATGGTTTTAAAAACCAAAACTATTTCCCCACACAACGCCAAAACTTGGGAGGGAGGGACAGATAGCCAGTTTCCCTCTCCTAAACTTCAAGGATAAATAATACAAAGTGACACTTAGATGTTTTCCTGAACCATTACATTCAAGAGTAATAGATCAGTACATCACCAGTACAGCGAACTCAAACTATTTTCCTGAAAGTAAAAGTAAAGTTTAACAAATATACTGGGTACACTTGAGATGTCAGACTCCAACTTTTTCAAGGGATTAAGCGTTTCTGAACATGGAAAATAGCAGCAGGGTCATACCAAGGGCCTTTGCTAATCTAGGCAGTCTTCCTCTGCAGCTGCTGCTCCTGCGTCTTCCATCTTCTCCGACTTCTTTCTCAGGCTGGGGAACCACTGGAAGTGGCCACTGGAAGAAGCCAAGCATGCAGACGGCATCACTGCAGAGAGTGTGGTGAAAGGGATGTACAGCTTCCAAGATGGCCTGTGGCCAGATAGTTCACTGGCACTGCACAGGCCAGCTGCAGTGCTCCTGGGAATGTCTTCATTCTTCATTCTCTTTTCAGAGGAGGGACACAAAAAAGAAAGATGATGTCTACACTGGCAGCTCTAAGTGCTCCAGTTTGGACTGAAATCCCTTTTGCCTGGACGCTAACAGGTCGTGGCAAGAGGACTTTCTACTGCACAGCTATCTGATGAGCTCAACGTGGTACAATCCAAGAGCTTCTCTCCTCTCCTCCCAGTGCTCACCCCCATTTCCCCACAGGTGGGAAATCAGGGGTGAACTGAGTAGCTCCTGCCTGGAGAACTGGGCCTCCTAAACTGGGCAACTCTCATATGGGTGATGTCAATTCTTTCATTATTTGGAAGATGAACACCCACATAGGGACTTTACAAGGTTAAAAACCCTCACTTTTGTCCCCTAGGATTGGGATATTGAGTGACTCTCAGTATGGAGTGGAGAAACAAAGACTTCTGTGGGAAAGCAGCAGAAAGTCTGGAAAAGACAACAAAAATCAAGAGGGAGCAATAACACTCAATCAATTTGTTCCCATTAAACATTCAGAAATCCATTTTGCTGCACAAAGGTCAAACTGATGCATCGCATCCAGCCATTTGTTACTGTCGTGTCTCCACCCCACAGGAACAACAACATTTTCATCTACTCTAGCAAAGAGTCCTAGGACACCCAACAGTGACTGCAAGGCCCACAGCACAGTGAGACACCACTCAGCTTGTAATGGGTTTAAACTAAAAGAGAAGAGATTCAGACTAGACAGAAAGAAGAATTTTTTCTACACTGAGGGTGGTGAGACCCTGGCCCAGGTTGCCCAGAGAGATGGTTGATGCCCCGTCCTTGGAACATTCCAGGTGAGGTTGGACAGCGCTCTGAGCAACCTGCTTGAGTTGCAGATGTCCCTGCTCAGCGCAGGGGGCATGGACTTGACGACCTTGAAAGGTCCCTTCCAACCCAAAGCATTCCATGATTCTATGATTCTTTCCACCATGTTAACTTTTCAAATCTGTTTATACTGCTACTGTTGTCTGGCACAAACTTCATTGCCATAAGTAGAATGGTGGGATGTAGAGCTTCAGAACGTTGGGTCTCATAGGAAAACGCTTCTCTCTGACGAAGATCATCTTGGCTCGTTTCTGCTGGTTGCTTGGAGTAGATAAAGGAGGTGTCAAAGTCTTCCACTGATTTGAATAAGATAGTAGGTGTTGAGGACTCTGCAAGAGAATGAGGTGTCTGCAAACGTATTTTAAAAAAAAACACCTCAGGAGAAGGTGTGACTAGTACACATTCAGTTCATTAGCTGCCCTGATCTTTATTATCTTTCAAAATCCAGAAAGAACCGGAATGTCAGCAACCAGATGATTTAAAAAAAAAACCCCCAAAAAACCCCCCCAAACTAGTTACTCATAACCTTGGCCAAAGGGCACCTTCTCTTGCAGAGCAAGCTGAAGAGAGTGACAGGTTATTACAAGATACAAATCACCACGTCAAAAAATTAACAGCTGGCCCATGTCTCAGCAGCCCCACACAGAACAAATGATGGCAATGACAGAGGGAGTTTCTGCAAGGGTGTGGGAAACAAGTTGGAGGAAGTCCCTCTGCATTTTTGCTTAAGAACACAAACTTAAATTTCAGGGATGATCACCCATGTCTCAGCCATAGACAGGGACTAGAGCCAATGTTTGTACTTGTTAACTCAGCATGGAGGAGAAAAAAACATTAAATGACAGACCAGGACCAATTCACCTCACCCCACCACAGTTGTTCAAAAAGTAGGTGCTTGCCCTCTAGGCTTCTTCTGTTGTCAGGGCCACAGAAGAAAGGCATCCATCTTAAGGAACGAATCACCACCCAGAGGTGCTTCACCCTTTGGTGGGTGTGCTCTGAGACTTAGCAGGTTTAAGCAATTTAAATTGGTCCCCACAAGGGGACCATGAGGCTCTCCTGAAGCAGCAAGGAGAGCTACATAGCTGGGCAGCAGAAATGCTGTGCCAACAGGAAGCCAAGACAGAATAATTTGAATGACAGGTATCACTGGAGCCCAATTAACCAACGCCTCAGCTTGAAAATACCAGTTCACTGAAAACCCCTGCCAAACATACAGTAAAAAACAATGTTAGGAAAAAAAAAAGGTTAGAAGATTATTATTATTACTACTATTATTTGATTCACTCAATTAAAACCACCACCATTGAAACAGGAAACATGAGCAGTGAAGACTGGAGAGAATATCACCTGGTGATGCTGCAAGTGCCACAAAACCCTGTGGCCAAGAGGTGAGCAGGAATCAGAGAAAGGAAACCCTCCAGTCTGTTCTCATAATTGGCTGACTGATGCATTTTTTTCTCCTCTTAATGTCTCCAGGCAGGATTACTTTTTTATCCCATGGTCTTCCTTAATATAAATTGTTACTTCCTCTAAAGACTGCAATAGAGACTGCAGCCAGGGACAGAAAATGTTCCCAGGACTTCCCTGATCCAGTTGGGAAATCCCTATGCTTTGAAATCCACACAGTTTAAGGCTTGCTGTTTAAGTCAGATCACAAAGACCCTACCACTATCTACTCACCTGCCTCCATCTCCATCTCCATCTCCCTCTCCATCTCCCTTTCTCCCCACACTTGCTACAAGTTCTTTCATTCTCTTGAGGCCCCTTTTCCCAGCTAGCTTTCACGCCATCCCTTTCAGGTAACATCTCCCAGAACCACCAATTTTTCCAGCTCTGCTCTACACTATCTGAGAACCAACTTTCCCCTTCTAGAAAGAGTTTGTCTCAGCCACTATCAGCCTCTGGAGGAGTGAGGAGCTGTGGTTATCCAAATCCCTAAAAAGCAATAGCTGAGAAAAATGCTTTAACCTCAGCCACTGCCATGAGCTCTGCAGAAGCTTCATTTGTTTCCTCCTGTGCAAGTTCAGGGTCTTGGTCTATTGTTCTTGGGACATTTGCTTCATCCAGAATTGGCTGCACATCATCCCGTGTCTCCTCCTTAGCTGACAGGTGCCATTGCTAAGAAGATGGACAAAGCAAAAAGAGGTACAGCTAATGTGAGCAGAAGAGAGCAGGATGCACTGGAGCAAGTTACGGAGTAATCAGACGACAACACTCATAGATTAACTGAGAGAAACACAAAGGAGCTTTCCTGTTCTGCTAGGAAGTTTTAACATTTCTCTCTGGAGAAGTCTAGTCTACTTGGAAAGGAAAGAAAGAACATGGAAGGACAGGAACAACATATGAACAATAATATGTCACTTTAACTTCTCCACAGTAAAACTTCTCACTTGGAAAGTTTTATTCAAGCAATGTTTTCTGGTCGTTGCTTGTTGTTGTCCAAGAAGTGTCCTAATGTAGAGAGCTGACACAACACAGCATCCTGCCATTCTGCATTTCAGGAGGGCGGGGGGGAAAAAAGCAGTTCTTAGTCCTGACAAGGCAAATCTAAGACTGGACAATGCAAAGGGAGTTAACAAATAAACACTAGCTAAGCAGTGAAAAGTGTTGTATGGGGCACATTTCATTCCAGTTCAAAACATTTTGAGCCACTTTATGACTGTCATTGATGATCATGTTAGCGATGTGCAAAAAGAAGAAAACATTTTGGACAGCTAGAGAGAATAGCAGAGAAGGAAACATTTAGTCTTATGCAGCAATATCTAGGGACTGCAATTTCTGGAAAATGATTCTAATAAGACCCTTGAAATCAAACATGACAAAACCTGGATGGGTTTATATTCCTCTAGTCTCCAAATCACCAGCTATGTTTGACATTTACACAAAAGGATCTTGCTACAGTTAACTAGTTAGGGTACTCTCCACATTTTTCCATCAAAAAAAAAGGAAAAAAAAAATCACAATAAACTGAAATTTGAAGCCTTCATCACATTAATTTCTTCCAAATACAAACAATAAAATGCCGGCTTGTGTCATTCAGTTCAGATGATATATGGACAGTGCAAGGCCATTAATATCCAAGATACACAGCTTATTTAGAGTTTCTTTGGCACAGAAACACCGTTGGCTAAAACAAAGCCTCGGTGAAACAACTGCTTTACAAGTTACTAACACTGCACTAGCTTTTACTCTTATTTGAGAGAAATGTCAGAAAAACAGGCCCAGAACACGCCCAGTGCTGAACACTTCAACAGCTGACATTCACTTGAAAGGTGCTTTAGCCCTTGTAGTAAAATATGTCATGAAAATACTACAATTTAAAGTAACACAGAAAAGTAGAGTCACCTGTAGACAAGGGTTCCTGCTGTTTCTGTTGGTACTACGTTAGATTGCACTCAAAACCTGTATTTTACTCCCAGCTTAACCCCCTGTTCATCACATCTGTTAAATAGCAAATGGCTCCTCTTTTTAACATGCTCTGAAATCAAAGGTGTAAAGTAGTATCCAGATTCGGGTATCGTTCACCTTTACAGTTATATTTTTAATAAAACCGTAGTTGTGTACAACCTTATCCCCTTCAACAACAAGGATCCCAAATCACTTCCTTTCAGACAAGTTTAAAACAGGCAAGACTCATAATGCAAGTAAGACATCACTAGTTCTTCTGGTCTTTTCCCACATTTAAATGATACCCCAAGTTATTACACATCCTTTGCCAAACCCCGGGGATGCAAGAGGAAAACACACCACTTCTGGGCACCCAGGGGTGCAAACCATGAAAGTGCTAAGTCTAACCGATCATCTTGAGAATCTGGTACTGGTCTGAGTTCTCGGAGTCCATTCTCTAATTGAAAAATGATGGCGTGTATGGGAAGTTAGAGAAATCATCCAGCACACAGACTCCCTTAAGTCTGCAAAGGGATCAGAGAACAAGCAGTTGGAGATGTATTAATGGTCCACATGTTTTTATATTACAGTTCTGCTTGCTCTTAATAAAAAAACCAAACAAACAAAAATCTACAAAAACTTAATGGACTAAACGTGTCCACTGAACCGTGGAGCTGGTTTCACTGAATGATGGCTATGCCAAAGTCCCACCTGGTCACACACTTCAGCCCCATCCAGCTTCCAGCTCACTGTTTCACTAGCTGCATTGAGGGATTCCTGCTGCACGTGAAGGGCTGGCTCCACCAGTTCAGCATGCTTCTGCTGTCCTCTGGGCTGAACATACAAAGCCAAAGGGTTCAGTTCCATGAATCCCTAGGAATAAGCAAACCAAACCCCATCAGTATAGTCAAGAAAACCATGGTGTAACTACCACAAAGAATAAAAAAGATTCATCAAATTTCTAATAGTTTTAATGAAGAAGAACACCAGCCACAAGTCAGCTCCAAATTCTGTCAGAAATTGTCCTACTACAAAATGGATAATGAGCTGAGACATTAAGATAATGACAAAGACAGGCCTAAATCATAAATGCTCTCTGCACTGGCTTACAACTTGAACGTCTGTCCAAGGCACAAGGTGCAATCTACCATGGTTACACTGTCCGACACTGCATTTCACCAGCAAAGAAAGAAACTTAAAAATCAAGGCCCTTTTCACGATTCAGTTTGTTAATGGCATAGCCAATCTTCAATGCCTAGAGCAGAAAAGGCCAAAACAATTTAATTATCTTGTTCCTTACTCATCTGCCTCTGCCACTACTTTAAGTGAGACACTAAAAATCTAATCAGCTTGCTCTCATTAATTGTTTGGATGAATCAGGGGCCTCTTAAACAACGACTAGGAAAACTTGTTGGAATTAACAAAGTGTAGTCAAGTAACTAACACATCTCTTAACCTCTCAATTCCATCTTGATTGGAACTTATGCTGAGAACATCTACAGCTCTTTTACTTTTCCACATTATTTATACAAGATGTGCACCAGCTTCAGATGAAGCTGCAATTCTAACAAACTAATCAACTTCAAAAGAAAATAAAATAAAAACCTTCTAATCCACTGTTTGAAGAGAGGATGAAAATAATTTGTTCTACTAGACTAGGACATCTCTGCTTATTATTGGATTCTGCCTCCACCAAAAAGAAAGCTCTCACCACAGAGTTAGACATCATGGGATGCAGATACAAAATGCTCAGTTACAGGAGAGTGGGGAACACCCATTTTGCTCTTCACAAAAATACTTGCTTCAAGTTGAAGACCTTCCCATTCCAGGCACCCAATCGATCCCTTTCCTGCCCTTCCTTTCAGCAGGACACACCTCCCTCCTGACCTGGGAAGGAATGTTCTCTTTGCAGCTGTCAGCATATCCCCCATCTGTCAAGACACGGTGGAAGTAGATGTCCTCCTCAGTGGATGTGTCGCATAGGAAGAGATGCAAAATGCCATTCACGTATTCATCCACAATGCCCACAAGTACATTGGAGCCACACAGCTCCTTGAATAGGAGAGTTGCTTTCCTGCACCACGTACCCTGTAGAAGAAATATAAATGTGAAGGTGCTACGAACACATTTTAAAATTTGAAATAATGTCTTTAAAACACAGAAGAAGCATCTCTGCTTATATGCTCTCCTTCAAAGATTGCTTTCCTCAGGCTTCTCCACCAAGAGATTTCCTAGCACAGAGGAACTTTCTTATAACCTCTGTAATTCTTTGGCTACACTGCTTGCATCAAACCAACTCTCTTAAAGCTCTGTCACAGAATAAATTTTTAAAACAGAGGCCTGGAGCTACCAACGCTTCAGAAGGACCCTGGAGAACTGCTGGCAGGGGAAAAAACAAGTTTGTTCATTTTCTTAACAGCAGTGATCTGTTTCTGCAACTAAATAAACAAGGATAGTCTGATCATAAGGAAAACAGTGGAAGGGTGATCACTTGCAGAGACTTACACAGTTACACTCTGCTGAACATGAGAGCAGCAACTCTGCTGCAAACATCCGTGGGACCTAAACTAATTCAAATGTTTGCTCTTACCCAGAGAGAAAGCCAACCTCTACTTGATAGCTCTCATACATATGTCAATAAACCGCATGTGAACACATACCTCCATGGGTTTTACCCATGCCAAGGAACACGGGATGGCCTGAGCAGGGAGCTTCAAGTAGCACCACCTATAATACAAAACAAAGCCATCACCACTACAGCAGAATCAGGCAGAAGAGCTGAACTTCCTCCTCTTCTGGGTTTTAAAATCAGCTAAGGAATAGAGAGGCACATATTGGATGTTGCATTCATGACTAAAAGCCAACAGCAGCTTTGGAAAACACTTCACACCCAGAAAGATGGGCACAGCAGAAACAGCAATAACAACTGGCCCCTTATGCCTTCCCTTGCCCATGCATCTTCCCACCAAAACCCCTTAGGATTACAAAAGTATGGACAGAGAGCAATGACCCTTGAACTAAAGAATGCCAACGGCCAAGCACGAATAAAGGCAAATGAGGGGGAAGGAGCAAATATGGAAAAGGTACTGAATTGTAGAGGGGAACAAGTACTTCTGACACTGCCAATGTGTCCAACTTGGACTGATGTCCGTTCAGGAGAATGTTTACATCCATTCATAGATCCGGGAAGGAGGATTAGGGAGGCTTTCTCCAAAGTGACAGAAAGCAGCGAGAGGAAATACTGGGGAGTGAAGGCAAAAACCAGAAAGGATTTAGTCTGAAGTCACTGTTGGGGAGTGATGGACAGGGCTGACATGCAAAGGGCCAGCAAAACAGGTCTTCAATAACGTCACCTCAAGCATTAGCATGTAAGCAAGGAAACGCCTGCAAGGCACCATTATGGAACAAAACCCTAGATCCTTGCTAGGAAACCTACAAGCTGGGATGTCTTTCTGAAGAAAGACGGGCCAGTCAGCTGTAACAAGAAATGTAGCCTTTTATAGATGATTAGAATTATAACAAGAAATGTAGCCTTCTGTAGATGAGTAGAATTGTAACGAGCGATGTAGTTTTCTGTTGATAATTAATCACCAACTTAGCCTTCTTTGTAACAAAAATTTATTGGCAACAAGGACTTATTTATGACGAAGCCCAATAAATGGCCAGCTGCACAGCCTTGGAGTATCTAGATAACAGATGCGCAAGGAGGCTTGAGGTCACCATGACCCAAGAACAGATAAGAGCAGAATTGAGATGGAGGAAAATACCAATTAAAAAAGAATCTGTTGAATCAACAAGATAAAGACTCAAGGTTCAACAAAAGGACAAGTGTTCAAGACTACAGGACAACCACTGAAGTAGTAAAAGACCCTCGATTCGGGTGTGATACTTGTAAAAGGACGTTAGATGGCAGCAAAGGACTGATAATAACATGGGGTGGAATTGTACCATGGTGGGCAAGGCTATGTTAATAGTGGGCAAGACTATGTTAATTACTTCAGGGGAAGGGGTGGTGAAATAAAGTTTGTTGTAAATAAAAGTCAAACCAAACAGTGCAGTGGTGGGGAACTCTTAAGGTGGAAAATCCCCAGAGTGACCCCTGGCTGCTACTAATAAAGAATACCTGCTTAACAGTAAAGACTTTTGCTGTTAATTTCTTTGTTTCACAGCCTCACCCCAATCCCTGGGAAGGCAACAGAACAGCTAAACCTGGGAACCATTTCCAGGCACTTGAAGGACGAGGTGGTGACTGGAAGCAGCCAGCATGGATGCACTAAGGGGAAGTCATGCTTGATCAACCTTCTATGATGAAACAACTGGGCTGCTAGGTTAGGGGAGAGAAGTGGATATTGTTTACCTTGACTTCTGTCAGACTTCGGACACAATGTCCTGTAAGATACTCACAAAGAAGCTATTGAAGTATGGGTTGAATGAGCAGTGAGGTAGATTGAGAATTGACTGAAGGGCCAGGCCCAGAGAGTGGTGATCAGTGATACAGTCTAGTTGGAAGCCTGGAACTAGCAGCGTACTCCAGGGGCCAATACCAGGTCAATTTCTGTTCAACGCCTTCATTAAACATCTGGCTGACAGAGCAAAAGTGTACCCTCAGCAAGTCCGCTGCTGACACAAAACCGGGAGGAGTGGCTGATACACCAGAAGGTCATGCTGCCATTCACAGGGACCTCAACAGGATAAATAGGCTGCCGGGAACCTCGTGAAGTTCAACAAAGTCTTGCATGTGGGGAAGAGCAACCCCATGCACTAATAAAAGCTGGGAGCCAACCAGCTGGAAAGCAACATTTTTACAATGAGGGTGACCAAGCACTGGAACAGGTTGTCCAGCGAGGTCGTGGAGTCTCCATCCTGGAGACATCAAAAAACCATCTTGACATGGTCCCGGGCAGCCTGCTTGAGGTGGCCCTGCTTGAGCAGGGAGGCTAGACAGGATGACCTCCACAGGTCTCTTCTGACCTCAACCATTCTGTGATTCTGTCACTTGTGTAATTTACTTACTTGAGGAATCTCAGCCAAGACTTTTGGACAATTCTGAGGTTTCCATAACCTGCGTAGAACACCTCTACTTCCTGGTCATTGATCACACGGTGGATGATAACGCGGTACCACCAATTTGCAACTGTTACACAGCAAAGCTGTCTGGGCTGCACTGAAGACCCAGGCATTATGTAACAATCAGAAACAAATTCATGTGAGTAAAGGTATCTGCAAAAGATCATGAGAAACTGTGCTTGGTAGGATGGAGGAGAAGAACAAAGACAAATACACAGGACTTCAGAAGAATCCCGATTTCTCAAAGTCCCCATTACATGAATTTTCAGGACTTTAGTAGGTCTTCTACCTCTCTGTTCTGCAACACTTAAACTGAAACGACAATAAAAAGTGAAACCCCAAATTTTTAACATTTGAATTATATTCTTGTGGTCTAACAAGAAGTTAATTAATGAGGATTAATCAGAGGTTAATACAGTCATTCTAGTCACTAATTTTTAACATTACCTTGACATGTCAGTGCTTCTTATGAACCAGGTTCTGGAGTACTGACTCACACACACACAGTTCTGTCTGAAGAGTCTGTCATCACACTGACATGTGGCCCACGGACATCAAGTATTTAGTCTGGCACACAATTGACAGCAATTGCAGCACTATCATGGTGGAACAGAATCCCAAATGCTTAATGTAACTGACACAAACACGGCCACTTCTTTTTTTGCTTTCAAATATAGATATGACAAGGGCCTATTACCTGTTGCTTTTGGGAACTGTTGGAGATGGAAGTAAAAGCCTCAACTGAGCACACCAGCAACAGCAGCACAGACAACAGAGAGGTGCAAAGGAACCTTGAATTTCCTTTCCAGGCTTTTAAAGTTTAGGACTGTCTGGGACACAGCCAACCAACCATGAATTGCTATTAACCGTACTTTTTGCTTGCTATTTAAAAGGAATGGGTAAGTGTTATGAGTGTTTCAGTACAGCACTGGCATCTCCATATCAAGTAACCAAGCCAGCAGTGACCAGAACTAACAGTGGGTGCCCTGTTCCCTCAGCATAAACACAACAGGTAGTAGCACTGAATCTGCACAGCATATTCACACCTCATGTCAAACATCATATCCTGCAGTCCTTTAGGGTCTTCCTTCCTGCAGATGTGGAAGTAGAACTGGCTCAGAGAGGCGACAAATCCCACAGAGACCCCCACCATGCACTTTCTCTCCAGTGGTGGTAAACCGCAAAGGTTTCTGTCCTGAACAGCACCTGGGGGGATTTCTGGAGCGAGTATCAATTTGGCTAGTAGAGACTGCTCCAAATCTTGATGCTACAAGGGGATAAGAGAAACGTGGGACTCAGATGTTTCCTTCCTTCTTTCTTTTCTCCAGCATAAAGAGGGGTGCAACAAAAATACCTTGCTTGTATTCCCACAATCAATAAAGGAGAGGAACTGAAGTCATGTCACATATTTAGACAAAAGTATTGAATGGCTATTGCTAAAAAAGCAAAACAAAACAAAACCCCACACCAAGAAAACCCAAAGCAAACAGAACCCACCTTGTTTGTTGGAGTTTACCCAAAAGATACTATTTCTATATTCTGTGACCATAACAGAGTCCCTGACCGAACCAGAAAAACTCTGAGAATGACTCAAAAGTGACAGAAGGCACAAATGCATCTCACTTTCACACCAGAGTTATTTCCCAAGGATAAAAGCAAACAAAACCTATAAACTCTGTTCTTTTCTCACTCTAGACAAGTTTATATGAATGAGCTGTTAGCACAGCTTACCGTTTTGCGTTGTTCTTTGACTGCTGAAAATAGTATTTCACTTGAACTAGCGTGGATGGGAACCTTAATCAGATGTCATTTACTTTCATTGCCTCAAAAGCTTTCTTTTGCACCAACAAACTGCACTCCTCCAATGATCAGAAGTAAAAATTATTTCCATTTTACTCATTGTGAATATGCTGCAAGTTACCACTACATTATACATCAAGCAATGTATGGGAAATTTGTCTTCCAGCACACACCCCATTGCTTATGTGGCTAAATTCAACTGCAAACAACGGTGGGTTTGCAACACTGGCCCTTTTAACCATTTTTTTAAAAAGCACATTAAGAGTCTCTCCTTCAGACTGAGCAAAGGCTAGCGTCTGACTTTTGAGTTAAAAATTTTGACTGAAACATTGAGTTAAACAGTGAGTCAACATTTTTAAGTTAAAGAGCAACTGAGGTGGTTCTTGCCTGAGCAACAGGATCACCTCTAAAAGACCCTTACATTTCATAATTTCCTCTAAAAAGTGCCTGTGAACAGTGGTGTTTCTAAGGGACAGTTCTGGTCCAAGAACGCTCTTCATATCAGACTGTTAAGGGAACAACACATGATCTTTATAATCTAGTTCACACACTGGTAGTGGCAACAGACATTTCTTTGAAAGACATTGAAGATGTTGCTTCTTTGTGAATGTGTTTTAAGTACACAAAATTATAAAAAGATAAACCAAGAGAACACACTGTAAAACCAGGCTTACAGGAGGTATCGCTTGCAAGACTAACTCCTTGCCCTAAGCTGGATCAACAGCTGCCAAGGGTGGTGTTGATGACATCTTTCCTTCTGCTCAGGGCAGCGAGAAGAAGCTGCTGAGAGCAGCAGCTCAATCTGCTTTACCCTTCTCCATGCCAAGCATATTGACTCAGCCTTTGTCCCTCATTTGTCCCTTACAACACTTCCACTGTCAGTCTCTTGTGACCAGATACTTGGATACCTTGCAGCAGGGGGGTGGAACCTGGTCCGATCTTTCCCCTCTACCTTGCAGCATCCTGATGAACAAGTGTTCCTTGCACACCCAAACTAACACATTCCAACCTGCCTTCCTCCTCTTCAGGGTATTTTTAAAACAAAACAGCAGACTTGGTTTTTCATGCCAAATACTAGTTGTACAAACATCTTCCAAGACTCACCCTGCTTGGATCTTTGAACAGGTTTCCTTGGCGACAGATACAGAAGAACAAAAATCTTGGGCTACCTGGAGTAATATCCCTCCTTTTTTAGCCTTCCCACAAGTGGGCTTTGTTTGATTGAGGGGAATTCCCTGTGAACTTTATCACAACCAACTAAAATTTCTCTAAAGGATCAGAACAGCCTGCCAAAAAACTCTAAAGGGTATGTTTTGTGAAGGGTGGCACAAAATGCAACTCGCAGTCCCAGGCTTCCAAGTTCGTTAGTACACAAAACACCAAAGTCAGGAAGAACTCCTGGGATCCTTCCCCACCTACATGCTCCAACCCTACCGTTGTGTACAGACAAAAGACAAGTTTGGCAGAGGAAACAACTCCCAGTAGGAGGATTTTCCCAAGAAAAAGAAGGCCTAAAGATGCTCAAAACAAAAAAATAGATGGGACACATTCTCCCAGTAGGGTTTGCCAGTTCAGAGCATCCCTTTCTAAAAATACACTGCTAAACAAACAAAAAAATTTTCCAAGTCCAACCAAACAGCAGAGTTGAGACCACAGGAATCCAGGTCTCTGATGACCATTTCCTAGTTCTGCCACAAAGCTGCTTGACAATTCAGCTCTGCTGACTGCAGCAGGGGAAATTCTGCCTCAGAACAAAGCTGTTAAAGTCCAATTACAAGTAAGTACACCAAAAGATACGACCACTATTATCAGGGAGCGAGATCATGCTTAACTGACGTCAGATGATCTGCAACATAGCTGTCAAGACCAGAAAAACACCTAGTTTGGATGGCATATAAAGACATATACCAGGTCATTATGAGCCTGGTCACCTTCAGACTCATCTACACCAGGCACAACCTTTTTTTGAAGCAGCAGTACATCAACAAAGCAAACTCAACAGAAACGAAAGCAGTAAGAAGGGTATCATCCCCTGGATTAAGGCACAAAAGAGCTACAGATAACTTGTCCATCCACTTACTTGTCTGAGGCCATCACCCAAACCTAACGCCTGAGTTTCCACCAGCTCTGACTTCTCTTCTGCTGTCAGGTGGAAGATCTCGGTCTCACAGATGGGTTCCAAAGGAGGCATTTCAACTGCAGGTGCTGCTATAAAGACGGTAATTTGGCAGTTATTCTTTGTTGGATTGATACAATATTACATACTAAGCAGAAAGAGAAGACATCTGAAAATAAAAGTCTGAAAGCACTGGGGCTGTTTTCCTCATCTCTTGTAGCACTCACAGCCACCACAGTCATGAGGATTCACTTGCGATGCATCCTTCGACGTATTCATAAGTGTAAACAAAACAAAAACCACTTGCTCTTGTAAGCCTGCTAACAGTTAAACCAATTACTAAAATAATGCTAAAATGAATTTTCCCCAGAAAAGTCAGGAATTTGGCAGAAACTGTGTTCTACCTTCTCTCATAGCTGTTTTAGGAATGCTGAGGACATCTGCAGTCTCTTTTTGTTTTCTTTTGGGGAACACTGTAGCTGGGCTTTTCAGTCTAGTGCTAAACCTTCAGTCTCAAAAAGCGCATTGGAAAGGCTTTATCAGTCTGCAGAGTAGATGTTTGAGATCCTCACATTCCTGTTATCTCTTGCCTGGAACAACTAGAAATCACAGTCCTACACACAAGTTCAGAAAGTCTTTACTCTGAACAGGTTAAATATCCCTTCTTTCACCTCACAACAAAAAACAGTGGCAACCTACAGAAAACTTCCAGTTAAACTCTCTACTACCAAGACAATTCCCTTGGGACAGCTGCTTCCCGAGAGGACCCATCCCTGGTTTTGGCTCCCCCTCTATTCTACATGTACAGGAAAAGTGATGCTTACCAGTTCTAGTGTATCCATGAGAAATGTTACTGTCATTTCTAAACTAAGTGCAGGATGCAAAACATATTAAAATACCTAGGAGCCCACGTTTTTCATGAGGAAAGAGCAGAAAAGCATTAAAATGCAGGATGAAACATAAACCCCAAGAAATTAAACTATATAAGAAAAAGAGTAACAACGGTATGTGACCTACAGCTCTAGGAATTCATCCTGTACCTCCCCTTCTTGGAGCATCACTTCATACTAGCACGTGGTTCCAAACCACTCCTCCATCCGTAAGGAAACAAAACCTCACCTTTGAGGATAAAAGTGCCTTTTTCATAAGGACAGACTCTCACAACTTGAGGCATGTCTACCACCAGCTCCAAGGTGGATCGGAAACCCAGGTCATGTAGAGGGAGAGGGTTGCTGGTCATTGCCATGTACTCCTGCTCCAGTTGTGCTAGAGTTAAGCCTCCTTTGGCAGCCATTAGCAGGGATCTCACCTCCATCTTCAGCACCTCCATAAACTGTGCCTGCTCAGACACGTCCACACTAAAAGGGTAAACAAAAGCAAGCAGAAAACAACCACAGCTGCTCAAATACATCAGTAAGACTTGTTACGACTTAGCAGCTGAGAGCTAGTGGGAGAGTGCAGCAAGCCAAGTTCATCAACAGCCACTATCTACCAACCCCCCTATTTCCTTGCCTTCATCCTTAGAGCTGTCACCCTCCAGCACCCATAGTCCCCAGCTGACTCCTCCTTCACCTGCTGCCTGTCCCTATGGGATCACTGTCCTTACAAGCATTGCATTCCCAGACTTTAGTGCACCCCTAAGCCCCTGCCCCAGGGACTGCCCTCTACAAACCCTGCCACTCCCAAGGATTCCTGCACTTCTAAACTGCTGAGGATCCCCTCAAACACCCTATGGGCTCATTCCCACTCACAGAAATCCCTGCACCTCTAAATTGCTGCCAAAGGATCCCCCCACAGCCATGGGCTTACTGCCCTTCACAGAGAACCCTGCACCCCTACACTGCTGCCTGAGGATTATCAAATCGTTCAGATTGGAAAAGACCTTTAAGATCATTGTGTCCAACCATTAACCTCTTACCAAGTTCACTGCTAAACCGTGTCCCTAACACACATACACAACCCCCCCCACACACCTCCCATGAGCTCAGTGCCCCTCAGAGACCCCTGCACCCTTGAACTACTGCCCAAGGATCCACATACAAACACTCCATGTGCTCAGTGCCCCTCACAGAAACCCCTGCACCGCTGCCTGAGGATCCCCTCACACATACCCCATAGGCTCAGTGCCCCTCACAGAGATCCCTGCACCCCTGAATCCAGGCTTGGGGATCCCCTTCTCTGCCTCACAAGGTCCCTAACCCCTAAAGAGATTCCTACTCTCCTACACCAGAGCCTTGGGATCCCGCAGAAAAACCCCAGGGACCCGGCTCCACTGGCCTCGCCTGGAGCCGCTCCTGCCCCAGCGCCGCCCTGCGCCTGCGCGGCCCCATTTCCCCCTTCTGATGGCGCGAGAGCGGGGTGGAGGCTGTGTCTGTTCGCAGCGCTCTTGTTGCCGCCGGGCTGAGGCGACCCTTTGCGCAGGGCGGTTGGTTTCCACACTGGGACGCGTTTCCATATGACAAAGAGGGCCGAGGCTGCAGATTTTGGGACTACAAAGGATGTAAAACTGTAAGCACATACTCTTGGAGCATCTCCCCCGTCCCGAGGCAGCGGCCGAAAACAGCCCGTGGGGACAGAGGAGCTGGGAGCCGCTGGCCAAATTAAACATTGGGCAAACTCGGGAAGTTGCAGGTTTGTCGGTGTTAAAGGTGCCGTGGTGCTTTTGACAAGAAAGCAGTCCAACTCCATGCTGCCTAGCCAAAACCAGACCCGAGGAGCCATTTACTGCTGCTGCTTAACACCCCACCTGCCCTTTCAGCAGCTGGAGACCATCTCCCTCTGCCCCGAGCTGGCCCAGTGATAAACACAAAAGGGAAAAATGCCTCTGGACCACTCTCAAAGCACATACAGACACTGCATAAATTTGTTAATTACACTCCATTTCCACCCAGCTTCTCTCCCTGGGTTACCTGCTGACAAGGCATCCAGCAGGACAGAGGAGGGAAAGGAGGGAGCTGCTGCTCCTGCCCTCCCTGCCTGCAATATCCTGGCTCTGGGTGGGTCACAAATCTCCAATAAAGCAGGAATCTGTGCAAAAACAAAAGCAGCACCTTCTTGGCCAGCTTCCTGGCTCCCTCCAGCTGTTCCTCCACACCAGAAACTGGGCATCCCTGAGCTCAGCACTGCCCTATTAGCAGGGAAGTCATCACTTTATGTTCCAGACTTGTCTTGCTGTAGTATGATTTCTAGTCAGGTGCTGGTTTCTTTAATAAAGTCAGTGACTTTCAAGCACTTTGAAAATGCTTGTTGCAGGGGTTTCTGCAGATGTGTCCAAAGGTTGTTTAGCGCAAAAGGAAAAAGTTCCTGTGTTTGCTCAGCCTTGCTTCTGCTGTGGAAAACTAGGGAGGTATTTAGGCACAAACTCTTTTGGCAATTTATAAGACACCTCTAGCCCTGCAATGGGTTCTATGCTTCGCACCCATTCAGGAAAGTTCATGGCTGAACTGGGACCAGCTGATTTTCCTCCCCTGTTAAAATGTGACCCTAGAGAGAGGGAGTTTACTGCCAGTATCCCACCACTGTGCCAGCCAAAGGATTTCTAAAGAGAAGACGCTACTCACCCAGCCACTCTCCGCAACGCCCTCTTCACTGGTCTCACCAGTGAAGGTTTTTCACCCTGGTGTTTATTGCTCTAGGCCACTCTCACCATATGAAGTCTTTGGAGTCACATGTCCAACAGTTTCTTTTAGGTTGCTTTTCAACAACTTTGCAGAAAGCTTCTACTAAAAATAATCTGAACCCTTCTGGTTGTATTCTATTTCCTGTCCATTCTGTTCAGGTCTATCCTTCCTTCCTATCTCTACAGCAGTGTAAAATCAGAGCAGCTGGGAAACAGCTTGCTCACTTCACTGTCCATTATGTCTAATAAGCCTGTGATAAACTTGAAACAAACCTCCTTGATCTGACACCTCCCCTTCTCTCCTCCCCTGCCTGAATTTCCTGCCTGCAGCAATAAATTCAAGCACAAATTCATCCTACTCCCACAGGCAGCTGCATGCTCCTTGGCACAGATAAAGATGGATAAGAGGTCTCGAAGTTCTTCCAGGGAGACTCACAGGAGGCACAGAGAGTCCCCAGCTATACAGAGCAAACAAGAGAAGAGAGAGAGCAGCAGAGAAGCTGACAAAGGAAGAGGAGACAAAAAGCAGGAGAAACCAAAGGAGATCAAGAGCACTGCAGGGACTGATGGTAGGGTGCACGCATCCACAGTGGTGGATGTGGATAATGTGATATCTGATGAAGAAATGGAGGCAATCGCATTGCTGGACAGCGAGCAGCAAGAGGAAGGTATGGATTATAGAAGGAAAGGGGCTGGAAAGCTATGGGCTTTTTGACCCTGCATGAGTCACAGTATGACTGCTCTCTGCACGATAACCATTACACCCACCTTGCACAGACATGTCATTAGTCTTAGGACAGGATATGAGAGATGACCCACACTCACTTTGGGGAGATGTAACAGGTAATACTCACCTGGGGCTGACCACCCCAGTCAGCCTCCAGCACCTTGGTGTGACTTCTGTAGAGCACAGGGAGAGTTCAATGGCACCAGTGGCATTAAGGAGCTGAGATACAACTGAAATCCTATTCCAAAAGGACCTGAGATACTCTGATAGGGAAGGGCATTTCAGGCTGTGCATGTTGAAAGCTACCTCTTAATTACAATCTTTTGTTTTGCCATTAGCTTATCTTCCCAGATAAGCTCCTGGGATTCCATCTTAGCCAACAAGTTGCCCATTTCAAGCCTTTTAACACTGCTTGGTAGCCACAGGTCTTCGAGCTGAAGGCTGCTCTCTAGTCAAGGTGCTGTGCAAAGTTATGGCTCAATTTCTGACAGTAAGGCAGGGGCAAAATCTGTCAGTCCACCCTGGCAGCTCCTGGGGCAGGGAGTATTTAACCCAGCTCCAGAGAGAGCCAAATGGTTCACATACACCAGGTCTGGGCAAAGGACAACACTGAAGCTGAGCTGGGCAGGCACTTGTCATGCCACCAATATCTAACATAGTCATGTTGGATTTCTCCCTAGGTGTAAAGTCTCCGGGTCTGGGCATCTGTGAGTGGCTTCTGATCATCTTATCTTTCCTGTTCGTCGTAATGACCTTCCCCATTTCTGTCTGGTTCTGCATGAAGGTAAGAGTAATTCTAAGGCCTCTCTAGGTTTAGTATTTGGTGTCTGGTGTGGATGTATGTAACCCACTGGTTTAGCATGTGTCAGACACGAGCATGAAGCTTTTCTGGTCTAAGGCCATATTTACACTTCTTTGACTCATCATTAGATTTACCATATGCTTTATCATGTGTTGCTGCTTCAGAAGGCTGCACAGGGGTTTGGCCGCTTCCTGTCAAATACTCCTGCTGCAATATTAGCAGGCAGGGGCTTATGTTCCTCTTTTTTAAACTAAATTGCAGGTCTGCTCAATTTCACACAATCTTCAGCCCACCAAGCCCAGAGATGGCTGCATTGCAGCACCAGGGAAAATAGGTTTTGAATTAAAAGTTTTAAGAGAAATTGACTTCCCCGTTAATAGCAGATTTTTGCCTCTTCCTCCCCTTTTCTCAGATATATAGCATGGCTACAAAAGGCATATTTTGATTCCCACTTCTCAGGAAATTTCATGTGCATCTTGTTCTCAACAAGAGTGTCAGTATTGTTGTTCAGATCTTACACATGTGAGCACACATACACTTGGTTCCCTTTGAGGCAAACAACCAACATGGAAAATTTTAGCTTAGGGTGTTGAAGTTCGGCCAAGCTATAAGGAAGCAGGATGCTGGCCTCATGCTGGGAAACCCTGGGCAGCTCTAAAATGGGCTGCTCTCATCAAATCTCGGGCTGTCACAGGGCTGCTCTGAGGCCACTCACAACCCAGTCAGAAGTTCTGGGCCAGGTTCTCCACTTGGTTAAAGGGTCTCAGTGACAGGTGATTCCACTAGCTCACACATGCTGAAATCCCCCCTTTGCAGGGCTTTCCCAAACAGACATCCTCCCATACTGGTCCCTAGTCCTATGCCTTCCTCTCCAGCCTAGATTTTGTTTCCCTCTGCAGGTAGTGCGGGAATATGAGAGAGCCATCATTTTCCGACTTGGGCATCTCCTTCCTGGCAGAGCCAGAGGGCCTGGTAAGGTGTTTACTGAGCTCCCCCAGCCACATCACTCCTCTTCTTCATGCTCTACTAAAGCTCACATGCTGGTCCCCTCCAAGCAGGCACATCCAGACAGGAAATGGGATGTCTTTGCTCCCTTCCTCTTAGAGCTGGTAACTTCTAATGACTTTTTCCATGAGGGCCTACATATTGCTGTTCCTTTGTAGTTCTGCATGCCAAACCCTCCTCTCTTCACCAGAGCAGGAGAGGCAATTTGTGTGGTTCTGATGATCATCAGCTGCCTTTCTCTTGCTCCCACAGGCCTTTTCTTTTTCATTCCCTGTCTGGATACATATCACAAGATAGACCTCCGCCTCAAAACCCTAGAGGTCCCCTTTCATCAGGTATGGCTGACACCTCCTTTCTGTATTCATTTTTAGATCTCTTTAACATTACACTGTATGCTTTCAGCCTTCATCACCACATAGAAAAGTTGGAAAAAAAATCTCAAAGCAACCCTAACACCTCAGAAAGTTTAAGGCCAAAAATCCACCATAGCAAATTTTCTTCTCTTTTGAAACTACTGCTTTTAATCCTGCCCAATTTGACATGCTTTACTGGTAACATGCTACCTCTGCAGTATGGTAAACCAAAGATATTGGACCACGTTATTTATACACCACACTGAGGAGCACATGCAGCAGAGACAGGAGCTCAGACTAAGATCTTACAACAGCGTAAGGATAGTGCTCTGCTCCTATACAAGCGTGGGCAGAATAAAAGTCTGAACCCTCATTTCTAACCCTTGAATCAGCAACCTCCCTCACCACAGCCCCTCTTCTCCTTTTGGGATGTGTTGTCTGTGCTGTTGCATTGTCAGTGGGACTGTCCTTGTCTGGTAGCATCTTTAGGCTCACCCTCATGATGTACAGCAAATCCTTCTGGAGTTACAAGAACTGAGCACACATCTCAGAACACAGCCTATGCTCTCAGAACAGGAATGAACCAGGCAGCAGTGGGCAGGGAAATACAGTGTAGGGTGATGACCTCCTCACAGTCCCTAGCTTAGCAGCTGTGCTGAGGAGGCAGGCACAAAGATGCTGCTTAGGGAACTGAGATCCAGGGGTTATATAGTTTAGCTAAGATCAGTAAATAGCAGGGGTGGAAACTACAAAGACTCAACCATCCATCTATTCTTCATCATTCTCTTAATTGTGTACTTTTCTGTGCAACCTTAGAGTTGTCAGAACCAGCTCCATCTCCCCTAATGTTTTCTGCTTAGGTGGTGACCAAAGACATGGTTACCTTGGAGATAGATGCCGTCTGCTACTACCGGTTGGAGAATGCTTCTCTTCTCCTCACCACCCTGAGCAGCATTTCCAATGCCATCCAGCTACTGGTGCAGACCACCACGAAGCGCCTCCTGGCACATCGAGCCTTCTCTGAACTTCTCTTGGAGAGAAAGAGCATCAGCCAGGAGATAAAGGTGCTTCCACAGGGGGGAGACAGCAGAGCAAGGGGTGAACTGAGGCTCCACAAAAGCAGCACAGGTGATCAGTCCCTCAAAATCTCAGACATTGGTTTGCAGAAGGGTACAATAACAACATGAGTCTCCTTCACAGAAAAATGGGAGGGTTTGATTGTGCTTGGGTTTTTTTTTACTCAGATAATTTTAGAGGAAGGATATACAGTGTGGGCCCCACAGGCAGCCATGGTGAGTAGCAGACAATATGGTATGAGTCGCATGAAGGAACAACTTAGACTGGCTTCATCAGTGCTTTGTGATACCCCTGCTTCAGCATTTACCCCAGAGAGGAGATTCTTGCAAGAAACATATTCTGCAGCCTGAGTTGCCATAAACCCAGTATATGTGGGATCTCCAGGAGCAGTTCTCTGTATGTGACACATGTAGATGATAATACCAGTCAGGAACTGAATGTTTCCTATGAATTGGTTCCACACTTGAACCAGTATGGACTGATTAAATCATGCTAAACTCCTGGGAAAAACACAAATTAGAAGTTAATTGAGGGAAGTAATTTTATTTCTGAGGAGCCTTACACAATAGCACACACAAACTAATAAATCTGCCTTACAGTGCTGCAGGTAACTGCCTTGAATTGATGTCCCTGCACTGTCTTACTCCTTAGGCCAGGGTTGGTATTCTCCCCATGCTCCAAAACTATTCCTCTTCACAGGTGGCTTTGGATGCAGTCACAGGCTGCTGGGGAATCAAAGTGGAGAGAACAGAAATGTAGGTAGGAAATGCTGGTAGAGGGTACTTTCCTGGCCCTTTGCAAGTATCTGTCCTCCCCTGCTCACTGCTGCCTGCTCCTTTTCCTGCTTTGCCTCTCTCTCTCTGCAGCTCTTCTACAGAACGTAGAGTCTCACCTCTTGCCTTCCTGTTTTCTCTGCCCCTTTCAGCTTCTGCCTCGTAAAACTTCCGCTGTGAAGAGTGTGCTTGCTCCTGCACTGACAGCCAGGGCAGGATCCTTAGCTAGGATCTCATCACCATCTCACTGCTGCTTCAGGCAGACTTTGCACCTAATTCTGGTAGCCCAAGAGGTGCAGCAGGCACCAAACTCTCTGTCCCACTCTAGATCAAAGGCTCCAGGGTCTTAGCACTGGTGGGAATGGGCCCACCACTCAGAAGCCCATGCAGAAAGGTGGGACTCACTCATCATGTAGAGTGTCATGGAAGAGAGTCAAGTGGTGATAGAGTAAGTCTATGAACAGAAGGAAGCTCCTGTGTCCGTCTTGAGAGTAGTCTCCCAGTGGATTCTCTGCTGTCTCACAAAGAGAGAGCTCAGACTTCAAGCCTCAGAGGCACAGAGAGAAGAGATCTCAAGCCTGGCCATTAGAAAACCAGGCTGGAAAAGAAGAGTGGGAATTGAAGTAGAAATTAAAGTGAGACACACAAAGAGGGATACCCAGAAAGCAAAGAACATGAGACATGAGTGAATTGCTCTGCAGAGGCTGACTGGTGAGCCCATTTCAAGGTTCAGATTGCTGCCAGGAGAGCCTAAAGCCCAGCTAATCCCTGTCCTTTACTACCACAGCAACAACGTGCAGCTGCCTGCTGAAGTCCGGCAGTCCCTGGCTGTGGAAGCAGAGGCCCAGAGACAGGCCAAAGCACGGGTATGCCAACTCTGAATACTTCTCATCTCCTCCCAAAGTATCCCTCCATCCTTTCCCACCTCTGGTTCAAGGCCCCTAGGACACGTCACACAAGGATACAGCTCTGAGAAGACACATTTACTTTAATTCCTGTTCAAGAGCTGTGTCTAGCAAGGGGAGCTGCAGCAGGCACCTGGGTCAGCCCATTGGAGTGCCAGATCTGGTGCCTCACCTACAGGTAGAACAGAAAGATACACAAAGAGGTCTGGGGTTATCCCCAGGCCCACAGTGGTCCCCATGGGGATGTCTTCCTCAGGGTTTTGTTCTCATCTAGGAGCCCAGTGCAGGGCTGTCAGCACTGTCACATACCCTGCACCTTGCTCAGCCCAGGCTGGTCTCCATCCCTTGCACTGAGTTGCTCAAGAGCCTGGGTAAGGTTGGTATCCAGCACCACTCCCACAAGCCTAGCCTGGGGGCTGCCCTCTCCCATGCTTTTGCAGCAAGGGTAATGCCCAATCGTGACCCTTGATGGGCCCAGTAAAAACAAGTTAGACATGAGCTTTTGGGAGCATCAAGAGGTCTAGTACGTGCTGCGATCTCCAGAGAGCAGGGATCATCACGCTGGCCCTGGGAATTTCATGGTGGCAGCCTCCCTCTGTAATAAATAGTCTATGCCCCCTTAAACGCCAGCCTTGTGGAAACCTTCTTTATTCCCCTGCTTGGTAGGTGATAGCTGCTGAGGGTGAAAAGGCTGCTTCTGAGTCCCTGCGGATGGCAGCTGAGATCCTGTCCAGCACCCCTGCTGCTGCTCAGCTCCGTTACCTCCATGCACTACATTCCCTTACTGCAGAGAAACCTGCTGCTTTCATCTTGCCCTTGCCTTTGGATGCCATGAACCTGGCCTCTCCGGCTACCCACAGTCCTCCAGCAGTAAGCAGCCTCCTCACAGGCACCACAAAACTCCCAGAAATCCCAAAAGACAAGAAGGACTCACCCATGCTCTAAGAGCTGCCCCAGAAATGGTTACCACACTGCCCCTGATCAATCCTGCTCCAAGAAGACCGCCCACCAGCAGGTCCTGGTCCAGAGGCAGGAGGGAAGGCAGCCCAGGCCTGTAATATAAAGTGGATTGTATATGGAAGAAGCCTCTGCTTGTTTTGGAAAGGGAAAAGTACGGAACACAAGGAGCAGGGCTGGCATTTGTATAAGCAGGGGGGTGAGGGGTGTCGCCCCTTCACAGGGCCAAATGCACCTTGACCTGCAAGGGCCTGGCCCCTGGGATCTGGTTCATCCTGCCCCATCACCTCAGCAGGAAGGACAGACTAGCCCCTGTGTACTTAAATACCCCCATCCCCAAACTGAACAGCCAGGCAGTCAGGGTGGAAGCCCAACAATGTATGGGGGAACAGGAAAGAGGCCCAGCACACAAGCAGGTTGGTGGGTGCTGCCAGCCTGGTGGTCCCACAACAAAGGAATGAGCTGAATCCCATGGTGCAGTTCTGGATATGGGATTCCAGACGCCACCCATATGCAAGTACATACACGCAGAGGCAACCAAGGTGTAACAAGTTCTAATAGCAGGAGGAAAAGGAAGAGGAGGAAAAGGCATCCTTTAAGGTTTGTCACGTTCCCTGCAGGGCACATCAGCTGTGCAGAGGACAGACAGGATGTGCTGCTGTTCGCTTCCACTGGGGGGGGGAGCCAGGACAAGCTCTGTGCTTGTGGGCATCTACATGTTTTAGAGGTGATCTGTTTAAGCAGCTTCCACTGAGCCGACAAGGGGGAATCCAGCACCGCTGGGGAAGGGCCAGCTGAGAACCTTGAGAACAGTAAAGCTTTTGCCTGCTGCAGCTGCCTTGGTAACCTCCACACACAGAGAAAGAATAAAGAAAGTCCTTGGAACTCTTATAATCCTCAAAACATATATATCTTTCCTGCCAAAAGCTATTTGGGATGAAGGAACCTACAGATACTGCAATTCTTTACCCTGGCAAAGATATTTCCCCAACATTGGACACTTTTAAGATTCAGCTGGACAGGGTGCTGGGCCACCTTGTCTAGGGTGCCTTCACCAAGAAGGGTTGGACCAGATGATCCTTGAGGTCCCTTCCAACCCTATGATGATATAGAATCATAGAATCATAGAACTGTCAGGGTTGGAAGGGACCTTAAAGATCATCTAGTTCCAACCCCCCTGCCATGTGCAGGGACTCCTGCAAGGGCTCCACTCACACTCCCAGAGCCACAGGAGATAATGACAGGGGCTGGCAGAAAGAACTGCCCATTGTAAGTGAAGATCAGGTTCATGACCATCTGCTGAGCCTGAAAGTGCACAAGTCCATGGGACCCAACGGGATACACCCACGGGTACTGAGGGAACTGGCGGATGAGGTTGCTAAGCTGCTCTCTATTATATTCCAAAAGTCCTGGCAGTCTGGTGAAGTCCCCACTGACTGGAAAAGAGGAAACATGGGACGCTGTCAAAGGGAATACCACTGCACTTGGTTTCTCTGATCCTGGTGCCCTTTACGTGGACATCACATCCCTTACTAGTGGCTGGGAAGTGAGAAAAATCCACTTGTGAACTTCTTGGTGATCACATAAGCATCCAAGCTGCAGGTGGAACCTCACATCCAAATCATTCTTTCACTGGAACCCTCTTAGGAGAGGGCAACAGAATAGCTATGGCTTCTGCTTGTGTGTCTGTCATAGATCTCAGTAGTGATCCACTCATGGAAAACTACCTCTGGGAAGTGGAACAGCTCTGTAATCTTCCACTGGTATGCATGAGCTGTGCAGTTACTCCTCTAAGGCTGATTCTGGTTATTTCTCATGCTGTGTCCCTATGCTTCCCAACCTAGGGCAAAAGGGTGTAATGCTACACAGAGTGAGCTGCAGAAGATCTTTTCTCTGAACACTTCTCTGGCTGCATTTCTAGTTCCATGTAAAATGATCCATCTGGACCAAGATTCCTTGGCATGTCAAGGGCCAACATCTCTACAGATAACGTCTCAAAGGAACAACACTTAGCCTGAGTAATGACTGTCAAGAGAGAGGCAGCACTGTGTCAGGGGACATGCACTGCCCTGTTTACACTCCTATCTGCAGACGTTGGGCATAACTTTTTCCAGCATGTACCTTCTCTGCAGTTACAGGAAAGGCAAATTATAGCCAAGAGCACCTTCAGTTCCTAAAAGCATGCCTCGTTCCTGCAGGATCTTCTCTCTTTTACATATACAGAGCTGGCAGAAACTTGTCATTTTACCTCCAGGAGATACTACATTCAAAAACCTTGCAGAAAGAAAACACAATTTAAAAATATCCTTCAGGATTAGTTTCCAAAATAGAATTTACTCTGAGGGAGTTGGCAGGGGTTGTCTGAGCTGATGTGATTCCTGACAATTTCACTGCCTGCTCTTCTGAGCTGAGACTGGGTAAAACTGCAGAGTAATGCTGAACCCAGGCAGCTCTGCTGGCCTTGCAAAGCTTTATAACTATACTGGCTGCCCTGGGTTGGTGAGCTGACAGAGGGAGAAGTCCTGGGTGGCTACCTCACTGGCCAGTTTGGCCTGTTGAGGCTGGAGGGGTACTGCAGATGGGGAGCCAGAGGTCTCAGATGCCAATCACAGAAATCACAGGGAGATGGAGCATTTAAATACCATCCCAGCACAATGAGTGAGTGAACTGTCATCATCTGAAGTCTGATTTCAATGGCAGTTCTCCAGTGGTAGCAATTTCAGAAAGGCCTTCAGGATCATGCACAACTTGAGGCTGCTTCATGCTTTCTGAAAGAAGGACAAAACCTTCAAAAGAAGAAGATTCAAAGATGAACAAAAATTTATCCATAAAATTCTGTAAAATTATTTCTTCCTAACCGGTCAGCTAGTAACCAGATCATCTGAAGCCCAGGGTACCCATTATCAGGAGGAGGTACCCATTATCAGATACACAACCAGGCCATGCTGGCACTGAGGAAAAAAACACCTTGATACCAGAGCAAAGAGGTGCAAACAACTTACTCTCATGATCAAACAGGGATGAGGCAGAATGAGATAGAGCAGCAAGAAGAGATGGATGAACACAAACAGGAGGCAAGCACAAGGCAAGGTGAGGGGAGAAGGGTACACAGGCAGGAGAGATGTGGGTAGAAGAAAGCAGAAATAGCAATGGTATTACAAGGTAAAGATATTAGAGCTGTGGGAGGAGGCAGAGGACAAGCAAGACAGATGTGGAAGTGGTAGAGCCAGCTAGAAGAGCAGCATAAGTGCTGAGATGGCACAGAGATGTTGGGGTAATGGATGAGGAGTAAGGCAGTGGATTGGGGATGAGATGCTACTATGAATGGGCACTAAGAAACTACTCAGGCATTGCTGTTCTTTAATATTTGCTTTTACTGGATCCCTGGGACTGGACAGAGGTAGAAGCTTTGGAACTTGAGCAGGCCTCAACTTCTGAGATGCTTTCTTGGAAATATTTTTCTGAAAGAAAAACAAAACAAGACAAAGCCATTAAAAATACTGCAGAGTAAAAATATGCCCAAGGTATCACATTCTTAACAAACAACTTTTCCTCTCCTCCTGCTTTGATGTCAAAGAGACAGGATACAGTGAAGGACTAAGGGAAGACGTTTTAATTCCTATTCTTTCTCCTTCTCCACATCTTATACCTGCGCGAATCCAGTTGAGAAAAGACACAAGGAAATGCTTTCATCTGCAACAAACATATGACCTAAGGAACTCACTGCCACACCATATGGGCAAGATCAACAGGTCAACAGTGTTCAAATAACTCCTGGAGACAGCAAGAGTGTCCTATGCTATAAACACAAAAGGTCTATGGCCTCTGAGAGTGGAGAGACCTGGAACATTACTTCTTTTCTATCCCAAAAGCAGTGACCCTAAACAGATCTTGGTTATAATAGGGAACACTCACTCACAAGGAAGATAAAGGCAATTACAGTGACCTCCTACATACAGACCCTGTGTCATATGTCAAAATAAGACAAAACTATTTTCTATCAAAACCAGACCACATTCAGCAGTTCTTTCTGTCCCAATAGAGAATCACATTAAAAGCCTTCTTGCTTGGCCTCTGACAAAGAGTCTAGGAAAAACCCTGGGATGTGCCCATGAGGAGAGGGTCCTGCACTAAGCAGGAGATGAATGATGTGTCCTCAAAGATTGCCTCTCTCTCTGTGTCTGAGAGAGGGTTCAGAATATTGATTCTCCTGACCTTGCCCTTTTTTGTGTGTTATTTATGGGATGTCTTTCCCCTCCTTCTCGAGCTCATTCTCTAGCTCTTTGATTCTCCACAGAGCTTCTTCCAGCTTCTCTTCAAGACCTTCAGATCTCTCCTCTGCATTTTGAGTACGGATCTCTGTTTCTCTGAAACACAGAAGCAAGATAACGCTGTGTAGTGGGTCTGTCTGA
>VYZX01020105.1:6186-18857 GCA_013401335.1 Brachypteracias leptosomus
CAAGCCAAAACAGAGAAGTCTGCTCTCCTCAACTCATCCAAGGAATGTGCCAGATACTATCATCTCCCCTGCAATACAAAGACCCAGAAAGAGGCAGAGACCAAAAGGAGACCGTACTGATCGGGTTACTAAAGTCCAGAAAGTCTTTCCCAGAATGCTAAATGTTAATCTTTGAACCAGCAAATGTTATAATTAAGATGCTTGTAGTTGGAGGAAATGCTAACTCAAGAAGTCAAAGGTACAGCCATTGCAAGTTGTACTTTTTTGCATGTTTATTCTAATCTTGCGCCCCTCATGCTGGCATAACCTCCATCAAGTACTTTGTTCTATTCAAGCAAAATTATCACTAATGTCAGTGGCAGTTTTGCCTGAGCAAGGAGTGTAAGACCAGATTCTTGTCTTGTTCACACAGAATTGCAAGCACTGCACAATTCCAGAGGAGGTATACTCATTAAAACTTGTGGTTTATGCTGATTTATTATGCTCTTCTGTTTAAAAGTGAAGCTCGCTTTGTTCCTCACCAGGAAAGTGTTCAATGCACTTGTTTCTACATGGTTTTAAGTTCAACCTCCCCCCTCCCCACCTTATCACTAATTGGGAGGTTTACTCCCAGGTTTTGGCACCTAGGCTGAAGGAAAGCATTAATAAACTAAGTTTAAGTATTTTGTCTGCTTTGGTAATTACTTTGCAGTGTGAATGTAAATAGCTGTTATTCTGTTTAAAGTTTTCATTCTACTACACGCTGTCACACAAAATGTCCTTATGCTGCATTCTAAATGGAGTTCTTTTTAAATCGTGGGGGTTTTTTTAAATATAATTTTAGAGAAATATTTTTAGCATTCTTATAGTAATTCTGTTAAGAATACCAGCTGCAGACTTTGGCTACAGCTGAGACAACAATAACAAGTCATTAAAGAAACCGGGAGACAAAAAGAAGAAAAAAAAAAAAGCTTTTTTTCCTAAAGCACATTTTTAAGAGACCATTTTCTTTTCTTAGTTCTCTATCCCTGTTGGAGTAACTGGGAGAGTGCTTTTAGCTTCCTTAATCAACTGTACCAAAGTTAGTATACATCTAAAAGCTACATTTTAAGTAGCATTTTCCTTACAGCTGTTACACACTTATAAACTGTGAGATATTTTAACGCCTTGCAGTTCCCCTTAGACAGTATACTATTGGACACAATGACTTGTTCAGGAGACATCCCTTAAAAGGATGCCTGCTAATACTAGAGTCCATGTATTGTTCACCCTTTTCAGGGTTATTTAGCTATTAAAAAATGCACCAGCTGAAATACTGCATACAAGTACACATTCATAGGATTTTTTTCATATTTGAAATAAAAAATTAGGACTATAAATGTAAGAGGCATTTATTCCTGAGACATATGAACTTAAAAGCTTCAGTTATTTAAAAGGACATTTGTTAGGCCACAAGTCTAAAACACGCATTAGTCTATTTTAAGGTGTATTGAAAAACAAAAAAGGAGGATGGCTGAATGCTTAAAAAAAACCCAAACCCACCAAAAAAACCCAAACAACCAAAAATGTTTTAATAGAAATAAGTATCAAAATGAACCATAAAAGCTTTTCCAGGTGTCAAAATGTACATAAATGTGTATGTTACATAAAACACAAATAAGACTACCATCTCAATATGCATTCACAAACACCTGAGCAGCATCAGAAAAGATGCTTGCTATGAATGCATAGCCAAAAAAAAAAAAACCAAAACCAAAACAACTCCAAACTTGGCAAATCTTACATACCATAAGAGCTCCAACACCTATGCACAGTAGGGTGGATTAACCTGCTGGGTGCTGCGGACATATATATGCAGCTCCTCCTAAAGTGTTCATTTGGCTGGCAGTCTGGAAAATGCCAGAATGTGAAGGGTTATGTGGGAACACTGACAGTCAGCTCTTGTAGGTTTAAGTTAAAGCCTGTACTTTAAATATAGTGTGCTAGGTATTTGGAAACATAACTAATACTGTTTGTAAACGGTCTGCTATTTGGTGGTCACAACAAAGGGCTCGATCAGGTGCTTGCTCCCACTGGTGAATGACGTTCCAGATGACAACCACATGCTTTTGGACCTGCCTGTATTTACTTTTGGCGTAACGTTTTTCAGGAGGCTTTTGCTCCAAGAAGCCTTGTAAAGGTAAATCATAAACCATTTATACCTCATATGCTATATGTACTGGATGCTTAAAAGTGGTTACTGGAAAGGCCTGAAATGGTTTATCTTTCAAGTTCAGTAGACAGATTACAAGAGCAAGTATTTAAGAGCTGAAGCCCCTACTTAGTTTCCCAGAGTCTGGCTTCAGTCATGAGGGAAGATACAGTTAAGAATATCCAAATGCCTCAGACTGGAAGAAGCAGAAAGCATACAGACATGTGAATTCTGGTCAGAAAATTTCAGCTGGTTGACAAAAAAAACTCCCGAAAGATCCTTATGAAATCAGAAATACTGGCAAGCAACTTATTTTCTCCTATAGTTTTACTAAATTGTTTCAGGATAATATGATTAAAAAAACCCCAAACCACAAGTGAAAGAGAAGGCCAGACTATGGCCTTTCCCTCTCTCTGCATCCAAACTAACCTATAAGATGCTTTGAACCTGTTTTAAGTGATCAAAAGGACTGACAGAGCAACACATAATTTCATAGAAACATGGAGGGAAACTTCTGACAAATTTAAATGAATCGGATTTAGAAAATAAGGAAATAGAGAAGTAGCAAAACCACAGAGTATTTACTTGTTATAACAGTATTTGCTTAAAATTTCACAGCACAAAACTAAAAAGCACAGACCTCCACTCCGACACATAATGCTTTGTTTTTCTGTTCTTAAGCCTGTAATTTCAAGTCTTTCATTGCAGCAGAAAGTGTTGCAAAATACAGATATGCAATGCCTAGAAATTCTTCCCAGACTGGTTTGTGTTCCTGAGCTCTTCCTAGGGATGGATCTGACAAGTTGGGTCCCATAAAACTTCCATTACTCCTCTCCCCACTTCAGAGGAATAGAGTTGGCTATATGTAGGAAACCCAAACAAAAAACCTGGCAGGTTATGAGACTTCTCTTCATTCAGATGGATAAAACTGAGTTTTCCCCTGGACAGGCTGTTCACCTAGCCAGTTAGAGAACAGACATGTATGCCATAAGATCAAATCCTGAGCCCCACCAATCAAGCAGCAGTGTGGACTAAATGTGCTGATGAAGCAAATTTCCAGATCTTGATCACACTAGGCAGGGGAGTCATTCTTCTCAGTGATAAAGTCATTGAATACACTCTCGAGGAGAAAAAATATTAAGAACTGGCTGACTTTGCACTATTTAAGTGAGGTATTCACTGCTGACCCAGAACAACAGAATTGTCACCAGCAAGGAATCACTATAGACATGGTCATCTCTGACTCCTTACTGCAAGGCTGTTCACAGGAATCATTTCTTAGCTGGTTAGTGGCATCAATCTGAAAACTAGAGTGTTTAAATGCATCATGCATTAGAAGAAACTTCACACAGTTCCTCCATCTCTCTCCTTCTTCCCCCTCTCTTAAAAACTCTGTAAATGATGCTAGTGAGGGGTCTTGGTAGTCAGAAAAAAGCAAATAGGATTTCAGCAATTAAGATTTGCCTCAGAGACATTAAACCCCCTTTGCAATTTTATAGTTAAGATATTTTTACCTGAGTTTACTATGTCAGCTTTTAAAACTTACCAAAGATTTATGCAGCAGCTAAGAATTGAGATGCTAATCATGTTGGAGCATTATCTAACACAAGATATTCTATTCCCTTTTCTGTTATTGTCTCAGAAAGTGACCTTCAGCAAAACTTGAGGGATAAGGATTTTCAAAAGTGCTCAAATGAGCAAAGAACACAGTTTTCAATGAAAACTGCTTTAAAAGTAACACATAACATTCTTTTTGATATTAATTGGTGGAGTCTTAGATAAGTGATTATATATTATTATAAAGACAGACATGTCAATGCACTCATGCTTATTTGAGCATTACATTTTTTCAAGTCTGAGTATGGTTATTGTTTTTACTAAGACGTTTTCATCTCTAAACATGTATCTTAAAGAGAATGTGCTTCTTTACATCCTGAAATACTCCATTAGAAGGCAGGTTCTTGGACATAAGTACTTGTGATCCAAATAGATGCACAAGGACATCTTATTTCTTTTTTATCTTCAGCTGAACAGCAATGTTTCCATTTACATTACTAGGAGTAAAAGCAAGTCTTAGTGCTGCAACTTCAGCAAAGAGACCACACAGGTTTTTGTATCTGTGGCTGGTCCAAATAGTGAAGTATGAATAGCATTGTCATCCAGTTTTTATGCACCTCTGGTTCCTGTGGCATACACACAAATTTGTTCTAGGAGACTGAGCGAAAAACTAAGATTTGGCATTTCCCATTTCCACCTCCAGTGAACCCCATGACAAAAAACTGTCTGGACCTCACTATTCACCTGCCCCCCACACTGTGTTTATCGTCATGGATGACTGGGGCCTGGGCTGTGGGCCCCAATTTGGAATTGACCTATGGACTAGTCACAATCCAGCAACATGTTTTGTTCCCCAAGTGGTTCCCCAAGGCCCCAGAGGCAGAACCTGGCCCACCTGTGTGAGGCCCTGCCTTCCACCAGGTTGGGGTGGTGGGCAAGGCTAGAGATATATTAACCAGGAACCAACTAGTTTGAGAGAAGCAACAAGGAGCTGATCGGTTTGAAGAGAGTTCCTGTGGGGGCAGCTTGCTGAGCTCTCTCTCAGTGGTGTGTTCCCCTTTGGCTGATTCAAGATGGAGAAGAGCAAACAGATAAAAAACAAAAGGTGAAGTTATGCTGAGGGATATTGCCAAGTTTGGTGTTGGCTTGAGGAAGAAGAGAGCTAGCAGCACAGACACAGAGCAAGCCAACTTTCCCAGGAGGAAGTGCTCAGAGGGACCAGGACTTGTCCCTGCTGCTGGTCTCTCTACAGAGAAGACATTTACATGAGTACCAGCCCTGCACATCTGGATGGAGGTAACTTCTTCCTGGCCTTCAGAACACATGAAAGAATTATCACATGGAGTACATTTTTCCATTTTTCCAAAATAAGAAACACCAACATTTGTATTTCATTTACAAAGCACTAATGAGGACCCTTTTTCAACCTAGAATCATAGAATTGTCAGGGTTGGAAGGGACCTTAAAGATCATCTAGTTCCAACCTCCCTGCCATGGGCAGGGACACCTCCCACTAGATCAGGTTACTCAGAGCCCCATCCAGCCTGGCCTTCAAAATTTCCAGGCATGGGGCTTCCACCACCTCTCTGGGTAACCTGTTCCAGTGTCTCACCACCCTCATGATGAAGAACTTCTTCCTAACATCTAATCTGAATCTACCCACCTCTAGTTTTGACCCAATCCCCCTAGACCTACCACTACCTGACATCCTAAAAAGTCCCTTGACAGCTTTCTTGTAGGCCCCCTTAAAATACTGCAAGGCCACAATAAGGTCCCCTTAGAGCCTTCTCTTCTCCAGACCGAACCTCACTTATTTCTTACAAAATAGATTCCACTGGACAATGGCAAGAAAAGCTAAATCAAGGAGGTGAGCAGGCCATCTTTTTCTTTCAACCTGTGCTGCTTTCTGGCACCTATGGTGACTTTTCCCAGATGTGATAAAGGTTCGGTAAATAATGCAAGCCTGGGCCCTGTCTGTTGATGGTTCACAGATTGTACATCCTTAGCAGCACCACCCCATCTATTACCGTGGAAGTAGTTGACAATGCTACTAGTTGTATCAAAAAGATAAACTAATTGGTCCCTGGGGATAGCTAGGTGCTTTGGAAGTCTTTTTAACAAAAAGAAAAAAAAAAATTATCTCTCATAGTGATTTTCTAGCCTTCCTATACTCTATCCAGCACATTGGACTTCTAAATTACATACTATAATTGACATCAAATATCTGTCCCATCAGTGAATATCTTTATTAACATCAAAATCACTCACAACTAGTGTTCCTCAATGTTATTAAACAGAACTTGTTCTAGGTGTTGCCTTACTAATTAGTCAGGATGAGCCCGAGGAAGAAAATCTGGGTCATGTTAAATTAATTGGAATGAGCATGAAAATTAGCAGAGCAAACTGCATCAATTTTCTATAGAGAGCCTTTCTTCATGTTGAGAATAAAAATGGATATTATGAGGCATTAACCAAACTGCCTTCTGTGACTGCCAAGAGGTGTGTTACAGTAGCCCAAAAATATCATGCTCACAGATTTTCAGAAGTTAATGAGACATTTCCAGGAATGGTAAATACATGGTATTAAAATGGGTGTGCCTCTTATGGGAAAATGCCAAGTCATTTCATGTTTATTCAGGCATAACAAGCTCCTCAAAATGAGCATAATTTAAGAGGTGAATAGTGCAAAGAGGGCTAACATTCAACTAATTTTCCTTAAGAAAGAAAAGATTAAATTGAACAAAAAATGAATTAAGAGGTTTACAAATCAACAAGTCAACCATCAGATTGCAGCCTCTGCTCAGTATATTCTCATCAGCTCCTGCCATGAAGTTTTCAAAAAATGTCCCGAAGGCAGGGAACAAAGCGAGCAGAACTGATTACAGCCACACTCACCGCCTTGCTGTCTAAACTCTGTTTGGCTTCCTAATGAGCTCACTAAAAACCTAATTCATCTCCCATAACCCTTCTCAGCCCTTCTTGAAATTCACCATTATGGAAATTACAGATGAAACATTTACAGGCTGTGTTCAAATTACTGCTTCTTCAACAGGCAGGTCTCTGACCCACACAATGAACACAATAGAGGTATGTCCAGCATGAAACCACTTGAGCCGCAGCCTACAGAATAAAGAGGCTCAGGAAGGTTAAGACTTTTTCTCATGGTGACAATGATTTCCGCATTAATGCTTTCAGTTCCATGAATATGGGAATTTTCTGGGTTTGACAGTATACCAAATACAAATTGTAATTCAGAAGGGGAGAAATGAGTTGTACTGATGACAAATAGCTGAAATAGATTAATGTGAATTCCCAGCCTGTTCATGAGGAAACTCCCTCAGTTCCTCATTACATGAAGTCAAAATGATCCTCACGGCACCTAGCCTGTAACTGAAAGATTACTGAATTGATGGATTCTTAGTTTAAAATGCAGCTGTTTTATTCTGCTTTAGTAATTAATTCTTTTTCCAATACCATATTGATTAAGCGTAGACCCTGATAAAGTTCAAACTGAGAAGAATCTCTAGTGGCTTCCTTAGTTGCTCCAGAGACTCAATGAAAACTTCCTACAATTCCACCTGCCTCCTCAGAGTGCTGATCCAATGAACAGAACAGGTTTTTTCTCATAAATTAGTTAGGCCATGTGGAGCTGCATTAGCTGATCGTTGCTTTTGTCTCTTTACTTGCTGACTTGCTTTTCACTTTTGCTGTCCTTTGTGCTGTCACAGACAAAGTCGGAGTGCAGCTGCCACACTAAACCCAAAGCAAGGTAAAGAACAATTCGTACAAACTGCATTTTTTTTCCCCACACTTTATACAGCTGCAACTCCCCGAGCAGAGCTGCACTCAATAAGGCCTCCTGGGATCCAACTAGCAGAGAAATCCATGCTGAAGGATGCAGTCATTCTGTGGGACTAAAGGGTGTGTGTGAGGGGGGGAGTAACCTGTTTTCTTCAATGCTGCTCCACCTTTTGGGATAGAATATTTGCTGCTTTGTTTTTAGCAGCCAAAGATCCTTATATTATCTGGTTTTTACTTTAAAAAAAACCCAAAGAACCCAAGGCCAAACCAAGCACCTAAAACACTACAGCCACTTGAGACAAGAAATCACCACTTCACCTATAACAAGTGGGACCTGGGTCCTTGATGACTAAAAGGCAGCTGGTGGCTGTCCATGAACGACCACTGCAAACACAGCAGCACAAGAAGCAGCAATCACCAGCATCATGCTGCTTTTCAGAGTCACCTGTACCAGGAAATCCAGCTTTGTGAATTAGAAAGAGCATGAAAACAGAAAGTTTCTCAAATTGCAGCCAGTACAATGGATTTTCTTTTCTATGAAAATCAGAAATACGTTTGTCTGAAAACATTCCCACCACTTTGTTATTATTTCTTCCCCAACCTTACCCAAGCTGTTCTCCTCCTCCCCTTTCCTACCACCTGAAAAAGAAACTGTTAATGCCCTCTGTGTTTACACACTACAATTTATAACTTGAACCTGCATGTCTGAAGAGTAACATGTTCTATATACTGTTTTCCACAACACTGGTAACAAGCGATCTACAGAAGTAAAGGATCTGAGGGGAGTGGCAGGCACAGCAGATACTAGCAATCCTTCTTCAGGTGACTTATTAGTTAATAAGACTACTTAAAGGCTAAGGGTCTCATTCTAATTTCTTACTGTCTAAGGCCCCTGACTTAACCTCTACCTTCCCACCAAGGAGAAAGTAAGCTGGATTTCAGTATTTCTTCAAGAGAATCTGTTCAGTTTTGGCTCATCTGATTTGTATTTGAAGAACTACGTAACCAGGCGGGTGCAAAGACAGTGGTGGACAGCCTATGTGCATGGTGGGCCAGGACAAATAACAGCATTCCCCACCTTCAGAGCATTCTTCCTTAGGGTGAAAGGTCACCCTTCACAGATGTCTCCAGCAGACACTCAGTTGTCAAAAGGTTGCATCATGCAATTCATGCAGTCACTGCTAACAATGCACTGTTCGCAAGATACGTAAACACATTGCATTTCTAAATAATTTCCTTGTTACAGACAACTTGTTTTTCCCCCCGAGTTTTGTTTAGTTATAAAAAAAAAAAGTAAGGAATACTGAGAAAAACACAGTCTGACCCTCCTTTGCTAATTCATGACTTAAGAATTCTATTCTCCTTTTCTGTCAGGCTATTCAGCACAAGAAGATGCTTCTGGTTTATTCCCGAAAAAGAGAAATAAAACAACCATATCCCAAAATGTCTAACAGTAAAGCATATAATTTGGAGGCAAAAAACCTGCACATTTGGTGAAATGGAAGATAGTAAGTTACATAGCCAGAAAAACTTGATGAAGAAAATTCTGTTCACCTTAACATAGCCTATTCTAATTTCTTCCATTTAAATTAACAAAACCCTTCCAGCCTCTGTGGACAAGTGCAAAAAGGGAAATTATGTGTGTTGATGTATTTGCTACAAATTCATGTTTTTCTAGTGCAGAAAGTTTATTTCTCAAGGAGCACTTCAGAAATAATAGATCCTAGTTGTTACAGTAGCTCAGATTTTTTCATTTCCAGTGCCTCCAGATGAATAGTAAAACAAAGATTTCTTCTTTGTTGAGGACAGTTACTCTAAAGTAGCTTGAAGCTATCACACATAATACAAAACAAGTCATTTCACTCTAGAATGGATTCAAACAAGCTTATCAGGATTGTTAACTATTTATAAATTATATATTTAACAGTAAAGTAAGACAGACATGCCTGGAATGTTACACATGGGGAAACATGATTAGAGATATGCCAAATTACTCAACCTAATCCCAAGCAATAGAATCTTAAGGGCACTGGGAATTTCTAGAAGAATTATGCATTATATGTTGTAAAAAGCTCAATTAATACCCTTAGAAACCAAGCACAGAGTCTTTCAGATCTGCCTGAAATATGCAGTCCTCCCAAGCACAGAATGTTTGCCTCTCCAAGCATCCCTTTTCCACTCATTCCTTTAGCCACTGAACCTATGGAAATCACACTTTAAAAAAAAAAATTTAAAAAAATCTTCTTATGTGCTTTCATGTTTCATACATTTGGCCATCTTGAATTAATAGGAGTCAATGAACACACACATTCTTAAAAAAGGCTGCAGCTTCAGTGGTCTAATCTATGAACTTTAAAGACCTTCACTTTATGAGCTTTCCTCAGGCTAGGTATTTCAGTGTTCTAAAAACGGGGTTATGGACTGTTAAGTTAAGCACATGTTCTGCATCAACATTTTAGTTTCAGCAGGTTATTTGGTGCCAAGTTTGCCAGTTAGTATCATCAATCCCAAAACATGTGCTTATTTGTTTTAACAGGTGTTTTGAGAACAGCACAGAAGAAAAGCACTGTTAATATATTCAATTAGTATTTGTCTTTAATTCTGAAAATCCCCTTACTGTTTCCCCTGAAATATGACAAAAATTTCACCTCAGGTATTTAAGGTGGAAAGAAATGAAGTTGAAAAGGAGTGCAAATGAGTATTGCTGTTATTTTACCAGCCTGATGATTTGTCCACTCATTTCTACTGTATATCCAGTAATCACAGGTCTGGGTTTACATATGGTATGACCCATCTACTTACAGAAAACTACCTTTTATTGTGCGACTGATCTTAACTGTAGAAGAAAAAAGTAACACTGAAGCAAAAAACCTAATACTCTAGGAAATGAAACAAAACCAGTATCTTTCACTGAGTCTGTTCTTCTGAAGATCATTTGTTAGTGTTTGCATCAGAGGATGTACAGGGAGAAGAAATGAAAGCAATCTAAACCCAAAATTGGCTTACCCACATCAGTCGTTCCACAGAACCAAAATAATGGTTTGCTCTTGAAAATGAATAGCAGCAAAACATAACAGTATGATTTACATGCACACACACATATTGCTGTCACATTTGTGGGTCAGTTGAGATGGTGCATCACAATTTTCACAAAATCCACACACAGATACACACTTCTTGCAGGTGTTAACTCAGACTTGGTCTGCTGAGAAGCGAAGTGAATCCCCACAGCGATGTTTGAAGGTTTAAAAGCTATGGGTTTTGTTTCTAAATACCTATGAAAACATTGCCTACGCTCAGAGGCCTTTTAAAACAAAACCAAAGCTTTTAAAGCTTCAAAAGTGGTCATGGGAATTTGCTCATCAGGAGGGAATCCTAAATGAAGGCCAAGATTCAGTGGATTCCCCTGGACGTGACAAAAGCCATAGCCTGTCTGCAGATCTACCATTTCTTGTAACGGATGTGGGCTGATTCAAGCAAAGCCTGACAAACCTTTGTCTACTGCCTACATTTTACAAAAATCTACTTTTAAAAGGTTTAATTATCACCAGATGTGTCCTGTTATTCTCTGCCATACTATTAAAAAAACCCCCTACAAACAGCAATAAACAACCAAACCCCACATCCAAAAACGCCACCACCAAAAACCCTTACCTTCATGGACACTTAATGTAACTAAGAGAAAGACCACCCCTCAAAGTCATTAACTTAAAAAAATAGAGGGGGAGAAGCTAAGCTTAGAACTTCTATTGTTAAAACCTCAAATATATACAACACATGAAGGAAACCAACTGACAGTTGTTTTTTAATATATGAGAGATGATTTACAGAAGGAAATATACTAATACTATGTTAAATGCCTAAACTACTTTGAATTTTTTTAAGTCAATGTTTTCTACCTATAGTAGTCTAAAATTAAAATAACAAGTTCTTAACAAGTTGTTTAAAAGACCATTATAGAAGGCAGCAAAAAAGTAACATTTGAGTACATCAAGACTGCCGAGACAGTTATTTAAAGCATAAGAAGCCTGATGTAAATGAAGTCTTTCTTCTGAAAGTGTGAAATACAGCTTTTACTGAAAGTGAAACAGATAAGTAAAAAAATGTGCTTTTTCACCTGAGTGTAACAGCAACATTTCTGCCCACATTTTATCTGACATTCTCCTTTTTCTTTTGGATGCAAAAATCTCATTTCATCCATGAAGGTACACCCTGCTCTCATGAAATAGGACAGACAACTCAAGAACAGCTAATGAGCATGGAGAAGGCATAAGAGCAGAGAGTGACATTTTTTTTCGTGTTCAGAAGCATTATCCTTCTCAAATGATCTAAAATAAAATGAATCATGCTATAATAAACAGCTGTTTTATGGAGGACTGGAACAGAAGACCAATGCATGGATCCTCCACTAGATACCTGGCCATGCATGGGTATATCCTGCTCATTACAGATGATTTGAACTAGGACCCTTATGTCCAAAAGTACTAGAGGGGCAAGCAAAACTAGTTCAAGTGAATTGTTCTAGGGTTTGCCTCAGCTGGAGGGTGCTCTTTGCATAGTTCACAAATTATGCACTAGATAAGTTCTCAGTCTCTTAAGAATAACTGAACCTTACAAGGAAATTCTCTATGGAAGCATGTAAAATGTTTATATGTGAATAAACAAGGAAAAAAACCCCAACACATATACACACACATCCCTTTTAAGAATATAGGCAGCTCCTCTGAGCTCATGCAAGGCAGTCATAGAAAATAACATGAGAAAAAACTCAAATCTGTATTCTCTGATTATATGAAGATAAATTATATAGATATAAGATTTTTTTTTGCTACACAGGCACACTGAGATTGAATCAATTCTGCTTTCAAATATACAGACCGTGCTCCCATCAACTCCCACTGAAGTCAGAATTTGACCTATTGTGTACTTTACATTCACATAAATAAAGTTGGTAAGAATGCAGAAAATTGCTTTAGAAAGATGTAAATTCTTTACTAGTTCTAAAATAAAAGGACAGCTTATTTCTTCTAAACAAACCAGATTGATAGCCATTTGGAAGAGCTTAAAGGAAGGTTAATTGGCATACAGTAAGCCTGAATTCTGACAGTGTGGACTTCTAGCTAAAATGACATTCTCTTTCGTG
>VYZX01020105.1:31407-49895 GCA_013401335.1 Brachypteracias leptosomus
GGGTATTACTACTAACAAAAACATATCTTTCTCCTTTTTCTGGCTACTGAGATTTGATTCAAAGCTTTATGTAGTTTCAGTAGAGTTTCGATGCTAGGGCAGCTCTTTGGGCATTATCAGGTAGTTTTGTAAACAAATGTGATTAGTATACCATCATTATTCATTTTATACCATCTTGTAATAAGAATTATACTACCTATCAGCCCAGAGACATAACCTGGGATGAACATGTAATTTCAGCTAATATCTTATTCGACTTTGTCCTGGAACAGGTGATGGAGGTTTTCTTCCCCACAGAAAGCTATTGTGTACAAATTTGTGAGACAAACATCAAACTGTCACAAAAGAATTTCAAAACTACTTTAAGATACTGCCCTAGAGAGTAGCCTCAGATATTATTTATAAAGCGGTAGATCTTCACTCAGCACAAGTAGCTCCATAAAAAAACAAAAAACTACCAAACCAAAAACCCCATACACCAATGAAGTACTCACAAGGGTAAAGCAAAGTGGATGTGATGCCCATTTATATTTTTACTGCTGTATAACCTAGAAGTTTCTTCTCTCTGGCTTCTCACTTAGGGTCAAGTTTATCACCTCAGGCCTAATCCTAAAGAGGTACTGAACTTCCTGAAAGGTCCTGAAGAAATACAGTCTCCACCTGACTTGACTGGATCAGGCCCTTTAAGTGACTGAACTAAAAATATGACAAATCAGGTATACAATCCTCTTATCATAAAATATGAAACAAACTATTCCTTGGTGCTTTCCTGTAGACCACATGTTTTTAAACCTTAAAGAGATCTGTTTCCCACTTTTCATACATAATCTGCCGTATTCATTATTTGAAATATCCCATAAAGAGATTAAATAGGAATTAAAGTCTGGGAGCATCATATCCATCACTGTTGCACAAACTGATGCCGAATTCTAGAAGTCATTTAGCCTTGTATGTAAAGACAGTGGTCATTCTCACTTTGTTTCACAAAGAATAAGGAAAACACAATACCCCAGAAGACTTTCAGATGTGTTTTTTCCCCCTCCAAAGAAAAGGATGGATGATAAAACTACACACATCTTTTAATCTTCCACTTAGGGTTTTTACACATATATTCCCCAGCAAAAACCCCAGGGTCTTTTCTCTCCCTTCCCCTTCTCTCAGCCCCTTTCCTGCCATCTCCCTTGCTATAACTCAGCTAACCCAACAGAACCAGTCAGTTTTAAATTTCAGTTGGGACCCCAATGACCTGTTAATGAATCTACAGAGAGAGGAAAAACTCACAGTGTTGAGTTATGCCTGGTGTTGCTAGCTGACTTGGAGTCAGAAATGCTTGAAGCGTTAACGTAATTGCAAGAATGTGAAAAATGAAGCGTTGGGCTCCTGAGCAAAGCGAAAGGTCAAAGCAAGCCCTACACAAAACAAGTCTCTGGAAGATGGCCTCATTAGACCATTAAATCAGCTTCTTTTTCTTCTTTGTAGGATATTTAGAATGCTTTATTTTTATTACTGGATATATTTAACTCTTTCTCTTTCCAGGGCAGGGGGGAAGTTAATCAGACCTACTACATAATTACTAATCTCTGAAATATTATCACACAGCATTGATCTGCACTTGTGGATCTGAACTGGGGTAAAGTCAATAAATGCTTGGTAGATTACAGGTCACTAGTACTTTGGTTTGCTAGATGATCAATATGTTGTATAGCTTAGTTTTTGTTGAACATGTGAGGTGACATGTTAAGAACAACATAGACATTCACCACTAATAAAACTAGGATAATCTTTCAACATTTACTGCCTGAAGGCCCTTTCCTTAACTCTTTCAATGCCAACATGTTTCTAATAATACTAAATATTGACTAGATTAACCCTTTTGATGCCAAAGGGCAGTCATGCACTGTCATGGAGAGAATATCCTCCATAAAGACAAAATGCCTACACCCTTTTTTTTTTGTTCTAACTTTAAGAATTATGGATGTATTCTTCTGTGTAATAAATAGATCTACCTCATGCAGAGAAAGTCTGCAAAAATAATGTCAGCACTCACCCAATTCCTTTCCATCTCACTGCCACAAAAAAAAAAATAAAAAATCACAAGTTGCACATCATAGACTTTAGGCAAAAGCAGACACCCCTGGAAAGAGTGCTCCCAAGAACCAGAGGAGACTGACTCTAGACTGAATCAATCTCTGCTGCCACCAGGCATCAGTGGAGGAGACCATGAGTTGCTAATGTAACCCAAGACTCTCTAATGAGCTCCCATTCCCAATAAATCCTTTGGGGCAAGTAGAGTACTTGAAACAGCATCTGCGGAAAGTCTTGACAAGACTGCAGGGAAACCAAGCTGTCCCAAATAAGTAACTACACCAGAATAGCTCAAGAGGGCATCTACCCATCTTGGCATTGCCTGGGACTGACTCACTGTCAGTTCACAAGTTATAAAGTAAACCTGCCACCCTCAAGGAAACATAAGGAAAATTCAATACAGGCCTCCCTCTCTTTAGTCTTTCCCAGGGTTGAAAGAGGGAGAGCAATCCAAAGCTTTCTCCAATGGGAATTTTGCCGGTGCTGTAGGATCATGCATCTTTCAGCTGCCAGCAGCTGAGTGGAATGCTGATTTGTCACTGGACGACTGCTTCCCTTTAAAGGCCCAACTGAGCACAAAGGGAAGCATACTGGCAATGCTTCACCCTGCTAGACTGGGCAGCACTAGTGACTGATTTGACCCTTCAGCGTTTGTTCCTCTTCTGCAGAAATGAGTGTGATGGGTTTAAATCACATCTATATTATCAGAAGTCTCAGTCTCCAATTGGAAGTTGGTGTAGTTATCATAAACTACTTTTTTGTACGCTTAGCAATATTTCTCAAGCACCCTGAGTTACATGACAATGGATCAGACATTAGTGAAATGCAAGATCCCTGGATATCAATACAAAGGATTTCTTTACATCAAGCATGGCTCAATGAAGAAACTTGTCTAACAGCTTGCTGGGGGAGATTGGAGATATAGGTGTGAGAAAATTTCTTACCTAGAGAAGGAATGAACACACTGTGGCAGATGACTCCAAGGAGTCATTTTTAAGTATGCAAGTGGTTATCTGCTACACCAAGTATTGTAGCCACAATATACAGTGTAAACATTCAGCCCACAATAAAAAGTCTATGGCCACCTGATAGACATAGCACTGATTTGCTGCTTAGCAGTCAAGCTCTCCCTTTCGTTAGCTGCTGAAGCTGTAATAGTTCACTCTGGGCCTTATGCAGCTCCAATCCAACTACAAAGTAAAAAAATCCCACATGACTTGTATGGGAGTTGGATCACACCCTGTGCCATGGCTGCTTTCTATCAGCAATAAGATTACAAATGTATAAACAATTCATACAAATAGAAGGTAAACCCAAACCACTCTACCAGAAACAAACTTTGCAAGTTCCTAGAATCGCAACGGGTACGACACCAGATCGTGAGACAGACGAGAGGATCTAGCTCTGTGCCAAGCAGTGAGCCATGTGAGAGACGTGAAAGCACATATCTGCTATGCCGCTTGAGCGTGGCAAATGTCATAGTGGGAATCAGCCCACAGCACAAGGCTGGTCATGGCAGTTCAACTCTGAAACTGCTCCCTGCTCCAGTTTTGAGATCCTGCATGGCTAGTTGGATGGCAGACCTGCCAGTTGGCTCTGTTGGGTATGTTTAAGCCCTATATCAGAGAAATGCAGTGGCAAAATGTTGCATGAGATGGAGGGAGCATATCATAAGACATTATAAAAGTAATGTCTCATACACTAGCTGAGTTTTAGCATGTTCATAAAGAACAAGAATCTAGCCCACCAAAGGCTTTAGTCTTAATAAAAAACAAACAAAAAAAACCCCTGCATCAATTGTGAGATGAGATCCAAGAATGAAAGTAGACCATCTTTACACAACATTTAGTAGTAGAGGCTTGACTCATACCTTCTGGAGCCACTTATACTTCTAATGAGCAAGCGTAAAACACTATCATATCAGAATGACAGCCTTTGACATTTACTCAGCATGGATGCAGATGACCACACACAAGGTGCAATGCAGTAGGAAATAAAACAAAAACCCTGAAATAATAATCAAACCTCCTGAACCTTTGAGAAGGCTTCACTGTCTAGATCCAGCAGAGGTTTTGCAACTCAGGTACATCTCTATTTACCATTCTGAATTCAGATTTTTAGAAGCAGAAGCGAGTCTGTACAAGGAAACAACACAAGAAACATTTTTCTGTCCAATTCAGCTTTTGCTTCTACTTTACATAATTTAGGAGCTTCATAACTTCATATAGGAGTCTATTCCTCAGCTAAAACTACAGGTTAAATTCTTCATCTATAACTCAGCTCAAACAACTGCATCACAGCTGGAGAATGTGTCTGTCATTATATTTACTTACACCACACAAAAATAAACTGTAGATAACCAAATTTGTAGAGGAATTGGCAGAACTAATCAATTGTTATTACAAAGCTTGTTTGAAGATTAGATATTTCACTTTGAAATAATAATAAAATGCAGCTAAGTGGGTTAGGAAAAGGAAATACCGTCTCCCTAAGTTACAGCTGATTATACTGCAAGTCTGCCACTCCATGTTTACTCTAAGGCAGATGTACTGATATAACAAAAAAAGCTGGAGTTATTTTAGTCATGCCTACTTTGCAGAGGGAAAAAGTTTGACCTTTTACCTTGCTCGCTGCTGTTATCTCCGCTCTGGGAAGCATGGCCCCCACTGGAGGGCCCCGGTGTGCCTGCCGAGTGCGTTGAGGTTGCATCATCATGGTCTCTCCAAGATGAAGGATTCTGGTGTCAGAGTGCCAAGGAATTTTTTCCGCAGTTCCCATTCCAATAGCAAATGAAGAACAGAAAGAAAACCAGGAGAAGAGGGGAGAAGGGGAGGGGAAAGTATACACATTAGCATTTGTGAAATGTGCCAAACACCGATACTGTTTGTACAGTGTAATAATTCTTCAGCAAAGACAAGCAGAGGAGGTACAAAAATTTACTTCATAAAATAAAGAACAGATTTTTTTTTTTCTTTTTTAAACTTTCCAAAGAGCTGTTTGGATTTAATTGTTTGAATAGTACTGCAGAAGAGTATTTCAAGGGAGAAAAGAAAAATAATTTATGTTTCTTATTGAGCCATACAGGGGGGCAAGGGGGAGAGTATCAACCTGTGCAGTTTATGATACTAGGTATTTTCAGTGGGATTAGGATAGCTGATATGCAAACTATCTCCTCATACTTTGTTTTCCCAGACTTACTAAAGATGGAAGTGAAGAGAAAGAGGAGGAAAACTGTTTCAACAAATAGAGGAGAACATATATGGGAGAGGAGCATGTCTTCATACCCTACTCTCTCTTTTATCCATGTGAAAGCTGGAAAAAAATTAAGTGAATGCAAAGTTGTGAGGGAAAAAAGCAAGCTTTCCCTGAAAGATGTTATATACCAGGAAAGATGCTTCCTCACCCTCCCTCCCCCCTCTCTGATATGACACATTTCAAAAGACTTTCTAGATGTATCACTCTAACAGTTCGCTTACAAGCAATGTCAAGAATAACCACCAGGTGATTACATAAAATAACATGTATAGTGATTTTTATGTAATTCTTTCTCAATTACTATGCATAAAACACAACAAAAAGGAAGGCAGAAGACAGACATATGAAGTTTACAAAACTTGGTTAAATAAGACCTCAACTACTGTACTGTAGTCACATAATTCATGCAAGCCTCCCAATTTATTGAGTATTGGTTTCCCTGGAGCGAGGGCCTGCTATTTAATAGGATAAGCGAGGAAAACTTAATGCTTCGGTTTAGTGCTACTTTGTTGAGTGTATTCTCCTCCTGTCCTCCTCCCCTTTCCTGATCATTCCCAATACCCTGCTGTTGCTTAAAGGAAAACAGGAATTCTACTGTACAGGAAGAGCTTTATCAGCACCACATGAAGGCAGGCAAGAGATGGAATTTCCTCTGGCAGAAAAGGAGAGCAAGAACACATGAAACAGATCAGACTAGGGGCTGGACTTGCATTACTTATCACCTGTATGCGACAACTTAAATCAACCACATTATAATAATTTAGCAATAAAACAAGCAAAAAATGTCCCCATAAATAAATTATCACTTCATAGATTTGATTGTATTTTGAATCTATATTGTGAAATAACATCAGACTATTTAGACATGAGGAGATCCTGAAAGCAACAAGCGACAAGTTTGTGTAAATTCTTTGAGCAGGACTGATTCTGACCTCATCTACCCTGACATGTAGTAGGAGTAAGTTCAACAAAATCAACTGATTTACCCATTGTAAAATTCAGTGTAAGCGTGATTGGAGTCAGGTCCCAACATATATATTGAAATATCTCAAAGTAATCTCCTAGCACTGATTAGTACCACATGCTCTATAGCAGCACAAAACAGAACTGCCAAATAACAGCTTACTACAATACCCGGTAACATAAATCTAACGGGCCTGACCCAGATCATAGTAGAGACAAAGGGAAGAGTCCATGACTTCAAAAGCCTCCCAGTAAAGCCCTAGGTGGCCAAAGGGTAAGAAGGATGCAAATACCCTTCACCTTACACAGACACACACGTGCACCCACATATGTGGTTCCATGGCAGGAATATATGAGTAAAATCAGAAGACAGGCCAGGATCTGAAATTCACATAAGCTGTCAGTGCAACAGTACTTATGGCACAAAACCACCACCCACTCCAAAACCTGGAAAATTGATCTACTTTTCCTCTCACAGAACCACAACAGGAAAAAAAATCCACCACACAATACTATTTTATATTCATTGCGGTTGTTGCATTAATTAGCTCTCACAAATCACTACTGATATTGATACTGTAACCCTCCCACAATTTCATAAAAAAATAATGAAATAAAAATTTACCATCATTTTACAGAGTCAAGTGGAAAGAAACACAAAAAGAAGTCTTGAAAGTTCAAGCAGCCCAGATGTTATTACGAAAAAAAAAAAAAGTTGAAAATAAGTTTAGTAAAAAGTTCAGATAGAAATAAAATGCAAAAACTGAGCAAGTTTCTTTACAGCCTGGATTAAAACACAGTTATGTCTATGAGCTTCTCTTTTTATCTCTGAGTTAGGAAGCCACTCAAATAGCTTCAAGTTGAAGGCAAACAGCAGACAGGAGCTCTTCAGCGCTCTGCAGCCTCTTAGCGTCAGCTGTTTGCTGGATGGTAATCAGATAAAGAGCTAGAAGAAATACATGAAAAAGGAAAACAGCAGCATAGCATGAGTTTAGCCCTACAACAACATCAGGCCGGAACCTTCTTTTAGAAAATGTAATAATTGCAACATGTTCACCTAGGCTAAACTTTTCAGGAAACACGGTGAGTTATGTTAATTTTATGCACTGCAGGCTCTCTTAAGCTGGCTGCTGTTGGAGCTCCTTATCACACATAGGAAAATTACAATAATTAACTAGTAACACCTTAGCTATGTTTTATTGCAAATGTCATCCAAAACCTATCATATAGTATTTCAAAAGCTAGACCGGCCTTTCTGTTTCAAAACCATAACGATTTGAAGGAATCACTGAATAATTCCCGCAGCTGAAAACACTTGCTGTCTCTACCAGACTGAGCTGTTCTTAACCTCAGTTTGTAGATCCTGTTTTAGAAATACAGACTGTATTGATTGGGAATTCAATGTATTTCTCGTGACACAGTTTTCTTGAGGAAGTAATTTGGCAGAATTTTGTTGAAGGACAGAAATAATAAGATGAGATATTTACAGGATGAGACAGTAGAATGCTGGAGGAATTTGAAAGGGAGGGAAATATCTAGGCTTTAATATTATAAAAAATGACAAATCTAGAGGTATAGTTTACAGACTTACAAAAGGCAGCGTTCTTTTGCTTTGGACTATATGTGTCAGTGAAATTCTCCTCCTCTACACTGTTTCCAACTTTGCATCCCTCAGGAAAAACTTCTTGGTCAAATGCCTAATCATAAGTAGTTATTTTATATATGTCTTCACAAAAAAAAGGGACCAAATGACACATCTAAAGTGTATGTCACTGGAAATACTTTATCAGTATGGTTTAGGTGCCTAAAGAGATCCTGACCTGAAGCCCACTAACATGAATTTTATTTTTCCTATTAATTTAAATGTAATTTGTATTAAGCTATCACACTGTGAAGAAAAGGAAAAAAAGCCACCAAACGAATAAAACAGAAAACCAGATAGCTTTAGACAAAGTACACAAGCTGTTATCGTGGCTTCTCATATCTTCTTGCAAGTTTAGTACTCTACTTTGCAGAAACACATTGAAGAGTGTGGACGATGTCTGCCAAAATGCAATTGGCTGCTTCGTGTATGTGTAGATACTATAAAATTTTCACACACATATGACCTAAACTAATGCTATATATCATAGAAAGTAAACAGCATGCATATATCTATTCCCAGTAGATTTAATAATTGGGAGTCAAATATGGTGCTCCTCTTGCTCTTACTTAATTGTGTTAAAAAGCAGTGTTACAAGGAGAAAAGCAGTGAATACTGAGTAGAGCACAATAGAAGGAGATGGAAAATAGATACAAGAAGCTAGGTCTCCAGGGGAAGTATTTTCTATTTGCTGGGCTACAGACTCACAGCTGATAATGCAAGTTGTAATTAATATAAAAGCAGGAGACAATATGGGGAAAGCTTGTACTAGCAGGGCCACAGGAGATCACTCTGCTGCTATCCACTGTTTCTCATTTACACACACAGCCTTCCCTAGAAAACACAATTTTGCCAGTGTTTTCTCCCTTGAAAGTTAAAAAAAAATGATTTAGCACCACCATTGAATTTTGCTAAACCTAGAAAAGAGCAACAGAAAGGACAAGAGTCTCCTGGTATACAAAGCAAATCTGATGCATTACTCTTTTGTTGATGCTGCAAATCTGGTGGAAACTGTAAGAGTTCTTAACTGCTTCAGGATTTCTTGAACAGAGACGTTGTAACGGGATAACCTTCTGTTAATTTGCAATTCTTCCTTTGTATGCCCAGAATTTCCACTGGGCAAAGTCTGGCTAATTTTTTGTGAGTGTATGTAGTCCCGCTAGGGCTGATTCTGATCTCACACTGCTTTTTTATGGTGATATTAAAGACTCAATTAACCATGAGGAATTTGCTGCTTATTTATAACTGGGAAGTAAAATCAATCAGGCCAGCTGATACCCATGTGAGTAAGCTGAGCAGGATTTGGCTTACAGACATTAACTGAAGTTTTAAGTATACAACTGTGAGACGATCAGGCCTTTACATTTTATCATATGAAATGGACAAAACCATTGATCTTGCAGGAACAAATAAAACACAACTTATTTTCGTAAAAGAAACTGCAATGGCTGGAGAGCTCGTTCTTTGTGAAGATGATTGGACTCATAATTCTAGAGTTTGCTCTAGTAAATTAATTTTTCAAAAGCCAAACAGAACTACTGATATGCATGGCATTTTCCCCTTCAAATACAAGCCAAATCCTGCTCACTTTATTCTTACAAGTAACACCTGTAAACACTGTGGAATGACTGACATGATTGATGCCAAAAAATCTATATCTAGGCACCACCATATATCAAAAGATGGTATATTGTGCTGGACACAGAAACCTATACACATATATGCAAGTGTGTTTCTCTGCGTGCATCCATGTTTGTCTGTTTTGTATGTATAAAGTTCAGGATGGTATCTTAGAGACTGTTGTGAAGTGCAGTAATAATAAGCTTACTAGGTAGAGAAACTTTCAGTAAGTAAATGAGCCATTAAAAGTTCTAATTGATGGTATTTATATATTTTTTTAAAACTACACCTGATATTATTGAGCTTTATTTTCTTACAGATGCATATTTCATATGCTAACTTTTTTTCTATCAGAATTGTACAATTTAAACAAAACACAAATAATTGTGATCTATCAGATATTTGTGTATGTACATATATATATGTACAAGTTTCAATTCTTGTCCCTCGATTTTGCATTTGAGGAAAGTAACAGGAGGAACTTTTGACACTTCCAAAATGTGGCAACATTCTGAAAAGCTGTGTGCTTTGTATTTTCCAATTAAGATTGAAAACCAACATATAATCCACCTGTCAGCAAGGAACTGAGACTTGCAAAATCATGAGGTTGTTAGTTTTGTAATTGTCCTAGCATCATTCTGTGTGGCTATGCTTGATCTAGACTGATAGATGACTCAAATCAAAGAGGGAACATCAGCATCAAATAGATAGTGAAATATATTATTGGTTCAATTTGAGATAACCCATTTTAAAATTAAACCACTCATATTTGAGCTGTAGTTTACCTTTGTAGAGTACCTTGGCCCATCACAAAGAGGAAATACACAACATCCTAAGTCTTAAGCCGCATACTAAGAAATTTGGCTATTAAAGAAAAATTTTGCCTTATTATTGTTGCAGTTAGCTACTTAGTTGCCCTTCAGACATGCTACAAACAGGAAGGGCACCTCTGGGGTCTGGTCCTGCATTTCTGAGATACTTAAAACTTCCACTGAAGTCCAGCAAAGTGTGGTAAACCTGGAGACTGCAGCTTCAGTCCCCCAATTCCTTCTACATTATTCAATGAAATCTTACCTAAAGGTTTAATTATATAACTGGAACAGATATATACTACCCTATTTTAATTTTTTTTCTTATCTGCAAGATGTCAGGAATTTGCACAGACCATTCTTTGAGAAGAAACATTGAAGAAATGTAAAATGTCTGGATGTCCAAAAGTAAAAAATAAAAGTATCTCCTCATTTGAGAATTGAAAGATTTAATATTCAGATGAATATTTCTCTTCTACAGCTAAGGCATCAGATTTCTAATCTGTCAACAGTCCTTTTATAAAAAAGAGATGTATGTATATTTCTATCAATTTTTAATTATATTTTATAAATGATGATCTGTATATTATTACCTCTCAGCTGCAAACTGACTAGAACATATAAACAAATATCAAAAAGACTGAGGCCCTGATCCTGCTCCCACAAAAGCCAGCAGAAGGAGAGCCATAAATTTCTGTGGGAGAATTACTAAGTTTCAAAGTAGGTTTGTGCTAAAGGAAGAATCGTGTGGCACCAGGTGAAGCCAGGTAGAAAAGAAATGCAATTAAAGTACAAAGTGTTATCATATGCTTGAAAAAGTTCAAAAATCTCAGAATTTTACAAGCATTATACGTTTTTCAAGTTTGAATAGTTTAAAAGGAGGAAAAAAGATTTGTTGGCAATGTCAACAGATAGGACAGGCTGAACACAGAATGCAGGATAAGGCCCAGAATGTTTATATTGAACAATAATAAATTGTGCTGGGAAACTCTATTTGAACTACAGCTGGAAAGGTTTCTTTCCTCTTTTCTTTTATTTGTATTTTTCCCCCCTAACTGATCTGGTTCAACCAGGGCATAGCTGTAATTACCTTCTTCCCATCTACAGCTAATACCTCAGAGCAATAAAAAAATATGAGGGTGTTAAAAATTCAAACACTAATTATGGGCTGTTATATTTACTAAACACAGCAGAGTAATAACAAAAGTTTCAGCTTCTTGTGGCCAGCATTACACTATTTGATCTATGAAGTCCCTGGACCCTTTACACTTACTGTATTACATAACAGTTAATAGCACACTAAAATTTATTACCAAACACATATAACACAACCACTTACAGCCATCTCCTTTTTCCAGCTCAGGTATATCTCTGAAGCGTTCATCCCTTGGTTGATTCTGGTTTTGGTTTCCAGTTAAGTTACATAAATAGCAGAGTGGTAGATTTTGAAAAGGGAAGCATGCACTATTTAAGTACCTCTTTTAAAGTCTTACGGTAAATATTGGCAATTCTGTCTGTTACTTTCACTTATGCCTGTTTTCAGGTCTAGCAAAGGAATAAAAGTGAGAGATGCCTTGGTTCCTAGTTCAGCACTGCCACTGTCAACACTACCACTCCTCACAGTTACATTAAACAAACATAGTGTAGCTTTATAGCACTTAATAAGAATAGAGGTGTATGGATTTTTGGGGTGTCAAACAGCTGTCACAAACTGTCACCTCCACAAGAGAAACCTTGGCATACAACAAATTAGCCTACACTTCTTTTTGACTATCATTATTCATAGCCAATCAGTTGAAATGCTCCTAGTATTTCATGTGCAAATAAAACCATGAGGGGAAGACCCATGGATCAGAATAGTGGGCCAATACATGAAACAGAGGAAACAACATGCTGTCTCTGTCCTTCTGAAATGGCTCATCATCACCCCTGCACCAACTTTCACCGAATGAGATCTAGCCTGAGGCTATATATTAAATATACATATCAAAGCAAATGAAAAAATAAACCTGGAGAGTCAAATTGGACAAATTTGCATGCTTGAACTACTACATTTTCAGGTAGATGCTCACAGATGATAACTTGGTTTTTGATAGTCTTACACGTTTATATTAGCCATTTTTTTAAAGCTTTTTCCTTCTTTATAAATAAAAGTGGATTTCTTCATGATGGAACCTTGTATAGTGCAAATATAAATGTGTACACAAGCAGTAGTTTGAGTAAGCTATAAAGAAGTGTTAAAGTTTTGTTGGGAAAACAAGCCAATATACCAAAAAAAAAAAAAAAATCCAATAAGGAGACACATTTCCCAAAACGCATGAATAAAATGTAACTATGTGATACAGCTCTTCATTTCCCAGTTGGTGTTCTGGTTGCACAAATTATTGCTTCCTTTCAAAACAAATAGCAGGGGGCTAAAGTAAAAATGTTATAGCTCAAATCTCCAGGAAATAAAAGGCTTTAAATTATAATACCCAATGAAGTGGTAAACCCTAACGCGTGCAAGATAAATGGGTTGTCATATTTATTTGAGTTTGTGTTTTGGGCCACAAAAGCAAGAAAAAATTCTCCTTAGGGAAGATAATAGTTACCAAATTATCAAAATGCTAACCCACTCCAACCCTGTCCTATCATTGTGTGTGAATTTAAATATTATAATGGAGCACTGCAAATTGGCTTGAGCATTCGCCATCTGCCAGAACCCTAAACAGGCTAGTTTATCTAATCTCTTCAACATAAACATAAGCATGCTCCATTTCTACACTTCCACTTGAAACACACTCTTGTAAAGAAACTGTACTGGAGAAACATGCACTTTTTTTTTCCTGTTACTGTGACTCATGCACAATGACTCCCTATCTTTCAGGTTGACACTCATTTCAGTTTCTTTTCCACTACTCTCCCAGAATATTTACATGCATGAATTTAGGGTTGTACAATGCCATAAAACAAATATTTTTGAAATAGTGTCATGCCTCATGGAGTTTATTATCTACGTGTGAGATACCTGATAAGCAGAGAAACTTTCAGGAACCTTTCTGTACATTTTTTTTTCCCCTCAAAATAATAGGTTCAAAATGTACATCGCAAAAACCTTGTCCTGCAATGTTTACCAAATACAAACAAGAAAATGAAAGCTAAGGCTTGGGTCCAAAAATATTTCCTGGGCCCTGAAACTCATCCGTGCCAGAAGGAGGGCATTTAGAAGAATTTATCATTTTATCTCGCAATTCAGCTTCAGTCCAGGTCTAATGTAATTATCAAATACACACACAAACAACATGTTTTTAAAGGAAACAAAAGCTCCTAGAAAGCTCATTCTTCCTGAGCTTAGAGCTACTCTTCTTAACACACCGGGAAATAAAAGCAGGCGTCTGTGCAGAAAGCTTGGTTAATTTCACATCAGGTGTTAAATTAATATTTCAACCTCTAAAATATTAGACTGTATCAATTAGATTATAAGTTCAATTGAATATAAAACTGTGTAAACCCCTTTTCCCCCTAGGGATGCGTTCCTATAAATAAACTAGAGTTCACACACACTCTTTTTAACCGGAGATATTCCTTCCCTTTTCTGCGGTACCAGCTGCAATCTTTCCCTCCACATCCCAAAGTCTCTCCACATCTGCATCTTTTGAAGAATCACAAGAGCCTCTTCAAACCCCGGAAAAACAAAGGCACTCTTCCTTACCACGCACACCAACGTTCAGTCCTACGCATGTAAACACTAATTCACCAACTCCTAAAGTGTTAAAATCAACTGCTAACCTACAGTTACTCAATCATCATTCTCTCCAGCTTTCTGTAATACATTGTTAATAATTGCTTCATCAAGGTTACTGTCTTTTATTATGAAGATGCTTCAGGCATTTGGCAATAAGTCCATATTCTGACAATAAGTTGCTATAAAGCACAAGCATTGGAAACTCTAATGTGCTAACCCCCTTTTTTTAATGCAGTGTAGTATTGCCAATAATTCTCATCACTTGTCATCCCCATGAGAGGGGAGGGGGAAGCAAATCAGCAAACTTTCTCTATAACTTTCTTGTGTCTGTTTCCTTATATTGCTGCATTGATTACAGAGTGGCCAAAGAAGAGAAAGCACTGATCCCCACACCAAACCAACAGTTCGGTAGCCCTCCAAGCTGCCTGGACCAGGAAACTTTACAAACCATTGCAAACTTGCTGCTTTACAGATGGAAACAGAAGGAATCTTTTGCATTTCTACAACTTTATAAAGCGAGAAAGAAGGAAGTGTAAAGGTGGGATCCGAGCCTGCAAGAGGTTAACCTAGTAAGAGTGGTAATACTAACAGACAACAGCTGCAAAACAATGAAATTGGGGACAGGTCCTCTAAGCAGGTTAAAGTCTTAAAAACTACCATAAAGAAATCTGAAGGACTTACATGATCGGCTAAATTTGTGGAAGATCCTGAGAGTTCTTCGTGGTCTGATTTGGAGCTGCCATCCCTTTCATCAATAACGAGGTCTATTGGCATTTTTCCTTTCAAACAACTAATGTACCGGTGGCAGAAGTTATCACACAATTCATGAACCTGAAAACAGTAACAAGAATACTAGTATCAATAATGGAAAACATCAGATTGCAACTTTTTTCTTTCCTTTGGTAGCAAGAACAACCCTCTGATCTATTCTACAAGTAACTCTTAATTGAGGGCCACAATAGTTGAAGGCAAGGAAACAATAGAGAAAATGTTGCAGCACATATTATTCTCTAGAGACTTGCTGCAGCAACAAGTTAGAGAGATAGTGGGCTCAGTCTGGTGTGCGGAGGAAAGTCTGATTTGGTAATAACATCAGAACACTGGGGGCTGGACCCAGGTGGTATCTCTGGATCATACACAGCCCAGACAGGTACGACTAGTCACTCGAGACGGGATCAGTTTAAACCGGGGCTAAGAAAAGGTATCAGTGGCCGGGAGCAGTAAAACGAAGCTGCTCGCTGAGGCTGTGGGAAGAGCCGTTCCCGTCCCAGGGCACAGCCCCCTCCCCACGCCGCGCAGGGCCCCCTGCCTCTTCCAAACATTTAGTGCTTGCTTGAGGTTAATGTGCCTGCCAGAGCTGGAGAAGGGAAGGAGCGCTTTCATTTCTCTTTTTGTCAAACATGTTATTTCCGTGTCAGGAAAAGAGCTTCTACTGGGGAAGAAGGATGGAAGGCATTTAATAATATGTACATTTAATGATTCAGTTAAAATTATGGCGAAAAAAAAAAAATGCAGGGCTGGGCTGGGCATGGCTGCCGGGCGTCACATGCTCTGATGGCACAGGTTACAGTATGACATTGCATTTCCCCTGTCTCCTCTGGCCACGGTTACAAGTCATCCCAAATACTCAAAGGAGGGCATGGGAGGGACCGGTGGGGACAGGGAGGGAATGGCTTGCCCCCGCCCACCTCCGTGGCTCTTACCTTTTCTAACTCCAGAAGGTGAAACCTTAGTACTTGTATTGCTTGGATCATCTGCAAGAAAGTTTTGAGGCAGGGGTTAAGTGGGAGACAGGAGCATGGGGGCTGCTCAGAGCTGCAAGCCCGAGGAGGTGAGGGGGGAAAGGGGGTTGTCAGGGCGCGTAGTCATTAGTGAGGATTTTAGCTCATTGGTCACGCTTGAACAGTTTTGATCAACTTTAACCTAAGCACTTGATTTTTATCGTGTTTATTCCAGGAGCGATGATTAGTGCTTTATTACCGCGATCTAGGAGAAAACCTCTTCCTCTTTCCCTTGCTCCCTCTCAACACCCCGGCCCTCATCCCTGAGGGTCCGCAGAGAAGTCAAACACACACTCCCACCCACTCCCTCGGCCCGCAGGAGAAAGGGGAGGGGAGAGAAGGATGAATAGTTTGTCATCTTCTTTACAAGAGGATTTAGGCACTTTGAATATTGAAATCGTTCACATTAGCAAAAGAATTACGTTAGAAATCTCCATCTCTCTCTTCTTAAGCAGTTATTTCCTTCACTTTAGCTTCCCGTGGCTTTCAAACACAGCTTTGCAATGAATTGGGGCTAGAGAGTTTGCCCTGGCTCACTTTAAAAGTGCAGCCCTTTGAAGCCTCCTGACAGTGACTTTCCAGCCTCCTGCCGAGCCCTCCCAGCTCTCCCCGTCCCTACCCGAGCAGCCCGGGTGCCGGGGCCAGCAGCCAGCTTCCCGCCGCCCCGGACAGAGCTTGCGGCAGCTGGCGGAGGGGTTGGGAAGGGCGAGAGGGGTGTGGGACAGCGGGGCGAGCAGGCCTTACCAAATTGTCCAACTCTGGATTTGAAGAAAAAAGTGGTTTTTCAGCGCGGACCTGCAAGAAGAAGGAAAAGCGACGTGAATCACAGCTTCTCCTCACAGCCCTCTGTAACCGAGTCACTCGAAGAGGGAAAAAACCCTGTGACAAAACTGACTGGGACAGGTCAGACCAAAATCCGTCTGGACGCCCCGGAGTCACCCGTGCTGTGACCAGCAGCCTGCTGCGCTTCTGCCAGCCCAGTGCCGAGCCGGCCGCCCTTGCAACAGGAGCTCTCTCTTTTTGACCTCCTGCCTTTCTCCCGCTCCCTCTGCCTCCAAAACTCGGCCACAGTTAGATTTCCCTTTTATTGATGTAGGAGGGCGAGGGCCAGCAGTCTCAGCCACCCCCCTCCCCGCTCCCTCTCTCCCCTCCCCGGGCGGCCGGAGAGGGGGCGTCGAGGGAAGGGGGGGCGTCGAAGGAAGGGGAGGCGGCGAGGGGGGGCTACCCCCTGCGAGCTCCCGGACGTGTGGGTCGAGGAGCTGAGGAGGTGGCGGGAGTGTGGTGGGAAAAGCCGGGGGCGGGGGAGAGGTGCAGGACCTGTTTGGCGAAGACGGCGATGTCCTCGTTGAAGGAGTCGGAGGAGCAGACGTCCCCGCCGGCCACGCCGGGCTCCCGGGGAGTGCAGGTCGCCAGCTCGCACTTCTCAAAGACCAGAGCTAGGAGGGGGAACAACGGGTGCCTACCGGGCAGTGGCACACAAAGAGAGGGGAGGGGGTGGGGGAAAGTGGGAAAGAAGAGCTGTAATCAACAAGTATTTTTTCTTTAAATGCAGGGACACACAGACACGGACACAGCCACAGCCACGCTCTACAGCCTCTCAGTATCTCTTCGGGCAGAGCAGAGGAGGACAACATTTTGAATTAAAAATTCTGGTTTTGGCTGTGTTTGATTTTTTTCCCTTTTGAAATTGCAATGATCGAGACACATCCCTCGTGCAGTCCCCCAAGATGAGGACAAAACTGACCTCTCCTTCAAACGCACAAGGCACCAAACACGCTCATGCAGGCAGCAGCTCAGCTGGGAATCTTACACTTTTAGCCGAAGCTTAAAATAACGTGAAACCTGGAAGATCCCATCCCTACCCTCCAGCTATGACCTAAAATGAGAAGCACGGCTATGCAAACTGCAAACTACTTAATACGTAATTTTATTTTTCAAGGGGCCTACTAACAAAAATGTGGTGAAGTTTCCTGGCTTAGGAAGCACACCCAAGTAAAATACCAGCTGTCCAGATAAGTAAGCTGGAGAGGGGGCGGAGGGAGGGAACACTTCGCGAAATATTTTCCCATAGTTGGTGTAGTCAGGAAAAAAAAATTATCTGCGTGCTTAGTAGTATGCATGTATGCTCTTTCTCCCTTCGATGCCTGATCAAGGCCCCACACTCTGTCATAGATGTTACTATCTCTCCTTTTAGGATAATTTCATTTTTTTTCCTAAAAGGCACTGAAGGGAATCGGTGTCATTCCCCAAAAGCAAGGGCCTGGCACAGGCTTGAGTTTTGCTGGGTACGTGTTTCTTTTTCTTTATGTTCTTTCTTTCCTAAATAGAAAACTCAGCTCGGTGTCCCCGGAGTGTTTAATTCTCCTATCTCAGGGAAGAGCCGTTTGCGAGAAGCGAATCTCTTTTATTCTTACTACCTTCCGCGATGTGAATAGCTCTTTATTTACAGTGTTGGAAGAGTGTTATTATGACACGAAGGAGAACACCAGAGCAACACTTCTCCAACTAAAACGCAGAATAGTGAGAGCTGCTTTTGCTGTCTGAACTCCTAACCGGGGCCTTTCCGAGAAAGATAAAAAACAAATACAGAGGGGGGGGGGGGGGAGGGG
>VYZX01020105.1:63583-90613 GCA_013401335.1 Brachypteracias leptosomus
GAGAGGAGAGGAGAGGAGAGGAGAGGAGAGGTAAAAATCTAGTTTGCATTTATTCGAAGAAGTCCTAAGCATTAACAAACCCCATCTTTCCAATGTGACACTGTAACAAAAAGGACAGTTAGGGCAAATTACATTGCTTTACTGCAGTATCAGAGCATCCGAGAAGACTCCAAACTCGGCTCAGCTCTCTGGACTCGCTCACTCAAAATATTCACTTTTGTTCTCCAGCTGCCTATAAAATTCCAGAAGAGGAGCGCTCTCATTTTTACACTGAAGTTCTTCGTCCGGAGAGAACAATATCGTCCTACCTCTTTTGAAATGATACAGAGACTCTCGCAACACACAGCCGGTCACTTGAAGCACGAATCTTTTTTTTTCTTATTTTTTTGAGAGAGAGCTGCTCGGCCCATTGTTTGCAGTGGAATTGAGCGCGTAGACCGAAGAGAAAAGGTGGAAAAAAAAGGAAATAATCTTAGGAGCCCGTTTTGGTATTGCACAAAGAAAGAGCTGACAAAATATTACAGCGTGTTTCCTAGAAGTACGTAATGAGAGCCCGCGGTGTGTTTCCGAAAGAGGTGTTTGCGTTCCCCCCGCCCCCACCAAAAGATTGTGATCGCCTTTGTATGTCTTTCTTTTGATCCCACAAAGAGAATGCAATATACATATGTGTGTTTGTTCTTCATACAAGAAATACAAGGAACCTTACAATGTAATATACAGCCGGTTAGTCCTCATAATGCTTAGTTTTGCTGTAATTAATAGAAAACAGTTATTAGGTCGTCATTGGCAATAGCGTAAATAATTGCAGCAGATTTTTACTTAAAATTGACCGGTCACAGAGTGATAGATCGATTCGAGGTGTAAAAACGATGTATCAAAACATCAATGTCGATTATTTGAAATATTGTAGTCGAATCTTTTTATTGCTTCATCGGTTAAGTGTCTGAAAGTGCTGTGTTCCAACATATATTTATGTTGTCAATACTGTCAAAACTGTCAGTTTTATTACAGTGGATTTGTAATACATTTCGGATTTGCTCATTTACATAAAATGCCCACCCCAGATACCCCTCCTTTTCCCCATCTCTGAAAATCTGTGTCAGTTTAATGAAAGGATTCAGGACTCATAGCTGAAGGGAAAAAAAAAAAGAAAAAAAGTGGAGATATTGCTCCATTAAGTCCAATCTAAACATCCCTTTGGAAAGCCTGGGCTATTTCTAACTTGCCATAAGAGGGATTCCCCCCTCCTTCCCGCTCCCCCCTCCCCTTATTTCCCAGTAGAATTTAAACACTTTTCTACCCTCACACCTAGATTAAACCCTTCAGGAGAATTGGGAAAGCGTACAGGGAACCAGAGACGAGCCAAAGCACACCTGGGAGTGCCGAGACCCTTCAGAGGAGAGCAAGAGCCCCCGACCGGCACACATACACACGCCAGAGTTTGGATCTTTCTAGAAACCAGGAGACAAAAGGAGCAATAAATATATGTGTGATCCTCTCTTAACGGTTTGAAGCCCCAAAGGAAAAAAAAACCCAAAACCGTGAATACAAGCAGTATTGGGCATATGATGCCCCCTGCCCCCATTTTATCAGGGTCTGATCCGGTCTGATTATTCGTTTTAACTGTAAGCGTTGATTTTTTATTAGCATGGTCTCAGACACCCCTCTAATTTTCTCCGAGAGCCCTGCTGAGGGATTGAAAAACTCGGGAATAAATAAATCCATTTACACACTAAACTCTCTTCGATCGAGCAAAAAGTGAAATTAGCCAAATAACTTCATTCCCCAAACCACCCATTTCGGGAGGATAAAGTTGTTTTAAAGGCATTGGTAAGACAAACCTGAGGTGTGGGGTTTTTTCCTTTTGTTGGGTGGTTGTTATTTTTTTTTTTCTTTCCCAACGATACGTATGGTTAAAGAGATGCTGAAGAGATTTCTGAGTTCACAGGAAAGAAGGAAAGGTTGTACTGGGGAACGGCAGCGCGCCTGGCAGGTATTTTAATGGCCATCCCTTCTTTTGAACACTTTCAACTTATCTGCTTTTCTTTTTTTTTTTTTTTTTCTATCCGGAATATTTTCTCCAGACCACGTATAATTTCTGTTGTAATTCTTCTGTGTGTTTGTGATCGCTTCTGAGGTAAATTGAGAAGTAAACTGCGCAAAGGGAGGAAATCGCCCCTGGGGTGCTTTGTTTACTTTGTTTTGTAAAATCCTGCTAGGAGATGGTTTCCTCAGTGTGTGGCAAGTGTTTCTTCAAGAAATTCATCAGCCCTTCTACAATTACTTCGAGGGAAGAGAGCTGCCATCACTTTCTCACATCCCAAGGTGTTGCATGAGAGAAGAAAAGGCTGGAGCATTTAATTATAATGGGGGGGCGGAGTAGGGGGAACGGAGGCAGCAGAAAGCTATCCCAAGCCTGTACCTGGAAAAGAAAAACCTACAAGGGTATATTTGGGAGACGTGTGCCATTTACAGATGTGGAAAAGTATCCCATCTTGTGCAGTAATTAGTCTGAACAATAAACATAATTGGAATAAAATCAGATGAAAAATCCTGGTTTTTTAATTACGTTTCATTTTGTGGTAAGCCGTAAAATTATGAATGCCTCCCAATTAAACACTATCCACTTGTAAAGCATTTAACAACAATTATTCCTTAATCAGTTGGAATGTTAGCCACAAATGATGCTGTTAAACATCAAAGGGATGCCTTAGACGTTACCTTTTAGTCATAAGTAAGAGGATTAATTTCTATAATTAGAGGGGATAAATATGTGCATAAATACATCTAATTTTTTTTACACGTTCTCATCCTATCTGGGAGAGGCGAGGATCTGTGACATCGCCTGCCCTTCTAGCTCTCCCCCGGCTCAGAGGAGGCGACCGCGGGGTGAGAGCCTCCTCCGTGAGGCCCGATCGTGCTCGCCGCTCCGCGCCCCTCCGCGGGGACCGGCCACCTTCTGCCACCACACCAGCGTCTCGGGATCGGCTCGCCGTGGGCACAGGGCTTTAGGGTAGTTTGCAGTCCTCCTTGGCTTTTATTTACGTTTTTTACGGCACCTGGGTCTACCTGGCGTTTCCATTCCCTCAAGGACAGTTTGATGCCCCCAGTTTGGAGCCCTCAAACGAAGCTCCTGATTTGAATATCGCAAATAAAATTAGCATGACCTTGATTACACCCTGTATGAATATCTCATTTACCTAACGACTTTATGTCACGTACGTAGAGGGTCAATTTCCTTTTAACCTTTCCCATTGCTGTAGTAAGCATTCTTTTATAATCAATGGCTGTTTGAATAATCAATTCACATTTTATGATCCCTGACAAACTCAATATCTGTGTGCCTTGCTTCAGCAAAGCAGCCGGCCCTTCTCAGCGCCGTTTGCACGTCCGAAGAGTTTGCGGCGGGGTTTCCCGGCTCCCCGGGGAACCGCCTTGGGCCGCGCCAGCCAGCCAGCCGCTGTGGGGTTCCGCGGGAGACCGTGGGGCTCCGCGCTGCGCTGCGCTGTCCGCCCGCTCCGCCGCCGCGGAGCACCCACGCGTAGCCCCGCCGGGCAGCCGTGCGGCCCAGAGAAGATGTGCCCCGGCGGGAAGACGCAGGCTCGGGGCGCCATGGCGACCCCTCGCATCTCTCCAGCGCTGGACATGCACTTTCACCTGCTTTTCCAATCGCTCAACTCAGAATATGCGGTGTTCCCGCTCCCCCCTCCCGCCCCGTCCAGCCTGGTCTCCTTCCTAGGAATGCACACAGCAAAAGCCAACCTCCCGGGACTGTTCCCTCTTTCTGCATTTGCCGTGGGGGGACGAAGTTCTGCCGCCTCTGCAGCAGAAGGCAGGCGGCCACCCGGCCACCCAACCTCATTAAGGACTTCTTGAGGGAAATCTGGTGTCCTCGGCCACGTCGGCACAAGGGGACGCATTGAATCAATCTTTGCATTAGACCCACTGTCCGGCTGACGTTCACGAGTCCCTCACTGCCACCAGGCCCCTTTATCGCCTCTCCCAGACGCCTCCAGCTGGGGATCGGGAATTTTGTCCCAGAAGCGCAGCTCCAAACACATCTCGAGTAGAGAAGTGTATGCAGTAGGGGAGGAAGTTAGGGCAAGCTGAACTTTGCAAATGTTTTTTTTCTATAAGTAGCTTACATTTACTGTGACCTATGGTGTGAGCCAAGAGCTGAGACTTATTGCAACCCTGTTCCTTCTATTGGATAATTAATGCTGATTCATAGTGGTTTCTACCTACAAATGTGTATTTTGTTTTTCTCTGCAGGGTCCATGGTTCTTTGGTATGTTGTTATTGCCTGAAAGGTAATTGCACTTGATATTCTCTCGGGGAAGTCTCATTAGCCAAGGGCAGGGTGGCGTTGCCAATCTCAGACTCTTTCAACAATTCAATGCAAACATTTACCCCAGAGGTTTAGTGCAGCACTCCCAGCTCACGAACAGCATTTCCCCTCAGAAGCTTCAGGTCTAAAAAGAAGTACGTACATACATGTATATTCTAACCAAGTAGAAAACATTTTAGTCTTTTTGTTTGTTTGTTTAATGCCTTATTGTAAGTTGTCAAAGCTACACAAGATTAGACATGTTGCCTTAGACTGCAGGACTTCACCCTCCTGTTATCAGAAGATAACCAGGACACTCTCATGGATGAAACAGTAGAAAAGGCACCACATCTTGCATTCTTCTGTATGCACTCCTTTACGCTCTCTTAACATTTACAAAATACACATTGAAAACACTTTCTCACTGCCCGCCATTACAGACCTACACTTGACTTCTTTTTCACATATGCCTGCTGTCATCTCTTTTGTCCTTTCATCTCTCCTGCTAAATTAATTACCTCACTAGTGCAAGACAATGAAACTCAGGTATAATGTAAGTTACAGAACATACATTATTTAATACATACTATTTTATGAAGGTGAATCCTTCACGATTGTTCTCATTTTAATTTTTCCCTCTTCAAAATTTTGGAAATCTTATTCTTCCATTTGAGTCTTGGTAGGTTGAGCAGGATGATTCACAGTAACAGTTCTCACAGAAGAAAATGATACCCACAGAACTGACAAAAAGAAAGCAGAGGGACAATAGCCAGACTTAACAAGTTCTTGGACATCACCAGGTTTTCAACGTTAAAATAAAAGTATCTGGATATCTGTATTGATGGTGAATTAGTATATTCTCCCTGGTAGTGGTGTTAAAGTGCAGAGACTGCTCTTAATTCCAAAACCCAAACCCTATGTTTAAAGTGTACATTTAACTATCTTACTGCATTCACATACTTCCACTCACCATGTTCTTCCTATCACAGTTAGCCGATAAACTCAAAGAACAAAACTTGTCTGTGCGGTATCACCACTGCCTTTAATGTTAGTACATTAGAAAGGAAATTGTCCTGTAGTGTGTGACTACACAACAACAGTGGGTCCAAAAGACTAGAAACTGAGATGTTACTGGTTTTAATTGTCACTCATCAGAAGGGCTGCCAATTGGTCTATAGGCCTCACCTATTAGGGGGACTAAAAATTCATAATAAAACACCTCAATGCTGTGAATCTCTGTTAAAAACATTTTCTATGCTGACAGCCTTCAATATCTTCAAGCCCAAACCTGTGTCCCAAAGACCCATTGACTGAAGGAGAATGTGAATGACGGACACAAGGCAGGATTCTGCAAGGTAGTTTTGCTGGATGCCAAGCCTGCCTGTGTGAAGTACTGAGCTTTCCAAGTCCTACTGATAGTAAACGTGGACAGCCACCACCCTTGTATGAAGCCCTTGGCAGAAGAAAACACCAGTCCTTTAATTCTTACTTTGGTGATTCACAGCCATCTTTTTGTTTGACACTTTAAGTATCTCTTGTGTCATGGTGGTACATTCTGCTTTTTCAAAAGTGTTTTTCAAAATGAACAGGCTTTTCAGTGATGAAACATGATCAAGTTAATGTACTAATGTATTTAATTTTCAAAGCACGTGCTAAATTTAAAACTTATCTCTTATGCATTTATAAACCATCACTAATAATTCTATTGATCAGTGGCATAAATAGCTCTAGCAGAAGCTTTTCTTTGATGTAGATAAACATAAACAGCACTGAACCCCCCCCCCCACTAGTGATTGTCCTGTAGTCTTACCTTGAGGCTATATTATGATCACAATAAGATATATCTAGGCATGTGTCATACTGGATAATACTATTTCTTGGGCGTTTGAGGGCACATGACTTTACCTTGGACTTCACGACAGCTAAGATATGCCATTTAAAAGCATGGTTCTGGTATTACTGGAAAAAAAGCCCTACTAAGTTATATATAATTATTAACCTATATATGAGATATTTTAAATAAAATTGCTTCATATTAAATACTCAGATAATTTTATTTCTATTATTCATGTGTAAAGCTAAAAATAAACATCTGAAATATTTTTCTCTTTTATGGAAGAGCTTATAAAACTATTCATTTGAAATGAGCTCTTGGATGAATACAGACACATTTACTGGGCTCTGATCTCTTATTCCCACATGGGAACCCCACACAAGATCAGGGCTGTACAATCAATCCTCAGAGAGAAAGTGCTCTTTACTTCAAAATATTCACCAAGAATAGCTTAGGCAAACAGTTTCCAGCTTAAGAGTCATTCATAATGTGTTCATTTGGGCTTTTCATTTCATTATTCTTGATGTGTCACTGGTCACCTATCACACTTGCTCTATTTCCTAGTAGGCTGGTTGAAATTATTTAAACAGGAGACTAAATGAATACTAACAGTGCCCAAGAAATATTCCTGTCTGTGTCTGCATGTTTTTGTTTCATACAGGTATTCATCCAAAGCCTGCCTCCATTCCGTTTGATAAGAGCAGGATTTGATTCATAAAGGAAATGCATTCACCTAATACTTGTTCAAAGAAAAATACTGCTGGCTTTAATGTTCACATATATGATCACAAACACGATTCAAACAAGAGCCATCTGAAACATCTAGAGCTGCTTTGTGTACAGGGTTGCAGTACGAACCCAGGAACTTAACCAGGTTTGTCACTGTAGGTTAATTTCAGATTTCAAACATTACGGAAAATCATCAATCATCTTTCTCCCCTCCTTGATTTAACTTCAGATCACTTCCCCTGGCAAGCGACTTTTGATACTCAAGTAAGATGATATTGTTTGATTCAAAAGCAAATTTCTTTTTGCAGTTGTTTCCAGACTTCATTCATTGAAGAAGGTCCTGTCTGCAGTCAATATATTCCTGGTAACTGTTCCTGAACTAAACATCTAGCAAGATTCTTAGGATTTGAGAGAGACATTGCTTTTATTACATAACCATCCATGCATGGGAAAAACAATACAAAGATCTTAGCCCTGCTTTCTTTGAGCACCTAATGGTTCAACAGACTTTTTTTAGATTAACAAGCATGCAAAGAATAGGATTTTGGACCTGCTGTGCTGAAATTATTATACTTCTAGATGGATTATTTTTTCTTCCTGGGAAAGGGCATATTATTATACCAGCATTATTGAGTTGGAAAGTTATTCTACTGGGTTTACAAAAGGCACAAAAATAAATCAAAGAAAGGGTTGGGGTTTTTTTCCTCTGATAATAAAATGTTACCAGTGAACAGTCAGAGGAATGAATTCTTAATTTTTACTCAGATATGAAGTGTCCTGAAGCTTGAAACATTAGGATGAGAGGGTTTAGTCTTGATATTTCTTTCTAAATAAAATATTAAATAAAACCATTGCTATTCCAATGAAACATGCTAAATGATGTTGATGTGAACTCAGAGATGGAGAGAAAACAGAAAGAGTTCACGGACCTCATTTGCTTCACTTAAGCAGGAGAAACTCTAATGAAGTTAATGGAGCTATAGTGATATAAAACTGTAGTAAGGTGAGAATTGCAGAATTCATGTTTAACTAGATGCTATTACTTTAAAAATAGAGTTTACTTCACTAAACAATCTGCAAATAAACACAAAACAAAGGGCAAATGAGACATATTACAAGTAAGCATGCATGCAAAAAAGGTAAGTGCAAATTAGATTTGAATATTCATGAGTCACAAATCATTGACAGTTTGAAATAATGCAAAACAGCTTTATAAATGAGGTTAAGGCAAGAGACATCAAAGAAAGGCATTGTTAAATCAATAGCAATTTGATTGTGCATATACTTGTAAATTGTGGTTACAGTTTTTGTGACATAGGAGAAAAATAGTGCACATGTGGTGGAGAAGAGACACATAAATATTCTTTTTTAATGTGTTATATTTTTGCAATTCAGCATGTACTTGGAGACCTGCTATGTATAAAGTGACCAGATATAATTTTAAATTTTTTTTCCCCAAGAGAATTATAGTTTCCTTTGAGTATCCAATCTTCTGTGTTTTGTTGCTTAGTATGACAAAAATTCAATTGTCAACAATACTTGAAGAGCAATACTGTAAAATATAATAATTACTTCACTTGACTTCAGTAGAAAGATCACCTGCTAATCAAAGTATCATCATAAAATCGTAGCCAGTGCAGGTTACCTACTTGTTTCAGAGAATTTAGCTCTCAGAAGTGAGAATCAGATAAGTTGCAAGCCTCGGAGCAAATTGCTGGAGCACAGGGATTTAAAAGAATGATAGCTTGAAGGATGACCGGCCTGATCATTTAAATCTGAGCTTCTTCATTTTTCTGGCTGTAAGCATCAATAAAGTATTGGATCTCCCATCTTATTTGTGAGTTCTGCAGATATTTGAAATGGAATGGTTTAAAATGTTGATAAGAACACAGAATCAAAAGACAAAACTGCCAGAAGTAATCTGCCCATTTAAAATTACTCCAGGGTGTTTGCTTTTCCTAGGGGTTTATATTCTGATTACTTAGCACTCACTCTAATATACTAACTGATTCCCTTTTTTCAATGTCCTTTACATCCAGTGTGATATCCTTACTCTCTGGCATGACAGATGAAATTTCACTGGGTCAAGCGAAACTAAATATATGCATTTACCAATACTGATAGCAAAATCAAGCGGTGATATCTATTTGGAAATGGTATAGGGTACTCTGGTTCTTTAAGAAGCAGCACATGACTTCTTGCAGTGCTGCCTTTAAAAGTATCCACCCACATGAATGAAGCTGGCAATTAACTCGCGTCAAAACATTGTAGAAGGAGAAACCCAGATGTCAGGTAACTTAGGAAAGGGATAACCTCATGTCCTCCCCAATCCCCTAGATGAGCTTGTCAGAAGCTGACAATATCAAAATATACCTGTATGTGCCATGTTTAAATTCAGAGAGTTTCCCACAAAAAATTCTTTAAATCTGTGTATTCCTCAGCATCAATAAACAACAGATAAGTTAGAAAGATCCACTCAGGCATGTAAAAGGCCAGATCACTATTTTAGGGACATTCCTCCGACCTTCATAATCTGTTGTGCTGCCTTGAATCTTGTGATGCCATAACAGCCATGCAAAATTTTTCAGGAAAATCAAACTGGTGGTGCTTCTGTACTGGTTGTTGGTACTTGTTGGCTTTCTCTGCTTACTCAGAGAAGTCAGACACAACATGCACAGTCTTCTACTCTTCAAACTATCAAGCTTAGACAGCTTGACAGCATTGCTGTAAACCTGCCCTGGGAGAAGCCAGGCTGCACCTTTTTACCAGAGCAAGTGGGGTTGGACCCAGCCTTCAAGAAATTATCTTTGCTGGAGTATAGTTAGGAAGCTCCAAAATATAGAGGAGGTGATCAGTTTGAAGAGAGTTCCTGTGGAAGAGAGTTCTTGTCGGAGCCAGTCGAAGCGAGTTCCTGCTGGGGGCAGCTTGCTGAGCTTTCTCTCTCAGTGGTGTGCTCTCCTTTGGCTGATTTGAGATGGAGAAGAGCAAACAGATAAAGAATAAAAGATGAAAATATGAAGGTATGCTGAGAGGATGTTGCTGAGTTTGGTGTTGGCCTGAGGAAGAAGAGAGCTAGCAGGACATCTGTGGAGAGAAAAGTGAATCTCTCTTTAGGAAGAGCAAAAGGGAAAGTTAATTCATGGCATAGCAGAGAGCTTGAAATCAACAGCCTTAGATTTCCTTCTGGCTCTGTCACTGTGATTGACCAGGTTTACCAGAGGTGAGTTATACACCTTCCTCCACATCTGTAAAATGAAGCTCACAATACATAGATTTGTGGTGCCATGACACGGTATTCATAAAAGAATATGAGATCCTCTGATGAAGAGGTACCAGTATGTGACCAGTGATTTTGTAATCCATGTCTTTAGATTACATAATACTGCAGGTTTTGTGTGTTTAAAACCTCTTGCACCTTCAGTAAAGCACAGCATCTTAATTTAAATGAGAAACTACCATCTCTTTACATTAGAAATTACTGTCAAAACTATGTGTGTGCCTATAAGCAAAATAAACAAATACCAAAACCCTTCTGTGCTTTTAAAACATATATTACACCTTTCACCATGGAATAAGAATGCTGCTTAAAAGAAAGGTGGNTATGTTATATGTGACCTGAAGCAGCAATGCAGAGCAGGTCCTATTAAACCACCTGAACCCCACATCTCTGCTATGAATCTCCATATCAAATAAAGAGAGACCTGGCTTCCTGTATGCAGTCTAGATTTATATCAAGTATTTATCTTCCCAGGTNGTGCCATGACACGGTATTCATAAAAGAATATGAGATCCTCTGATGAAGAGGTACCAGTATGTGACCAGTGATTTTGTAATCCATGTCTTTAGATTACATAATACTGCAGGTTTTGTGTGTTTAAAACCTCTTGCACCTTCAGTAAAGCACAGCATCTTAATTTAAATGAGAAACTACCATCTCTTTACATTAGAAATTACTGTCAAAACTATGTGTGTGCCTATAAGCAAAATAAACAAATACCAAAACCCTTCTGTGCTTTTAAAACATATATTACACCTTTCACCATGGAATAAGAATGCTGCTTAAAAGAAAGGTGGTTCTCCGGATGGGCTCAGCTCTGAGTAGCTATTGCATTACTTATGAAAATAGGTCAATGACATTACAGACTACTTTTCAGCAGAAGAATACCAACAGCCTGTGTAAGATCAAAATTTCAATGGATTGGGTTATTCTTATTTTCTGACAAATTCATTTTCTTGAAGAAAAAAGGAAAAAAATGAGCAANCATTTTTTTCTGCATGATCACCTTTGCCTATTTCCTACCTCCGTTCCTCTCCTTGTGTCAGACAAGAAGGGACAGCAGGTAGCTTTTATTAGGACCAAATTTTCAGCAGCTGGATTTCTAATTTCCCATGCAGTATTTTACCTTCAGATGCATTTTGGGTGAAAAAAAAAAAAAAATTTGTATTTCTAGGCTTTTACTGCTTCCATTTAAAGTGTACACCAGGTTTCTTTGAGGATGAGGGACAAAGCTTTAATATTCTCCACTGCTCTCACATGTTAGGTTCCTCAGCTTCCTTCCTGAACAGCATGTGGTTTATCCACATTTGAGTTATTCAAGTCTCTTGCCTTGTGGGAGANTATTAATGCATCCAAAAAGCATGAGTCTCTACAGTCCTCAGAAACTTGATTAATTTTATTAGGATTTTAATTTCTACTTTATTTGCAGATCTCTTCTCTTCTCTTCTCTTCTCTTCTCTTCTCTTCTCTTCTCTTCTCTTCTCTTCTCTTCTCTTCTCTTCTCTTCTCTTCTCTTCTCTTCTCTTCTCTTCTCTTCTCTTCTCTTCTCTTCTCTTCTCTTCTCTTCTCTTCTCTTCTCTTCTCTTCTCTTCTCTTCTCTTCTCTTCTCTTCTCTTCTCTTCTCTTCTCTTCTCTTCTCTTCTCTTCTCTTCTCTTCTCTTCTCTTCTCTTCTCTTCTCTTCTCTTCTCTTCTCTTCTCTTCTCTTCTCTTCTCTTCTCTTCTCTTCTCTTCNTTCTAATTTCCCATGCAGTATTTTACCTTCAGATGCATTTTGGGTGAAAAAAAAAAAAAAATTTGTATTTCTAGGCTTTTACTGCTTCCATTTAAAGTGTACACCAGGTTTCTTTGAGGATGAGGGACAAAGCTTTAATATTCTCCACTGCTCTCACATGTTAGGTTCCTCAGCTTCCTTCCTGAACAGCATGTGGTTTATCCACATTTGAGTTATTCAAGTCTCTTGCCTTGTGGGAGAGAACAAAGGTATAGTAGTGAGGCCCATGCTCACACCTCTGTGATTCCTGCCTACTTGGGTAGACATTCCTTCTGAAAACTCTCAAAATTGTGTTTGCATGTGGTTGCTTGGGAGAGAATGAGCTGTGAATAATGAGAAAACAGCATAGCTACTTTTTATCTCCTTCTTTAAAGGAACCTGTGCTGGGATTTTTGTGTGAGTCTCTGATCAGAATCCAGGAAGGAAAATGGAGAAGACCAAAGTCCAAAACTGGGTATTCTAGTCATCTCATCCGTGCAATAGAGAGTGGAATGGAGATGAAAACAGCAGTCCTAACGATCTTGTACCTGATGAAAGGAAGGACTGCTAAGGTGAGTAGAGGAGGGATGGCTCCAAGCAGGAGACATCAAACACTCTGATCAGTTAGCAAGTGAACCACTAGCACCTAAATCCTGTAACGTAGAGGCTTGGCTAACATGTCAGTTGGAGACAAGGAAAGTGATGTAAGCTATAAAATGTGAATCTTTGCAGATAATTCACCGTCAGCAGTGACCTTGAGATCATGGAGGCACAGTGTATTCCTGAGGCACTGAGGGCCCAAAGATGAACTTTTTGCATATCCATTGTGATTAAACTGAAGACAGTGTTGTTACACTATCATTATAGTAAAAGAAATAGATTAAAAATCAATAGAAGGAATATATAGGAAGTTCCTAGAACATGGTTTAAATTTCTAATAAACTATAATGCAAGGCAACTTCCCTTAAATATATAATATACCCACAAATTATCCTTTGTTGATACAAGAAAATGGCTCTGCTGTTGAGGTATGTGTGTCCTATAATTTTTCCGTACTAAATTTAATCCAAAATGCTAACGATTCTGAAAGAAAAAATAATTACATAATACATTTTCTCTTTAAAGAAGATCTGGTTATTGCCAAACCCTACTTGTCAATACAATATTAGGTCATGTATGACCCAGACTTCACATGTGTCAACAAGTAAATTTGTCTTCTTCTGTTATTGCAAATTACAGGAGATAGAGACATAATCCTCACTAATCAATTGGAAACAAAAATGTTTTACCTTTTGTTATTTCAATACCTTCTGTTAAAATAAACCAAATGCCAAACTTACTACATACACAGGGCACTAAAATGGCTTTTTAATTTGGCTTGCATATTTCAAAGAAAGCAATGCATTTCTATATACTCTGACTTCTTTACATGAATTATTATGTACTGCAAGTGACATCTACTGGAGAAAGCAGAGCTAAATTCCTACTCTACAAACTTTTTTTTCTATTAAAAGGCCTCCCCTCCATGAACTACAGCTGTTATTTAATAGAAAACTTGCTTCTGTGCCCATCAAAATGCAGTTACATAAGTGCTTTCAGGATAGTTAAAGCAAAACAGTAAGAATGTCCTTTTCATAATACAGAAGGTAAAGAAGGCTTTTTCTTTTTTCCTCTTTTTTTTTCTTTATAGAAAAGTTGTTAATACCACAAATTTTCTGAGTTTACAATAAAAGACTTCTTGAAAGTAACAACTGTTAGATCACAATGTGTAGTCATCCTTGGTGATATAAAATTACTTGGACTGTATTAGAAAACATTCACCGAAAGAAATGTGGCTACAGGTTCAAGTTTCAAGCTTGCATGTTAACAGATGTTATACTTAAGGAGAAATCTACTTGAAGACCTGATGCAGAACCATATTATTGTCGATAGCATTGACAATATTACCCAGAAAGTCTGACAGCCTGTTCATTTTTAATATTACTTACTGGTTAAAGTTATCTATTGGGACAAATTCATAAATACCTGCACTGTGTTAAAACACTTGCAATCTGTACCTATCAAATGTTGCATGAGTTTGGTGCTTAAAAGCAGCATGTTTCAAAAAATTCTTCTTGTTTCAGTGAAATATGATAAAAATCCCAGGAACACTGCAAGCAATGCAAAAAGCTGTGAACTCAGAGGCTTGGTGCCACTCTGAGCTCCTGGGAGTGTCACTACTTCTTAATACAGGCTCTTGAATTCTTGCTTAAAAGCCAGTTCAAGTCCTCAGATAGATGAAGCACCAAACAATCCAAACTGTTCTTACTTGATTCCAACACATTGAAGCCTAAACAACGATTCCAATTAGTTTAAAAACTGAATTGGCAAATCACTTCTAAAACCACTGACAATTTGGGAGAAATTTCCCTTGTGTAGACCAAACCCTAGGGTTTAAATGTGTATTCCCCATGAAGCGTGGGAAAGAGTTTCTGAGCCAGAGAGATTAGTTCAGAAAGTAAATCAATAGCTAACAGCCATTTAAGGATTTGTTTATCTAATGTCGATCTTAATTTAGTTGCAATTTTCTCTATCAATTATATTTCCCTTTTATTTTATAAGGAAAATTTGATTTTGAAGGTTAGGTTTTAATACAGTGAAAAAGACACCCTTTTATGCAGCATTCAAGAGAAGATACATTTGTTTGTTTGGAATAAGTGCAGGAGGAGAGATACCAGTAATTGTTGAAATGAGATTAAGTGAATAATCTGTATGTAATATGTCTGGGCCTGCCCCCTGTAGCAGTAAAAACCCCAGGGGAGAGGCCAAAGGATTTCCACATAAAAATGGCTCCTGAATTGTTCCAGTGCAGGTGAGTCTTGCCTTTTCTCTTTCCTGTGACAGAATAGACTGTGGAAACAACTCTCACATCCGCTGGATTTCAGGCTCCAAAACCGTATGTGTGGAGATAGATCTTATGTGTTCATCTCTGCTCTAGATTCTTAGCATCTCACTCCATCCCTTGGCAATACTGCTACATCCATACGCATTTCTCAAGCTCCTTTAGCCAGTGACTGTTTTCCACATTAACTAGGAATGGATGAGAAGAAGCCATGTCTCATATTTTTTACCTTCCAATAGCTTCCTTTCCACTCTTTCTCTTTAGGAGCTCTCAGTTTTCCGTAGTGCTCATATGGAGTTCTGAGACAGAAGGATATTGCACAAAGTAATTGATATGAAGAAGAATAATGATCTGAATATGCTGAACCTTACCTGAATGTGTAGAAATTTTCACCTTTAGTCTCATAACTATAGCAAGAGTGTCTTGGTTTGAGTTAGAACTAAACCAGTTCTGTTCAGAGATTTTACTTTTCATCTGAGTCTCTGCTAACTAACTGCACTCTCTGAAGCTAACAGCATGTTTTCGCAGACAGTGTCTGCTCCTAGCAGTGATAATGCTTGATGTTTAGAGTTACTATCAAGGATTGGTGTGTGCAGACCAAGGTCACTGGTAGCTCATGTGTACCACATCTGGGTGTGCAGAAAGTGAAAGGCTGTACCTGCGGGGAGGAGTGGCCAGGACAGGTGACCCTAAATTCACCAACGAGGTATTCCATCTCATATATGTTGTATTCAGTATAAAGCTGAGGGATCACAAGGGTCTCAACCTCCCTCCTCTTCCCTTTGGGTTCCTTGGGACTTCCTCCTGCCTTCAGTGGACCCATCCTTACCCTTCAGCCTTTGCTTCTCGTCCCTGCCTTTGATCCTGATTCGCGTGTTCCTGAACCCAGCTCCTGAACCTGGTTCCCATCATCTGCTGAGCCCAGTCTGGGACTTTGCCAGTGCCTGCTCCACAGCCTCAGAGGTGACAGTGACGTAATTGTCATCAGGAGGAGGTTGGGTTTGATACTTGTTTTGTATATATTCCCTTTTATTATCATTATCTCATTGAAGCTGTTTTAGTTTTCTTTTCTAATCCAGAAGTCTCTCTCTCTCTCATTCCCTTCCTCTCCTATTTGGGAGGGGAGGGGGCCATAAGCCTCTCTCCCTCATCCTCTTTCTCTTCCTCTAATTGGGGTGGGGGGAAAGAGGGGTTAACAGAGAGCGTCTGTTTGTAGGTGGATTGAACCTACACCTCAACACAAGAATTTTGGATTTTTGAATGCAGAAATTGGGAGATTATGACAACACCCAATATAACATTGATTTTAAAGCATGAATATTGCCTATTAGAACAGATATTCTCTGGACAGGTAGTATGCAAAACTGTCATGCAATGGGTTCAGTCAACTAAACTGGACTTCAGGCTTTGGCTTTGGTGTGTAATCCATAATTTACAATATTCTGTCTTGTCTAAGTTCTCCTTAGGGAAAATTACCAGAAATTCACTTCTATTGTTTGCATTACTTGAGATCTATCCTTCATACCAGAAGCTGAGCTCTTCAAATAAGTTTCCATTTCTGACCTAAACTAAGCTTTTCAAACATTAAAATCAAATTTCACTATCATCTTCTAAACGGTGCTTGCCAAATGCCTTAAAAATGCCTAAAATAGACACACATTTTTAGAATTTGAAAGGGGTACATGGTCTAAAAATCAGCCCTACACAATAATCTAGCTTTTTGCTGTAATAAAGCTTCAATCATTTTTGTTCAGCAATTTCATTTTTCTTATTTTCTCTAACAATTGCTAAATACATCAGTTACAGAAGTGAGAATGTCAATTACCCATTGGAGAATTAGTTCTGATCAGACTCTGCTTTTACATTTTGGTGCATTTATACTGGTGTAAATGAAGTGTAAAGTGGTCAAAAAAAGGATAAGTGGGCAATAAGATGTGAAGCAGTGCTACATATCCCATTTAGGCATTAAGTACCTATGCAGAATGATTGTAATGCAAATGCTAGCCATCAGAAAGGAGAATATGTCCAGAAAAGCAGCTATTTGAGGGATGAATCATAAAAACACCTCCATGATGGTGACAATGAGAAGTAATTTTTACAGGTGAAAAAAACCCATTCTGTATGCTTGCTCACATATTTTTTGACCACAGACAACAAGCCAAAGCCACCTGACTGCACTTTTTAGTAAGGGACTATATGGCACTTGATTATGTGTGTCTTGACTTCTGGTGTGAAGAACATGAGTGTTATTTCCTGTAGTTTTGCATGAGACATGTGGGAGCAAGATTGCATTTTTCATAAGCTGCCAACCTGATTTCACAGAGTCTTGAAAAACATGTCCTCTGGGGAGAAGTGTTCACAACCAAGTTAATGTTCTGGATTACTCTTTGCTTTCTGACCTTTAGATTAGTGGAGCTATGTTAGCGAGTATTTGTAAGAGTATATATGTCCATCCATCTGCCTAGTCTCTCTGCTTCTAAGGTGGCTGCTGTGCATAGTTTACCTGAGGGGCACCATATCTTTTATGTCTGATGTGGCCTTCCTTTCAAAAGGTTCAGGATAAAATTAAAAAATAAGTATTTGAACTGTGATGTGTTAGACTGAAAGATTCTTGTCTACACAGAGCACAGATATTTAGAAAACTCCTGAAAATCCATTTTGAAAACCCAACACCTAGAGAAACTCATCACTGAAATGCAACATTTGGAGAAGCTGCATTGATGTATAACAGCTAAATCTGCAGTTTGCTTCCAATTAATCTACTTGTGTTGGTGACACCAGTGTGACCAAAGATTATAATCTAGTTTCCAACCTTCCAGCTTTAACCTTGCAAGATGTGGCATTCAAGTTAAGTATTCAAAGTTCATCTGCTTACCCAGAAGCTTTTTAGAAAAAGTCCTGAAGCTCTTTAATCTGTACCTTTGGACTGAAAATCTACCAAGCACATGCTTTCTCTTGGATCTTCTGACATTTGCATTTCTAGTTCCAGCCAAAAGTACTGTAAACACAGCCTTTCTCATGATGTTCAGCACTCTCATACTCCTAACATAGGAGAGATCATATTCTTTGGTGAAAAAGAGATGCAACCTTATCTTGAAATATATATATATATCTGTCTCTTTTAGTCACTTATTAAAAACTCTGAAAAAGAGGCCAAGACAAAATAGGATCCTGGTGGATCCAACATATGAGTGACCAAATGAGTGAGAAGGTCCTCTAGATACTCTTGCAGGGAAAGTCTTCAACCTTTGCTGCAGAGAAGTGTCAATATCTTACAACGTACAATATCAAAAGCAAACAGATGGCAGATATACCCTAGGACAGTACAACTTTTTGTTATCATAACAAAGATAAAATATTGAGATAAAAAAAGTATTCAAATAACATTTCTGTACACTTTAGTTGTATAAATAATTACATTTAAAAAAAAAAAAGCTTTTAGATATACAATTTCTTAACTGGTTTTCAGGAACAAATACACCAAACATTTTTTTGAGATATGTGTGCCTAATAGACTGTGAAATCAACTGTGCATCTTTTGTTTTATACTACTTCTTATTACTGCACATTATTAATGGAGCAGGATGGAACATGCTGATAAAGAAGGATCTGAGGTTCCAGTACATAAGCAAAGTTGCTTACATATTACTTCATACTTTTTGCAAGATGGTATCACAGTCCAGAGACTCAGAAATTCCAGACGTAATTTAAAAGTAAATAAAACACACATTTCATCAATAATGACAAATTTAAATTATTTCTAAATACATGACAAAATCATGTACTTATCAAAGATTCTTCACACTGCAGGAAGACCTATTGATGGAAACCTCACATCACGTTGCTTAGAAAGAAAAAAGTGTATAAAATAAGAGTTTTCATAAACTCCAAGTGTGATCAAGTGGTTAAGCTGTAGACTCTGAAAGTTTATATTTGTAAGTAGCATTAAGATAATAGTCTTACAAGTGACTACTGTGTTCATCATTAGCTGAGTTCCCCCATCGCAGTATTTTGGATTTGTCTTTTCAAATAGCCTTCGTGACTGCCGGTGCATATACTGAAAGCTGTGAATATGGCCATCTATCTCCTTTTGGGAAGAAATAAATACAAGGTGAGCATCAGGAGCTCTGGGCCTGGCGCTCATCTGCTTTGTGCCCCAAAACTGTCCACATTCCTTTCCTGCAAAACTGGTCACATTCCTTTCCTGTCTCAGTTCTCTCATACGTGGAAAGGGAATTATAATATTTTTCTCAGAAGATGCATAAAAATAATTAATGAGTCACTATGAAAAAGCTCACAAGGACATGAATAATTTGTGTATTTTATGTAGGGTTTGGGTAGCAGGATTGTAAATTAGTCTGTGACCCACACATGGACTGGAAAAGATAAAAGGAAACATAGAACAGAAGCCTCATTCCAGACAATATGCAAAGTGAGGCAATAGTTTCATGAAAAAAAAAAGTGTATGTACATGCAATTAAAATTCATGGCATAATACATGAAAATCAGACAACGCAATGTTGCATCAGCAACTTTCCTTTCCACATTTCCTACCTTGTGAGGCACTTTCAAGTATTTGACTCTGCATGTTATTTTTTATTACACTTTGTCAAGAACTAGACAACTATAACAGGTAAGAAAACTTGGAGCCAGAAATCAAATAGGAACATACCTATCCATTCCTGTAATAAACCAGCTTAAGACATTTTTATGGTCAGATCCTCAATTGCTGTGAAAGGGTAAAACTCTGCTGAAGTCAATGGAGCTGCATTCAATTTAACCTGGCTCAGGATGTGGCCCCTAATCCTTTAACAAGATTTTAATGTTAGCCATCTTAAAATCCCTACAGGCAGGGCTTGGATTGAGCAGGGATATACTGGGAACGAAACCTGGAGAATTTTTCCTACTTTTAAAATTTTTATCCGAGACTGTCATCCTGTTCTTCAGAAACTCAATATTCATTTGGAAATAAAAAAATGTACTGTTACAGAAAAACCCTTGAAGCTGTGAAACGGAAGCTAACTGGTTCTGAGCTGCATTCTTGCACCTGAAGAAACCCTGGAACATTTCTCTTGTGCAGAATGATTCATTAACTGAGAAACCTACTAACAAAAAATATCAAGGTTCTGAAACCGTCTGTCTTGGACTTGAGGCTTTTAGACACTTGCCTGTTGTGCTTGGTCAAAGATGTATCTGAACATCACTGCAAAAACGCCAAACCTGATAAACCCAAAAGTGCCTGCCAGCCCTTCTGTTTTTCCAGGTCAAGCCATAACAGCTTCAACTGGAAAAAAAGTAATGAAGAAAAAGCATATCCATCTTCTTGCCAGCCTTGCAAATACAAAAAAGAATAAGATATTTAGAAAATTAAAAGAAGCACAACAAAACACAAATACTTTGAGTCTGGAACAAGTGGAAAAGATCATCTAAGTAGAATAGTCCAATGTCTTACATGGAAAAAAGAACTGGCTTGATGGCTGCACCCAAAGAGTGGCTGTCAATGGGTCCATGTCCAAGTGGAGGCCACTGACAAGTGGAGTCCCTCAGGAATCAGTACTGGGACCGGTCTTGTTTAACATCTNAGTATCTTAAGGGGGCCTACAAGAAAGCTGGGGAGGTAGTGATAGGACTAGGGGGAATGGGTCAAAACTAGAGGTGGGTAGATTCAAATTAGACATTAGGAAGAAGTTCTTCACCATGAGAGTGTTGAGACACTGGCACAGGTTGCCCAGAGAGGTGGTGGAATCCTCATCCCTGGAAATTTTGAAGGCCAGGCTGGATGGGGCTGTGAGCAACCTGCTCTAGTGGGAGGTGTCCTTGCCCATGGCAGGGAGGTTGGAACTAGATGATCTTTAAGGTCCCTTCCAACCCTGACAATTCTATGTTAGCTTGTCTTCTGTAAGTGCCCTCGAGGTTTTATCAAATATCCTTTGATGCATATGTAGACAAAATGCATTAACTACCTTTAGTGTAAGTTTTCCCTTCATCTCATTGTCATTGTGACTTACGTTTTGTTTTTAATTTTAATATACACATTTCTATCCTCTTTCAAATTATTGTTCCTTAACATGCCATTTCCAATCTCAGTTATTTCTCCCTCTTTTTGGACTATCACCGTTTAAATGTTTAAAGACCATTATCATAGCTTCTTTTCCATAAACTCTAACCATGAAGTACACATAGCCTCTCATGAAATAGATCACGCCTTATAATACTTGCTTCTGTCATAATTTCCTGAAGTCTTTCTAAAACACTTGGTGTGCATACTGAACATAATAGCAGCCAAATTTATTTGCAGAAACCTAATGTAACAAAACAAAACAAAGCAAAATGAAGGCTATTTTGAATAAATTGACTTCTCCAAATAGTAAAGAATTTGGCTACTGATAAGAGAGAGAACTCTCCATCAGTCATTAGTAATAAGCAAATCAAAATCTTAATTCATATCTCCCTGTTTTCTTGAATAGATCTGCTACTTGGGCAACATCATTAAATTGAAACCTCATGTCCAATATGTTCTTATCTCTTACCCCAAATGTTTTCCACATTACTTTTCTTCCTGTAGAATGTTCCTTTTATTTTATGCCAGATAGTATTTTCTTCCACGTGTGTTACTTTACGTTCATCCACATTAAATCATATTCATTTTAATGCTTTCTAAGCTCCTCTGATGTTTGCTATTTTCAGTCCTCCCTATTTTGGTATCATCTCTAAATATATTCATTGTACAATTTCCTTTCTCTTTAAGATCAATAGGGTAAAGTCATTACTTTAATGGACTGATTTTCAAAGATGCTGAGTACCTGTCTCTCCTGCAGGCTCCACTTGTATCTGTGCTCAGAAGTGAGCAAATAAAATTACTTTTTTTGGTTTGATGCTAAAAAAAAGAAAAAAATACACCTTTAGAGTCAATCCAAAACTAGATTATTTTTTCTTTTCTTTCTGAAATGCAAACTGGAAAACATTCATTTTGGATTAACCAAGAGGTTTCTTTAAATATGAGGAAAATAATTTTGCCTTGTTTTTCTTTAAAGAAAAATTATTGCTCTCAAAAACTAAAAATAGGTGCATTTTGAAGTGAAATAAAATGTTAAATTTTCATTAGAAAATGGCTAAAAGGAATAACCTTTTCATTTCAGCACTTAAGCAGGAGTCATGAATTTGACATGAATTCTCAAATTGTTTTATTTCATTTAGTCTACACAATACAAGGGATGATATAATCTGATCTGGGAAAACCGAGTGTTCCTGAACTGATAGCTAAAAAATTAACTGTAGAAGGCTCCATTTCCAGCTGCTTTTCCAAGAGCTATGTCACACGTGCATGGCTCAGCTGGAAGCTTCTCTCCTTTCAAGCTGGGCCCCAGATTGCTGCTTTGGCCATGTTTCTGTTCTCAATTCTTGCCTGACCTTGATCTGAAACATCTTTTTTTTTTTTTTTATGGGGGTCATATAAGATTGAAATAATTCTGATAAGCTCTCTTTACTGTGGAAAAAACTCTACTCCACTGCTACTACTGCTGCTACATGGAATTTTCCCAGTGCAGCTGTGGTCCCAGGGACACTATGTCTCAGTGTCAGCAGAATTTGCTGCACCCATTACCCATGGGTACACTCATTACATCACCTGCCTAATAGGCGGTGTAGGGGGAAGGTTTCTGGAACTGGCATCTTTTGATCCAGTATCCAGCAGCATGAGAATCCCATGGCCCTTTTGAACCAGAAGCAAAGAATTGAGGTTTTTACCTGAATGCAGCCCATAGACACCAAAAATAGGTTGAAAAGAGTAATTTTATTCTGTCTTTATTTATGTAGGTCATCCTGTTAATCTCCAGAAGCTAATAAATTAAGTAGGGATCTAAATTTTGATCTGTAGAGCTTACTATTTTCTCTCTTATTCCAAACTTATGAAGCAGAGGAATACTAAAACCAGCTCTTAGTTTAGCAGAGAGAGAATAAACGAGACTTCCTGGCAGAAAAATGTATCCACTCTTACACACAGGTGAAAGCTGTATCACAACTGATAGGTCGCTTGTGTAAAGATGTTTTGGACAATGGTTACATGGTAGAATATTCAGCTTAAGCACTATCCCAGCACTCTCCTACCTGCAATTAAAACATTATGCCCTTAACTTCCATGACAAGATGAGTTTTCAAAGACATCTCATGGGAATCAAAACAGTAATTATCCGTTCATCAGGCTCGAGAAGTATGAGCTCTCATTTTTATATAGAGCTCATTAAAATAGATTTGGAAGATAAATGCAAATATATGAAGAGGTGGGAAGAATCCCTAGGTAGAGAGATTTCATTCAAACAGTGGTCTGTAATTTGGCACAGAGCAACTACTTCTTCCGTAAGTATTATTAAAAGAAAGTAGTGATAAAATGTTAAAGTTATCTCTTACTTCTTCGTGTACTATGGAAATACAGAGTTTTCTGAGTCTGGCTGAATAAGTTGAAGAGAGGAATAAAAGATTTTTTTCTGTCTTTGGCAAATGACCCAGTATCAGCATTGAATTCTGAAGTTACAGAATTGTTAGGAGTTAGGATGCCTCATCAAACCTCTGTTAAATTTAGGGAACATTCAGTGAAAGAATATCTGTCAGACTAAATATTTTGAGTCTATTTCATTGACTGGATCTTCTGGTTGTGACACAGGACTATCAGAGGATAGTAGTACAGGTAGCCACAAGCGTCAGGTACTAGGGTTGGTCTGCATTGATGCAGACACTTTGGCCCCTCATTTAGCAGATATATTGCTCATTCCCTGATGCTAGTACAGGATTATACTTGGTTGTATATTTTCTAGTGTTTGGAGTGGTTTTAAATTTCTTATTCACTTGGTCTGTCTTTTGCTCTGCCGTTAGTAGATATTTTCACTTCTACTCAGAAGTATTGTTGTTTAGATGTTAGTACCTTGCAAATAATAACAATGTGAAGCCTTAAATATGGAGATAATGTAATTTCTGAAATTAAAAACTAGGTTTCAAAATCCAAACTCAATATTTGGTCATTAGCTCCACCTCATATAATCCTAAATAATTATCCTCAGTCCTTATATGCAGGATTTCACATAGAAGAACTATTCCTACTGAAATCAAGATCATGGAAAGATAACCAGTTTTATTTTGAAGATTGCAAATAATAATTCACCATCTCCTGATAAACAGTTCCACAGTTTAATTAATGTAGTTTTAAAAATGTATTTCTAATAGAAGCTTATATAACATCAGCTTCAAACTATTCGTGCTATGCCTCTTTGTCTTCGGCTAAAATCCTTTCTATTATTAGGAGTATCTTCTTCATGCTGTTCCCTGTAGACTGTAATCTTGTAATATGTTATATTTTATCTTTGCTAAGCAAGCAGATTGATTTTTATTCTGACTACAAAAGATGCAGGTATATTTAACAATCAAACCTGTAATACTATCACAAAACAAACTGAATATTGATTGTTTTCCACACAACCACATTCCTCTATATCATGCTATCACCTTCAATTCTTCAGTGGTTATATCATATTATTATACATTATGATAATTACTGAATTCAGGATTCATGTCAGCGGTGTAGGCTAGAGCCATGTAGACCTTTTTTCTTAAGATGTTGGCACAATATTAACTTTTTCAAGATTTGTGAAGTCAACAGTAGTGTTTCATTGAGTTTCTCACCCTAAGGTTTTTTTGGCTAAAAATATTTAATAGCTTCTATTTAACGTCCTTCCTACTTGTTAACAATGAAAAGTATTTTTTCTTTTCTATAAAGTATAAATGTATTCTCCTTCTAGAGCATAAATCATTGTTGAATGCTTCTTCTTCTTCTGCAGACTGAAACTTTTACATTCATTGCATAGTAGACGTGTCATTGCTAGGTACTATTTCTTTCTGATATATTACAAAACCAACAATATTTTTATGAACATAATGGGACACAGAGTTTTTAGATATTTCAGTTATTTGCATTCTACTGTTGTTGATTTTTATTCACTATAAACAGTGTCTCATTTCCCCACCTTATTTATTAATTTAAAAATCTTTTGACTCCTGATTGAAACAGGAGTTTCAATTCTCCAGCTCAAAACTCTGGTTTTGAAACAAAGTTTCTGTTTTGTTCAATGGCTAAATACCTTCTTTTCTTTCCTTTTTTTCCCCTTTTCTTTATTGTTTCTTTTCTGGTAATTCAAAAGGCATTTTTAAACAGTTCCCAATTACTATTTGCATCTGTATTTTAAATGCTCTATTCCCTTCAAATTCATCCCAAACAGATATTGTCTGTATATATGTATATATCTTCTATACAAGAGATCAGCCACTCTCAGTATGAGTGATAAATGGAGAAGTTTACAATGTCACATAGCAGAGTTGGCCCAGTGCCATGAGCGATGAGCCAGGAGATCTTGAGAAAGGTAGTGTTTTCCAGTTCTTAGTTCCTATGAAGTTCTGAAATCAGCCAGAACTGGGAGCCTTAACTCAGACAGGGACAAGACAAGATGGAAAGGAAAATACAATCTGATCAATCACTCCTGATAGTCTGCTGGCTGTTTTACTACTGGGTGGGACTGTAGTTTGTCTGCATGAGGTTCTACTGTGTCCACTACTACCTTGATAAATGTCAGCAAATCCTTCATTATCCTTAAGAACAAAGCCTTTCTAGAACTTTCTTGAATTTCTTTTAAATACTTTTTTGGTTAGAAAGTTGTCAAGAGTTTTCAGAGACTCTAAGGATATTTAACTGGGTAAAATTACCTGCACATAACTCCTGATTAGCATCCTCCACAACACAGTTTTTCTGCCTAGCTGTCTCAGATATGTTTTAATGGGTTGTTCATCCTCTTCCTAAACTCAATCTGGGAGTCTGCTGCTGACTCCTGCACCACTACTCCATCTCATGATTTATCATTTAATATGTTGATCAATAAACATTCCAAGACCTTTTTTTTTTTAATACTTTGCCAATAATTTTGGAGGAGATAATGCTATCTTTAGTGTACATTATCCACTGCTTGTCCTTTAGTTTCCCTTTCTTTCCTAATACAGGATAGCCAGTGATTTTAACATTCCAGTGTTATTAATCATTCTATTGGATGTAGTACTAATCATATGCAATTGCTCTCTATCAATTAGTGTATCTAACACATTTTGTTCATTACTCAGACTAGCACTGGCAATTAAAGTAAATATTTAAATTATTTTGTGTGTGTGTCTCTTGGTGCCTTAATTTTTTACACACATGTTGTTTTGAATGAAAGTTATATGTTTGAGCATACACACTGTGTTCTAGCCATGGGCAATATCCCCTTAGATGCTAACATAAAGTCTTCCCAGCTACTTCAGCTGGTTTGATGCAACATGGAAGACCACAAGTTTGTGTGTCTGTGTGCTGTCTATTGGACAGGCTTCCATAGTTATTCAGCTGTTTTCTAGAATGTTACTTTTAGAAGTTGGAATAAATGTTATCACAATATCATTAAAGAATTTTCATTAATTTAAGAGCTTGGAGTTTTCTTCTCTTTATCAAGAAAAAGTCATACAGGAGTTGTGAAAGCACTATTATGTTCTGTTAGCCATCACACATTTTGGGGTTTTTGTCATTTTAATTTCTATACAAACAACAAAGCACTAATGAAGAGTTTGGGGGTGGGACGTTGAAAAGTAAAACCAGAAATCTAATACCAAAAGGCAACAACATACTTGGCTCTTGACAGGTTGAGGGATATGCTCGGAATTTTAGTATATTACAAGAGCAGCACAAATATGCTGAAACATGCTCAAACATATCTATAGATGAATATACAGAGCTTTTTGGCTTCCAGGCTGCCAGCATTCTCAGTAGTTGGCTCCATCTTAAGACAGCTTTATATTGTTAAAGCTTTCCAAGTTTATAAATATCTTGGAATTCATGATGTCCTGCCAATTTCCTTCATTTTCATTCTAGACATTGGTGGTGTATGGCATAAAACTTGGTGTATGAATTGAGAGTCTGTCTACACATATGTAGGTATCCATATCCTCCTACCATCTACCCTCATACATATCACAGTAATACGCGCTAAGTCTCGAGCAGACCAGCTTGCCTGAAAGTGTGGGTGAATTGCATTTGTTTTGCAGCTTGGATATAATTTACTAGAGTACCTGGACTGATCTATAAATAGTTCATTACTAAACTTTTGTTTACAGTTACCTATATCTGTACCTTCTGGCACTTTGTCTCCATTTAAGGCTCAGGGCAAG
>VYZX01020105.1:91001-114443 GCA_013401335.1 Brachypteracias leptosomus
AAACAGATGGGATAATACTGAAAAGAAATTCCAGGAACACACTGCATCTGCCTCAGTGAAGACTTATTCACAACCTCATAGGCCAGTCACCTCACTTAGATTATTTATGATATATCTGAGAACCTGTAACTGAGTGAACTCACATAGGCAGCCACTTGCCACATATGTAATAATCTAATTTTAAAAGGAAGGTGGTTTCCATGTTATAATTATAAAAGATGTTTAAGAATTGAGCATATTTAGCTTCAGGCAGCAGATATGCTATTTATTTTTAAAAATAACTTGTTATCTACTCCTTCTTTATCCTAAATGCATGTTACAAAGTGGCCATCAAGCATAGGAACAGGTTCACATGGAAAAATGCTGCATATTTCAAAAGGCACTTTTTTTGCAGTGTTTAATACTCATAGAATGATAAGCTTAGCAGGTAAAGAATACATCAGTTTGTGAATAGCAATAATTTCTGCCCCAGTGCTATCAACTGCTTGCCAGCAGCTTAAAAATCTACAGAATATAAACTGGACATAGCCATTGCAGTCCACTGCTCATCTTCCCTGCTTTGTCACTTCACTGAAATCCTATATGGCATTGGCAAAGTCACTTCTGCTCTACTAAATTCTCACTATCTAGTTCAGCACTTCCACAGAGTTCTTCCTTTTTCTGATCACAGACAGGATGGTTTTCAAGCATCCAAACAGGTCCATCTCATCAGATGGTTGGTGATCTATATGTTCACTCTATTCACACACTGCCTGATCTCCTGTATTCCTCCTTCACTCATGGTGATGCAAGCTTAGTGTCTTCTGTTTTTCATTCTGGAAGTTCTGGTATCATTAATTCCTTAATATGTAGGCTATTAAAAAAAAAAAAAGAAAAAAGGAATAAACTAGCCCATACAGGATTGTATACTGGGAAGCATGGGTTTGTTTGGACCTAACCTTCTTTTTACCTCAACATCCTGAAAACCAGATTTTTTTTTTTTCTTAATCTTTTTAAAATTATCTTTTCTTGCATTGGTCGGTGTATGTTAGAGCAGCTATGAGGGTGAAGCTCCACAGTGACCCTTCTTTATGTCAAAGATGACATGATAGCAAAAATACCAGGAAAGAAGGACTAGAGGTTGAAGAAGTAGGTGGCATGAAACACAGAAAGGCTGATAAAAGTATTCAATAGAAATATGCAAATTCAGACAAGGGACTTAGGCTGTGTTTGGAGGGAAGAATATACGGAGGTCTTACGGTTTTTCATTTGTGATTTGCTTAAGCTATTATATTGATCTGTATCAATTTGCCAAAATATCTTTTCCTTTCCTTTGCAATTAATGGCCTCTCAGATGAATAGACATGCACAAATTAAGAAACTGAGTTTAATTTAAAGTGAAAGCTTCCAAACACATCACTCCCTTAATATAAAGCCCATAAATAGGTAGTATCTGCATTTAGACAAACTAGTATAAAATTGCTTTCAACAGGTCTTCTTCACAAAAGCACTCTCCAAAAATGAAAGCTTGTAATTACTAGAAACTTAAAATGCATACAGAAAAAATAAATAAAAAAAAAAAATAGAAGAGCATAGCAGTCAAATATAATTAATTAAGCATCATATATCTTTCCCATCTATTACTCATCATCATCAACTTGTGTTGACAGGATGTGGACACAGATGGCAGCCAACCTATCATTTACTTGCCTTGAGCCTATGCTATGGTGGATGTAAGATTAAGACAGGATACATTCAGGTTATCTGTACTGGGCCAGCAAACTCATTGTCCTGGGTCCACCCCATGACTGGTTAGTTACCATTTACTTCATCAATATTGCATGCTGTGTGGCAGGTCCCAGGCTAATAAGAAACCTTTATCACTTTAACATTGAACAATTCATATATTCCCATATTATCTATATGTGTCTTTTTCAGACAATTTCAAGACTTACACTTTAAGTCCTAAAATTATATAAAAATATTTCTCTTGTTTCTCTGCCCCATGAACCAAACCTAAAGCTGAGTGAAGTCAGTGAGAGCCCTTCATCAAGTACAATAGGTTGTGGTTCATGTCCTGAGAGAAAACTCCTGGCAGTTTTTGAAAAAAAAAAAAAAAAAAAGAAAAAAATTAAAACACAACAAACAAAAAACATTTTTAAAAAATCTTGTTCAGAATTTACACTTTAAAAGCAATTACTTTCATGGGTCTTTATTTGATCCATAGTATTTCAGGCATCTATTAAAAGCCACAACTCAATATCATGGTCAATCCAAACCTCCAGGGCTTGGGGAAGTAGATTATATAGGATGCACTTACATTTCAACAATAGCTTTTCACTAGTTTTTTCTGATATATTTTTAGATTATGATCAGTTTCCTCCATTTGGAGTAAAGATTTCACTAGTCTTATTCATTAGTTGCAGCTAAGTATATTAAACTTAACTTACATCTGTAATCAGATGTATTAGCATTCATTTTAAAGCTTACATTATGCAATACACATGCCTATATATGTAGAAAAAGAGTTTCTTATTATTGCCAGGTTGCGTTAATGTTTTGCCAGGTATTACTCTGTTTGATGGAGAAGGAAAGAGAGTTGAGTGTTCAATTCTTTCTTTTCCTTGCTGTAATGAGCAAAGGTGTAAATATTAACACCTTTGATTTTCAAGCATTAGTTTAAGTTATCATCCATAAACTCACTTTCATAAAGGCAATATACCTCAGAATTGAACTACTTTGCCCTTAGTGAATAATTTAACTTGAATCTTTGATTTACATGTTCTGGTTTCCAGATTTCTGTTTCTAAAATATTTTTAACCATAGCCTTTTTGATTTTTTTTTGCTTTAATCTATAGTATTTGAAATCACATCTTCCAAAGCATTCAAATTAATGAATTATTTTTTGTTATTTGTTTGCATAGTTTTATCTTTATAAATTATTTGTTGCAGCCTTTGTATTGGTTTTCTGCTTGTAATTGACAGCTTTATAATACCTAGGGGCATATTTGAGGTCTCTTTCTCTTTTCAAACACTCTTCTCTATCCACAGCAGTGGCTGTTTTTCTCTGTTTCTTTGCTGTCTGTGGAAAGCAGATCAGAGGGTGTTACTGAATGTGGTAGAATATTACATTCTGTTGCAACTAGCAGTTTACTTAAGCTATGTAACTAAGTGTCCTGTAAAAGTGTCTCCGTTTAAGGCTCAGGGCAAGCCCCACGGAGCAGAATTTGTTTCACCTTTCTCACTCTCCCTCTTCCCTCCTGGGGGAGGATAAAAAAGACCTTACACAAAGTTGGAAGTTAAGATTACAATTTAATGGGCAACAAAAAGGTATTAAGGGAAGGGGAGTATACAGAGATGATAGGAGGACATGTATATACAAATATATACAAAACCAGGTCTGGGGTGGTGCTGAATTCTCCTGAACCATGTGAAAAGTCAGAGACCCCATGGCGCGGAGGTGCAGCTCCTGCAGGAATCCCCAAGAGGAAGGGACGAAAGGAACTTCCTGTGTCCTTTTATAGAGTGTGGTAGGAAGGGGAGTGGAATAGCTGCTCCACCTGTCCCTCCCCAAACCTTAAACCACAACAAAAAGCAAAATGCAATTGCCTTGGCAAATCTGATGTTTTCATAAATCATGAGCAAAATTTTTATGGTTGTGAAAACCTGAAATATTTGTATCCACTTCTTAATTGTTGATGTGTTGATGTCAAGCCACCATGCAGTGTATTTTTAGTAGCTCTCCCAGTGACTAGTTATGTGGAGAAATAAGAAGCAAGGGGTATCACTTCTGGCAGGACTGGAGTGAATTAAAAATTCTTTTTTCAAGACATTTTAAAATATTCACTTTTTAAACCTCCTTTAAATCTACCTCTTGCTGTATTTTGCAACTGTAGGGATTTAATGCATGATGCCTACATACGTGTACATAATATTCTCTACCTTTTGTCTTTAATATTCCTTGGGTTTTAATTATTAAAGATAAGTATTTGAATTATAAATATTCTAGTTATACAGGAATAGGCAAAGCAGGCACATACCCTCAGGCAAAATTCTTCCATTATCCATAATCCTTCTGCCTCCTGCCTCCATTTTTCTACCTCCTATCTTTATGTTGTCTCAAAAAACACAGAAGCATTCTTTTAAACTAACCTTCTCCTCCCCACTTAAACCATAGAAATCTCTTCTCAATATGTATAGGGGCCTTTTCTTTGAAGTGGGATGTCATACTTGTCCTAAATATAATAAAGTGCTATCTTCAAGGCATTTCTGAATCCAAAACACTCCCCAGAAACCTGCCTAGTCCTCCCATCTAACCAGCCTGAATGTCACAAATCATAGCACAGAAGCTGCTTTATAGTGAATCATTAACATTGTCAGGAATGAGTTGGCAAGGAAAAAAAAAAAAGCTTTCCATTAGAGAACAGAGGAAGAATATACAAATGACAGCATTGTCATTTCTCTTACACTGTTTCATAAAGTGCACAACTGATTAAGAGTTTATTATAGAATATATATGCTGTGTATGCATATGTGACAATTTTGGTTTTATCCTGTACTGTTTATAAGTGTATATGGATGTGCTTTAGATTAACTGTCCTACTTGAAGTTTTTGAATTATATGAGTAACAGTTTCATTATGTGCAAAGACTGTCTAGCCTTAACAAATATATTTGGAAATTAAGAGGTACAAAAATGTAATATATATGTGGAGGGTGGTCTTAATCTATGTAAAGATTAATAAAGATATTCCAAACTCCTGTTAGGCAGTACCTGAAAAGGTCCTTTAGGATAATATTACTTCAGTATATAGGCACTGTTATCTGATTAAAGCTTGGAGGTATGTAACTCCAGTGTAGATACTTTCTTGTCAATTTTCCTGTTTGGCACAACTTGAATGGGATAATATACACTTATAACATGTAATACAATTAGTTCTCTTTTGAGCATCAAATATTGCAAAGAAAATCATTTTGATCAATACATGTGATGCTTTTTATATAAAAATCTAATATATTTGTGTTGTAAATTAGGGTTTTTGTCCCTTCATATCTTAAAAGACAATTACATGGAATTATACATGGCTTTCTTGTTCATGGAGATAAAAACGTGTCAAACCATCAGTGGCAAAAAATGTGTGAGGATATACAGTATACACCTAAAAAACCCGAAGATTGATTTTCAAAGAACAAGTTAATTTGCTTTGACAACACTGGTAGCTTTCTTTAAATAGCTGTAAATACTAATGAAAAGTATGCAAAGCAGACAGTACTCCTCAAAATCTCACATACACTTGCACAAACAATTTTAGTGTGCTTTTCTTAGATGGTCATGTGTGCAGTTAGGTTATTCTGATTACACTGGTTTGGTGTAAATCTGGAGTATTTGAGCCATTTCAGTTGAGTTCTAATTTATGCTTCTGCCACTGAGCTCAGCATCTGCACAGTAATTCCTCGCCAAAGCCAACAATTCCCCAAACTTTCAGTCTTCTACTGATATTTAGGTGTGGTTAAGATGACAGCATTTTTTTGTCTTCTCAGATAGGTTGATTGTGTAAGAGCTCCTTCAGACAGAACAATTTGCATGGTATCCATCAACACACAAACTACTTCCTTCACAAGGGAACTGCCAGAAATATACAAGCTCCAGAGTACTGGGAACAGCGTGATATCTAAGACATGGCAGTATAATCATGCTAATACTTACATGATGCCTCTATAATCACTACAGCTTGTCCCAAAACACACTAGGGAAGCTGGGTGAAAAGGACACTATTCTTTCTAGCTTTCTGCTGGTGCAGTGGAAGGTAATTTTAAAGAAAAGTAAGGTATGAACAGTAATACTAACAATAATCCTGATAAAAAGAATAACACAAGAGCGAGTCTTTAGCTTCAAATATTATTCACGTCTTCTTTTAGATGATCTTGGAAGATCTTTGCCTAAAGTAAGGCTTGATCCAATGGCTGGTCCACTCGTTTCTCTGAGTACTGTATGAGATCCTGAGAATGAATCTCATACAGAGAACTGGTGTGAGGCATCTATTATCTACTTGTTTCTTATATGAAGCCTTCATCTTTCTCACAGGAGATGAAAATGCTAGACCCAGAGCCACTAAATACAGGCATTTTATCAGGCAGTGAGACTTAAGTAGAAATATACCAGAAAAGGAAAAGAGGCAGAACAAGATCCCAAACTCCATCAATTCCCCAAGCCAGTAAAAGAGGCATGTGAAAAAATTCTATTTTAAACAGGCAGTAAGATTTCCCTGCACTGACGTACTGTTTGCTTGATCAAGAAAAAAATAATAAAAAAGGAGGAATAAAAAGAAGCCCAATGTGATTTACTGACTGTTGATAGAGAACTCTACCTGATAGGTAAAAAAAGTGTATGTGTACTTGTTTTTTATACATGCACATAATCAGGTATAGATTATGTAATTATTGATAAATAATTAGAAAAAGTAGTTGAAAGCCATATCAATGAAATAATTGTTGCTTCAATTAGGGAAAATATATTTTTTTCTTTAGAAAGTGACATTGCTAAAATGGTACTGTTTTCTGTATGTGCTCAGAAGGAAGTGTAAAGTATTTCACCCTCAGGAAAGCAGGGGTGGAGTTTTTTCCCCTTTCTGATTGATCTTGCCTACAAAGTGAACTTAACAGAAAACTGCAGTTACACAGTGAGTGCAGTCAGGGTATTAGGAAGATAGGAAAGCTGGGTATTAGAGTTCACTGCTTGGTTAATTCCTCAGAGCCTAACCCAGATAGGGTCAAACACCTTCATCTTTCACTTAAAGACACTGTACAGATTAAACACATTAACTTGAATTGTTTTTCATTTTGCTCACCAGAGCGTGTTATCAGTAACAACTACCTAAACCTCCAAAATAAAAATGGAAGGAAATAATAGTCAAGAAAGTATAGTGGCAATAAAAAATTTCCCTCTACCACTCCAGTAACTGCATCAATGAAAAATGAAGGACTGAGCCTGGGGTTTTCATTGCCAAATGATTTGGATGAGGGGATAGAGTGCACCCTTAGTAAGTTTGCAGATGACACCAAGCTGGGTGGAAGTGTAGATCTGCTTGAGGGTAGGGAAGCTCTACAGAGGGATCTGGATAGGGTGGATCACTGGGCCAAGGCCAATTCCACGAGTTTCAATAAGGCCAAATTCTGGGTCCTGCACTTTGGCCACAACAACCTCCAGCAGCGCTGCAGGCTTGGGGAGGGGTGGCTGGAGAGCTGCCTGGCAGAGAGGGACCTGGGGGTGTTGATTGACAGCCAGCTGAACATGAGCCAGCAGTGCATGGAGATATTGGAGAGGGTACAGAGGTGAGCTACCAAGCTAGTAAAGGAATTGGAGCATGTCCCATTTGAGCAACAACTGAGAGACCTGGGGCTGTTTAGCCTGGAGAAAAGAAGGCTGAGGGGAGACCTTATTGCTCTCAACGATTACCTGAAAGGAAGTTGTAGTGAGGCGAGGGTTGGTCTGTTCTCCCTAGTGACAAGTGATAGAACAAGAGGAAATGGGCTGAAGTTGCACCAGGGGAAGTTCAGGCTGGATGTTAGGAAGAATTTCTTTACTGAAAGGATTGCCAGGCATTGGAACAGCCTGCCCAGGGAGGTGGTGGAGTCACCATCCCTGGAGGTGTTTAAGATAGATGTTGTGCTTAGGGACATGGTTTAGTGGGGTTGATAGGGCTAGGACTAAGGTTGGACTCTATGATCTTGAACGTCTCTTCCAGCCAAAACTATTCTCTGATTCTCTGATTCTCTGATTCTATGATAAAGGTAAAATATTTCCTAGTCATCCATAACACATGGAACATCCATGACCACATCTTTATGCTTACACATTCCTCTCCCCTTCTTAATATTGTAGCATCATTTGAGAAGAGGGAGATGATAAAAATGAGTAATAAGTGTCAGTAGAAAGAAGGAAAATATTGTAGACACATGAAAACATGTAGCTTAGGAATCCACTGGAAAATGCACCCAGTAACTAGTACTGGACAAAATCTGACTAATGTGTAAGAGCCACCAGCAGTGCACTGGAGCAAGAAAGCAAGAGGCAGAGAACAAGAAGAGGATGATGTCGAAAGGCATGACTTCTGTCTGTACAGTCTGTTCGCACAATTAATCCAATACCAAAATACCAGAATCTATACACGTGGGATAGCCTTTACTGAGGCATCTTGCAATGAGATGGAAGCACTTCTGTGCACATCAGTTACCCAGTGGTGGAAAGTCTGAATGAAACCAAAACTGGAGAATGGTTTGTGAGTGGATTTGGAATTCAAAGGCAGGGAAAAATGCTGGTTGAAGATGCAGACTTGAACAGAGGAGTGGTATGGGCAGGGACCAGAAGGGATAGGGGAAGGAACAAAGGTGCATCTGTTTCCCTCCCTATCTGTTACATTCTCCCTAGTTAGAATGCAAATTCTTCAGAAAAGCAGATTGTTCCTGCCTTTGTTATTGTATAGTGCCTAGCACTATGTTATGTACAACATAGCTCAACCACACATCAGATACAGATCATACTTTTTGACAGAACCATTTCTAATGTAATTACAGATTTTGTTAAGAAAGCTTTTAATGAATCATTTCACTCTGATATGCTGAAATGTACTATTTTAAAAAGTGAAAATATTTGGTTTGATAAGATAATATTAATTACTGTAGTCATAGATTTTTAATTAATTCATCTTTATTTTTGTCTTTTTTTGAGATAAAAGCAAGTGTGACAATTTTGGGATTTTCCATTAGAAGAAAAATCTACTGTTTCTTCATAAAACCCGTCTTTGGAAGATTTCTTTCTAAAATGCCTAGATGATTTTTTAGCTATTTTATGGGCTGACAGGTGATAGAAATGTTCTTGATTTGGTACTTATTCAATGGGGCTTTATGGGAAGATGATATAAGAGGTCCCATTCAAATCCATATCATAGCACTCATTTACCAGTTAAAGATTACCTGCTGTATGGAAAAGTAGTCTGAATGCAATCACAGTGTATTTTGTGTACTGTGTGTTCTTCATAGTAAATAGAAATTCTTGCTTATAGAATCAAAGAAAAATTACTTCGCTGTATTTTTTTGACAAGAAACAAAGACTTCTACTATGCCGCTTTTCTTCATAAGTGTGAAGCTGGCCTAAAACACCATCAACGTATTTCTGCAGGGAAAGTTACCAACTTATTGTCAGAGACAATTAGTAAAAATAGATATGAACCATTGCCACCAACACCAAAAGACCAATAGAAGAACTGGAAAAAGAAAACACCACCCCCCCCCAAAACCACACAAAAAATTGATTGTCTCCTTCAATTACTATTTTCTTTCTTTACCTAAAGGAATTAATTCCTGTTTAGTTACAATTGTGAAATTTGATACTTCTGCTTTTCAAGATCTGCAATCATTTTATTCTAATTTATTTTTAGGTGAATCTCCTTCGTTTGAGTTCCACTTTCTATTTCAAATCTAAACGATTCCAAGGATACAGAGGACCTCTTTTTCATAACCTTGCATCCTACAGGCCAGCTCTAACCTCTATTTAGTCATTTAAATAAGTATCATGAGTTTAAAAAATTGTAGACAGTAATGCTGATCTCACTGACGTCATACATAGCTGTAAGGTGTTTAATAATTTTGTGAAAGCAAACAAGAGTGTAAGTAATTGTTGCAACGCACAAAAAGGAATAAGTAAAGGCTCTTGCAATATATTAGGTATATGTAGGAGCAAGTGTTCTGTTCATCATGACTTCTCACTTATCTATTATCTCTTATCCACTATTGGGATGTCATTTCCAGTTAAGCCATAATGTTAGTCTCCATTGCCCATTTGTTACGCTTTCAAGTAAAAGCTTTTGTATTGAGACGAATTTGATTTTCTATATAAAATGTCAGGATTCTGTTAGATTTGTAAGAAGGACATTTGACACCCCAGTCCGCAGTGAAATTTGATGTATTTGTGTAAATAGCACCAATTACATCATTAGTATACTGAGGTAAAAAATTAACAATAGACTAGCAGAAGAATTTAGGAGCATAGACTTCCCCATTGATGCAAGGGTGCACGGTTCAGAAAAATGCATTTTTGCCTCCCCAAATAGGAGAGAAGTGCTGGCTGCCACTGCTGCTTTTTTTTTTCCCATTGGAACAATGAAGCAGAGCAGAGTAGGTCTGAGAATCTGGCCTGTGGCATATTGCTGGCTCAGTCAGATATGATATCCATGTCTAGTCCCTTCATTACCTCATCCCTCCTACAGCAAGAAGAAGCCAATGTAAATTACTAAATGAAGAAAACTATGTGGTCTTTCAAGTTAAACAAAACTTGCATAAATGTTGCGTCAGCCATTCATCCACCAGCATCCACCTTATTTTGTCAAACAAGATATTTTGAGGAATCTCCTGCCAAAATGTAACAAAGGTAAAGTCAAGAAAGTGGCCTTTTGCAAAAGTTGCTTTTTTAGTCTCACTTTATTTGCTTTATTATTTGCAAAAGGAATCTCATCTCAGATGCATCATCTGTTTTTCAGTAAAGTCCTGCTTTTTACCCAATTTTCCAGCTGGATTGACTGAGGCAAAAGGAGGTCAAGTGCCTTGCCAAGGTCAGATGGCAATCCAGTGCTTTACCAAGGATTAGAATTTAGGAACCTCCTGATTAATAGAACAAATAACCTCCATGCACCAAATCCCCATGGAATGGGCAGGTCACAGAACTGGGTAGGATTAACCAGAAAGAACTTGTCTGCTTGGGTAAGCAAAATATATCCAGCACAGAAGAAATACAAACATTTTCAAGTTGCTGAGGCATAATCCTAGGAACCATTTACACTTGTGTGCTTATGCAGGTTGTGGAGGTTTTTAAAAGACCAGTAAAGCATGAGGTTAATATTTGAAGCCGTAGCATTAAATAACATACACACATCTTTAGTTAAAAAAAAAAAAGATAATAACCCATCTCAATCCACTATTATTTTAGTTATTTAAAGAAGCTCAGCCACTGGCAATGGAGATTTGCACCACAGAAAGCCCTGTCTCCTAACAAAAGGGCACATGCTTAGAACAGCAAGTAAACAAACATTCCAGACATGCCTTATGTTCCTGCAGCAGCGCCTTTTAAACAAATCTTACTAGTTACAGAGCAAAAATGGAAACTGTCTGTTTTGATTTAAATCTGTCCCTGAGCAATTTCCATGAGTTAACACAGCAGAAGTACAAGTACAGGAACAAATAAACAAACAAACAAAGAAACTTGAGCTTGCCTCTAACAACTGAATCGCCACCAGTTTCCAAAACACAATCATAGAACCATCCATTCTTGCACCACAATTAAGAGCAGCTCACAATGGAGGTGAACCGGTCCACCCCAGCAAAGGGAGAGGGCATTGAAATGCTAATTGCACACAAAATTTCATTGGTGCTGGTGATTAATATACTTATTGTTATTGTTAAAATTGGAATGACAAAGAGTATAATATAGCAGTGCTTTTGTGTCCTCTGACTGTTCAAAAGTGTCTCCTTGCACTTTCTTCGGGTGCCAGAATTACTCAACCTCATTTTACGCTTTTCACTTGCATTGAATAGACAGGAGATGTGGAAGAACAGTTATTGGAATATTTTAAATAATACAAAATAGGTAACAATGGTTTTTTGTTTAGGAAACCTGTAGTGGGGAGGACAGAGGTAACTAGTAGGATGTGTTCTCTTAGGTGAAAAAAGAATGGAAGAAGACTTGATCAACAGGGTTCTGATCAAGAAGGTCCTGATTTCTCACTCTTTCAACTTTACTCAAAACGTAATCCCCTACTTATTCCTATAAACTGTTGAGATTTCCAGCACAATGCACCAAAGACTTGCATCCATGTTTAAGAAGATGAGCACCAAATTGGCCATTACTGGCTGCAGTTACATGCTTAATTTTACACATTTACTGAAATGTAAATTAAAGGTGGGGATAACTATGTGGTGACTAGGGTATCTAGTGTAAGTTAATTACTTCACTAATGTGTATAGTGTAACAGTGTTATCTCAACAGAAAGTAGCTTATTTCTGTACTCAAATACCTTATATTAGCATAAAATAATAATTAGAATATAAAAAATATTTAAGACAAAGGAGACTGCAACAGATTGTAAGCTATTTTGGGAGTGATACTTGTTAAAAAGAGGATGCTCAGCTTCTCTGTCCAAAGACTTCAGGTTGCTCACCTCAGACTCAAATGTCTTGATCCATTGCCTGTCATAGTTGTAAGTGGCTGTTTATGGTTGACATTAAAAAGTATTGACTGTACTTTAAAATCAAACAAGTAAGTAAACAGACAAATATACCTATAACACAGCCATGAGACTGTGATAATATGGTTTGTATAAAAAAATGTACTTGCTGACTTTTAAATATCAAGTGATTGCCAGAATGAGAGCAAGGAAAATCAAAGCGGAGCTAAGGAGTTTTGCTACTGCTCAACTGGATGCACAGCCATGGAGGAGCAGGAGAAGAAGAAGGAGGAGGAGGAAGGGCAGAAAAGATGAAGATCCCCAAAAATACAGGAAGTTGGGCTCTGGTAGCATAGCTCCAGGAAATGGTAGCAATAGAGAGCAAAGCCTGCTGGAATTAGCCTTAAGCAGGTAATTTTGAAACAATTTGTGATTTTAAAAGGTGGTCCAATCAAGCAGGACTAAACTATAACATGCTCAGAACAAGCATGTCACAGTAAGTAGTAAAAATTTGTGTAAATCAGGAACTACTCAGAAGTTCACATACCCTCCTCGGAAAGACACTAAGAGAATTAGATCTTTTTTAATAACAGTTATTTATTTACTTCTTCAGACTACTGAATAAAAATGATGCAAAGAGCACAATAAAACATCAGTTTTTTTTTTGTTTTTTTTTTCCAGGATCATTAAATGGCAGTTTAGTTTTAAGTATGCATACTGCCAAAGGAGACTCCCATTTGTATACAACTTTGAGTGATTTTCCGTCATTGTTCTGTATTGTTCTACAGAATGATGCACAGAAACATGTCCTACTCAAGGGAAGAGTAAACAAGACATTCAACACATGACTGCCGGAGAAGGAAACTGTTTCTAAGCATAGGTCCCTAACGCCATTTTATATCATTCCTATGATATCGGCAGATATGGCGCAGGATTTGTAGAATTGTCTTTCTGGAAAGGCAGGTGGAATAAATTATGACATCTAGAGCACAAGTAAATGCCTATATTATATGCACATACTTCATAAAAGTAACTGTATGAAAAGTATTTTAGAAGGTGATAGAGTTATTTCAAATGTCCTTAGTACTTCTTAAGAGATGTATTTTCCCCAGCATCATAGTTTCAGTCTTAAATTTTTTAGAACATACTCTGCCTCTGTGTCTGGGAGATGCTCTCTGTATGCCATCTGTTTGAGTCTTTTATTGCACTAAAGGAAGATTTAGATGGTCCCATTCATGTTTTTCTATTTGTCCAGCCTCGTTCCCTGATGGACATGTCTTAGACTCAATTTATATGTTGCAAACAGAACTACAGCTTTAAATAACACAAAAAATTGAGCTCTACCCATCCTAACAAATTTAAATTCAACCATCTACATTACACAGTGAGGCTCTGAAGTTCCAAATATCTGTTGCATTGAGAACTTGTCTCTCAGAACCAGATACAATGAGCAATGGTAGGTGCTCTTGTCCTCAAAAACATGTATATTCTTTTCTTACCTGAAAGCTGCCCCATTTGCATGTCTTTCATATGAATTGAGAAACTATACTTCTCAGTGCAAATGTGGATACATATTTACACAAGATGTCCAGCCTCAGTCTGCCTGCAGGGTCGTGTGGGCTGTGCAGCTTTGTTGGTTCCACCACTTGATGTGGGAGTGCATGGTGCATGGGCTGGTGCTAAAGGCAGGGCTAAAGAGGTTTTGGTTCCCCTTCTAAAACTGCACTTAACACAGTGATTTTTCCATCAATGCACTTCTGTACTTGTGTGGTGGGTTTACCCTGGCTGGGTGCCCGGTGCCCACCCCTAGNCTGGAAATAGGTGTTAATTTGCCAAAGGCGTACATTCAGCATTTGAAATTTACCCCATTTGTGCTTTCAGGTTCTGGGCCTGATGCTGCGTGGCATGTCTTTGGTATAGAGTGAAAGAAGGGAAAAATACTGCCCTGTTCCAACCTGCCTCCAGACTCTGTGGTCCAAATTTGGTGGGCAGGATTATGGGGTTGCAGCACATGGCCTGGCAAAATTGCTGCCCTTGTGTGTCCCAGGGGATGCAGCACCTGGAGTCAATGCAGAGATGGAGCACGCCAAAGGTAGTCCCAAAGGTGCTCAGGCTATCAATACGTGCACAAAACAAAATGGCTGCATATGTGCATAGCTATCCCTATGGAAAAACCACCAGATATGCATATACATTATGATTTAAACATATTAAGTACAGCTTTCAAAAGTAGGCCACAAATTGGAAAGCAATGCTGAGAGATTTACCTGCATTGTTCCTATGTAGATCTATACAGTAAAAAGTCTTCTGGCTGCTTTCAAGGTACCCCCTTTAGTGGCACAAAGAATAATTTTAGCATTTAAAATCAAGAAGAATTAATAAAAGGATGAACTGAAGAAGAAATGTGAAAATTAGTCCTATAATACATCTGTACCTTTTAAAAACATCCTGAATGATCAGAGAGAGCGAGTTCTTCTTTCTTTGAGAACTCCAACATTAGAGGCTGGAAGAATGGCTTTAACATTGACTTTCATGACATTTATAGTTTTCTGTCAGACTCTAGCTTTTATTTCAATTGTCTACTCCAGTTTATTTAGCAAATCAGGTTTAGTTCAGTTACTGAAATAAAAAGTCAAGACATATGGACCATGAAAAATGTGATCAGTGAGATATTCTGCAAAAATGTAAAACAATGGTGGAGTAGAACTGCATAAAAGCTGTGTTTTCTTTGCTGTACAGCAGTTGAGACAGAGAAAAATTAAAAGCAATTGTTTTCCGTGGGGGTTGGCTTATTAGTTTTTATTAGTGAATAAATTATTTATCATCAGCATGTGTTTTAGTAAAATAATAAACCTCTTTCCATTTTCATTAGGTCAATGGCTGAAATACCGTTTCTTGCCTAGAAGTAAACAATTAGATGATTTAGGAGCTGCATTTCCTTAGACTTTTAATGATAGATTGCAGTTGTTGTTGTATACCACATTTCCTCTGACATTGATGTGATTATTGCTATGCTAAACAATGTATATCCCATGTTTTGTTATTTGCATTTCTTATTTCTCAGTGCTTTGCCACCCAGACTTTTACTTCAGAAAAATTATCATACTTTGTATATGCTATGGTTTAAGGATTGTGACAGGCTGTACCAAATAGTTAAGAGGTCAGTAGTTGGCATTAGCTCTTAATCTTGCATACAAGAAGGCTCAAAAACATTACTATCAATGAAAACCACACTGCTGCTATCAATTATATGATTCAAAACTTTAGAAGGTTCCTTTCATGCAAAGTGTATCCCTAAAGGTCTTCCAGAATTAAATAATATGATTACACAGATGAACGATGGCAAAGACAAAGCCAAGCTCAGATGTTTAGTCAATGAGCTGAGATTTGAAAGGAAGAACTGGTATAGCAGACTTGTAGAGCAAAAGCACTCCATGGGACAGATACATCAAAGGGGAAGACCTTCACTCACAGTACAGACAGAAACTACCTAAAGAACTAGTAGAGAAGTGGCAATGGTAAATGACAATGCCAATGAAGCAGCATGGATGCAATATTTTCAGACCCTTGTAATGAGCTTGATTCAACTTTTACTGGTAAAACTTATAATGTGTGCATATTCCTGTGGAAACATTGCTACTGAGCAACTGTGCAAACCCTTTTCCTGGTGCAGATACCATAGTGCTGTTAAATGGCACTATCTCTAGTCCTTAGATACCATGATTCAGTATCTGTGTAATCCCTACCTCATCTTAAAGCTTTGTTATCTCAAAAAAGTATCTTTTCGTAATGTTGTGCCGCTTTGTGGGTTTTCCTGCTTCTTGTGATAAGTACAAGGCTTTAGATGAGACTCATGGCTTCTGGACCATCTTGCTTGGGCCATAAGTGTCTTCTACATGTTAGGGTGGCTAGGGAGTTTTATGGCACTTCACCCTTCAAACTGAAAATATTTGAGTGCAAGAGTTTGTGAAAGAAACATGAGAATTAGAAAACATGGGAAACTTCTATTCATTTTTCAGAATTATCTTTTCCGTTCTGCAATGTGGTATACTTGATTTAAAAAAAATATTCACCCACACAGACAGATCTTTAGCAGATTCAGAAGTGCTAATAGAGTCATATTTAGGGCATGCACTTGTGATATGAGAGACTGAAAATAAAGGTTTTGACTGTCACTGTCTTGGCTATTTTGGTCTGAGTGAGACTCCCTTTTGCTTTGATCACCTTGTTTAAAAGCAGTTTAGTCATGCTGTGCCCTGTGTGTGCATCTGTGTTGTAAACTCAGGCACATTTAGAAATGTTAATTTGGCTTCCTGATATTTGCCATGTAATGTTGCAAGTCAATGCAGGATCTCATGTGGAGGACTCAGGTGGGAAAGCATAGCCGGAACTATGACTTGTTGCTTGTATTAGGGATTAAAACAAAGTCTAATTGTGTCTCAATATATCTCATCTTTGTCTCATGTTTTATACACCCAAATATAATAATTATAAAGTAAATCTGTGTTCACAACTATATGTAAATTATAGAATAGTTGCACACATTTTGACCAGGCATTGATATGTCTTTTCAGAAAGTCTCCAGATTGACATTTTCAGAGAAAAAGAAATTCCTGTCCACAGTGATGGAAAAGACATGAATTGATAATGGCACCTTTACTTTGCGGATACCTTAGTGTTATCTTGAAATATTTGAAAGCTGCCCCAGGGCAGCTTTTTGCCCTGTACTGGCTGATAGTGGCTCCAGAGGAAAGATCCGCCAATAGCTAAAGAGCAGCAGAGCTTAAACCATGGCACTTCCTTCATCTGCAGTGTTCTGGCACTACATTGGCCTACTGAAGGAATTCACATCTGGGGAGGCTTGTCCAGTTGCTGATCCTTTGGTGCCGGATGACACAAAAAATCTGGATTAGAAGAGATAAACTGATCTATTTGTGAATGGAAAGCAACATTTCCAGTCCTCATTATTTATATGAAAGGGACAAAGATTTACTGTAGGTAGAGTCAGCAGTGCTGCCTGCAGCCAAGTTAGTTTGATGCTTCCCTTTAGACTACCATGTCTTCAGTTGCTTAGAATTGTGTCAAAATATTAATGTGTTGGCATAAACTTTTCCTTGAAGAATTGTCTCTTTCAGATTAACTTTTTATTTTCTCCCCAAAAGATTTGCAAGACCAACTTGGTTGTTTCTAATTTTTTAAGAAAGTTGTTCCACCATGTTTTTTTAAAAAATAACCTGCATTTGGTTGAGAATCTGGGGAACAATAATTGAAAGGTGCCTGGATAGTATAAGAGGAAGGGATGAACTGACATAAAATGTGTGGAGCTGAGAGCCAGGGCATCTGAAGGTAATGAGAATAGAATGATGTTACTGGGATGATGAAGAAGAGGAAAACGGGGGTCTGGCACGGTGACAAACAGAAGCCCAAATTGGAGATTAGGCTTGGTAGATAGGCAGAAAATTCTGAGCCCTAAATCACTCTGTTCTCCAAAATGTAAAAATGAATCCAGAATTCTTGAGCCTTACCAGATTTCTGTTTGCAGTAAATATTTGTTAAACAACAGTCAAAGCATCTGTCAAAGCACTTACTAAGACAGAGGAGGAGCAGAGGGGCACAGAGAAACTCTCATTGGTGATGAGGCAGATGAGTAGGTTGAAACCTGGCTTTCTTGTTGATAACCAGTGTTGATGTTAGTATGATGCCGTGTGACAATTTTTACAAAAAGGTACCTAGAACCCACATAAAAATTAGCCTTGTAAAGCCAGGCACTCAGAAGTTAGCAAGTGCCCAAGATTAGTTATGTAATCTTAGTCGATCAAATTAACTTCTGCTTTATGATACAGCCATTAAGGGTACAGTTTTCCACTACGTTTCCATGAGGCTGTGTCTCGTGCAATGTACTAACATGATTGACTCCAAAAGAAGGCATGGGCTTAGATGTCCAAAAGGTAAGGATACCCTAAAGATATCCTAAAGGCAGTTCTTTATATAATATATAGAAGGTCATGAAGCAGAAAATCTTGGCAGTACCCAGTACTCCTTGATGCAGTCTAAAGAATCAGGGGAATTTAGTGTGCCAGATAGCACTTACTACAGGGAGGCTGAGATTTGTGTTATTAAGGATCCTATCTTCTGCAGAATGGTTCTTTGGCTCTACAGGTTGTGTGAAGAACAAGATGAGGAAATGCAAAAGAAAAAAAAGATTATTTTAAAAATAGGGTAATAGATTCAATAATATAGTTCTCTTTCTGTCTATCTGGGATCCTTCAGATACAGGACATTGAATATATCACTTAACTCAGGTTTTATGCAGCTGGCTACTACTTGTGTTTTTCTCATTTTGTGATGCTTAGACTGGAACTCTGGTGCTGGACTGGCAAAAGTGCTGCAAGGTAAATGAAGGGCAGCAGCAATTCTGATAGTACAAAGGGACATTCTGTCATGCATTCTGAAACATTAAGTTGCAGACATCTCAAATTTGGCATCCAAAATAATGGATCTTTTTCAAATTTAGTCTTTGTTCCTATAGTCTTTGTTCTCTATATGTTGCAAAGGGAATAAAATGGAAACACATCCTCATCTTGCAGAGGTTTTGTAGAACCAAAATAGTAAATATTTGTGATGATGCAGATACAGTAAGAGAAAAACTCATGAGGAAATTAATAATGCTGTCTTCATATCTGAGTCTGAATATTATGCAGTAAATAAGGCCTGAGGCCACCCATTGAACGATAAGAATAAAAACTATATTGTATCACTGCTCATTGAATAAGTATCCATCCATCCATCCTTTGCATGGAATGAGGCAGAGGTTCCAAGGAAAAATATGATGGCATCCTATAATCAAAGCCTTTATCATAATGTACCCAAGAAAGCTGAATTAGCATAGTATGCATTGCCTTAATAATTCTAGTTTTTCTCATATTCATGAGTTTTTCTATTCAACAGGAATGTTCTGTTACCATTTTTGTAACATATGCTAAACAAAAACAATTAATCCAATACAATCCAATCTGCATAAGGTGACTTGACCATTTTATATTAAGGAAACATATATTTGATTCTTGTGAATAGGTGCATAAGAATGCATAAAATTTTTAGAAAGCCAAATAGTTCTGACATCAGAGTTTAAGGATGAATAAAAGTTTAGTAAGATACATGCTGCTTTATCCTTTTCTAAAAAAAAAATAAAAATCAAGCCTTAATCCTACAACTGTATATTAAATCACTTATTCACTGTGACAGGCAAGAGAACACAGATATAGTAATCTACCAGCCTGGTATCTGGTATGCATTGGGAGGCATGAAATAGATCTCAGCAGGCTGAATGCTATGCACCCACGCATCGTACAATGCTGTGATTACAGTAGGTAGGTGGTTTGAGTAACAGTGAATTTCAGATATGCAGGAGTCCAGTATAATGCGTGGTATGATTTGCAGGATTTTGTTAGGACACATCCCATAATTGTATGACTGGTACAATGTCTGATTGGCTTGCCTTTTGTGCCATTTGGAACCTAGACCCCTTAGGAAAATGATGTCTTTTCTGCAAAAGTTTTTGGAGAATCCATTTTAAGAGAAAGAATTCTCTTAATTAAAAGTGATTACATTGAGCATACACCATTTCTATAAAGGAAATCAAAGCAATTTACACAAGTCACATTTTTATTGCATGAAACATTGTGAAACATCTATAGAACAAAAGCCACTCCTAAGGGGACAGTTTATAACCTCACAACTACCTTCAATAAAAATAAAAAAATGTTCAGTATCCTACACAAGCCATAATCTGTCAATAGAATTTTGGTACAATATTATGGTTAAAATTCCTCAGGAGTGTTAAAAGTGTTACCCAATGGACTGCTCTTCCCTTTATTTGGTCATACCTTGCTGCTTTCTGATATTTGTGAGTCCATCTGTATGGTATGCTCATTATGCCTTTACGTAGTATGCATTTTAAAAAATGCTACGTTACTTGAGATGCAAATCATAGGCACTACTTTATAAGAGCTGCCAAGGAGAGCCTGCAAATGGCTTGGTGGGAGCAGAGAAAGTTGAAACCTTGGTAGAATCATTCCCAATGTCACCAGTTGGTGGCCTATACCACCTTTTGCATGAAACCCCATATAGGTTTACATTGAGGGAATAGTGCCACTTCCATTTTTGCCACCCTAAGGCATGAAGAGAGGCAGGCTAGGCTGGATTTCCATAATTCTAGTCCAGAACGGTCAAACTAGAATTTTCTGCAGTTGGCTACCTACTGCTCAAAAAAACTAAGCAAAAAAGGATAGGCAGATCTGTTTCTTTGTAAAAGAAATCTTCCAAAATAGCCTTTCCTGAAGATTATGTCTTTCAGTTAGAGGGGAATCTTCTGTGGTATATTGGACCTGATAGCCTAGACAGCTGGCCCTTTATTTGGTTGCATATTGCAATAGTCATCTATTACGTTTGGAAGAGAAAAGAATCTTTTCTGAAGACGTAAAAAGGCAAGATAAGCATGCCTATGTTCAAGGCATTCACCTGTTTCTTTAAGCTACTTTAGGCATCATGTCACCATTTATGGTAGTTCTCATTGGTTTGACCAAATAGTAGTTGTTTTTTCTTTTTCTTCAACAGATTGTTATGAAGGTTTTGTTGTGACAGAGGAGCCCCACAGTCAGTGGGTTTTGTTGTCGGTTAGAACTGACAGAGGCTTAGCCCAGTATTCTAAAATCCAAAATTGTGAAGAAATGGGTCAGGACAATGTCAGAAATATTGCTTCTAGGAAAAATTAAGTGTTTTCTATGCTCCCAAATTTGGTTTGCTTATTGTAGCAACTTACTAATTATTAATTGTGTGTATCTTCATAAGATAAACTACTCTGTTTTTATTTCAGTAGTAACTACATAACGCTGTTGACTTTTAAAATATCTGTAGATTCAGCATCATGTGATTAGTATGGCATTTCACACCTTTCTCAGAGCTATTGTCTCAGATTCTCAGCAGATATCATTGAAACTGCTTACAAGTCATACTAGAAAAGTTATCTTTGTTGTATTTTCATAAAGTTTAGCAACTTTTAAAATTAAATACAAATGAAAATTTAGCATAAACCTACTATCCTGCTCCTGGCTGCTCTGAGCTGGCAGAGTTCAGATTCTCCTGTATTTATTAGGAAGGGTTGTTGTGCATGGTGGGGGCTATTTCTTCTGAAGGTTCAGCATAGCACACCTCTGGTAGACTGGGACATGCTTATTGAAAGCTTTTCTTCTGAATTAAAAATAGTCAGTTTCCTCTGATGAAATATGTGAGTAAAAGCATAGCAAGACATACAGGTCTGGCCAAGGGCTGGAACGAAAAGAATTATCTCTTCTGGAGAAGAAAGGACCACAGCTACCTCTCCTGTAAATCGGGGTGTGCAGCAGGGGAATGCTAAGTCAGCTGCAAAGAATTAATCAGCCTTTCCTCATCCTGGCTCAGGAAAAAATGGAATTGTACTGTGGGGAACTGTGATGGAGTTCAGTAACAAAGAATTATTCTAGAAAATCACTAAAATTGAAGGTGGAAAGGAATTTATTCCTGTTTCTTTACAAATGCAGACTAGAGAGAGCCTTCCTAATTTCTTTGGCTTCAGATTTGATTGAAACAAGTCATGTGTTTTAAGAATGTTTCCCATCCACAGGCTACTCCAGGCTTTTGAAAATCTGACCATTTTAGTGAATGTTTGAATAGGTTCCAAACTCATTCAAACATCTGACCCTATACTTCTCTACTTTCGTTCTATATATTCAGTTCAGCATTTAAATTTGTCTTCAATTCTCTATCCTTCAAAAAAACATGTAAAAAGCTCCAGCAAAGACACAGCATACAAAATTCTTTCCTGGTCCACATTCCTTTAATGAGAGGAACTAATAAAAAAAAAATAAATTAAAAGATTCAGAACCTCAAAAGTAAGGTGTGGATAAACACCTCAAGGCTAAGGGAGAAATTCTTAATTGACTCCAGTGGACCTAGGCTAATTTACACCAACAGAGGATCTGACTGGAAATGATTACATGTCTTATCTGAAATTGTTCAACACTGGAAACACTGAAGTGGAAATCTTACAAGCTGCAGCATCATTATGAGATTTCCAGTACCTCACTCTTCAAGTCATGCTGTTCTAAAGGAAAATATGTGTGCCAGAATTGGGTAATAACTCTGACATATTCCCCCATTCATAGCACTGAGAGCTGCAGCTGGGCTATGTACAGCAAGAATCCTTGTGATCTCCTGCCCCAGCAAATTCCCTGCCGCATGCAGCCAAAAGCCAACCTCTTCCAGGATACTAAATCCACTGAAGCAGAACCTCTGCAACAATTTATAGCAGGTTTCTAGGTACTTAGCAGCCATAGTGCTTTTCTTGTTTATGGCCCATAGTTTCTTCAGCCATACTCTGTAATTTCCTTACCGAGGTCTTACTCTCAGGTCTGCATATATTTACATGTTTTACTCTGTAAGCTTTTAAGCAGCAAATTATACAAAATAGAGGTGAGACCTCTGCTAGTTGAGTCTTCCTTTTATTGTTTCCATTGTAGTTGAGTCTGAAAAATAAATAAGAACTTGAATTGACATAAAATAAATGACAGTTCAGGTTCTATAGGTTCATATTTATGACATGATTGGCCCACAGCCACTGCAGCTATTTCAGAGTCTACAAGATGTCCTTGATTTGCTCTTTCACCAGTATGATAACAAGCACATATAATCTTTGCACACACTGCTAACAGGCTCCTAGTCTCTGATTTTACACATTCAGCTTTTACATTGTTTGCAGAACTCTCTCAGCTCTCTTAAATGGCCCTTACATTTTTGTATGCTATTTTCATCTTCCAACCTGAGTTAGATGAATATAAAGAGAAAAGCAAGAATATATATCAAAACACTCATGAAATAACAGAAATAACAGTCTTCATCATAAAAAGGGTTGAATTTTTCTTCCAACAATATACTAACTATGATAACCGAAACAGAGGTACCTTAAATATTTTCTGTAAAACACACCTTCTTTTGCTGCCTTTTGAGAGTAACTACACAAAGAAGCCTTATAATAATGACAGCAACAGTGGGACCTTGGGTGCAACCACACTAACTCTGTTAGATCTCCCATTTGCTTTTGACATGCATGGCATGAGATTTTTTCCTTTTTATAGCTCTCACTGATATAGTCTTGATGTCTGTGGCATGACTCTATTCCTTCCTCGATGAGCATATAGAATCATAGAATCATC
>VYZX01020106.1:10606-44925 GCA_013401335.1 Brachypteracias leptosomus
TAAGAAAGAGGGGGACAAATTTTTCTGCAAGCCTGTTGAGACAGGACAGTGGATAATGGTTTTAAACAAAAAGAGGATAGATTTGGACTAGATACAAGAAATAAAATCTTTACGATGAGAGAGACTAAACACTGGAACAGGTCACCCATAGAGGTGGAAGATGTCCCATCCCTGGAAACATTTAAGGTCAGGTTGGACTGAGCTCTGAGCAACCTGATCTAGTTGAAGGTGTCCCTGCTTATTGCAGGGGGATTTGGACTAGATGACCTTTAAAAGTCCCTTCTAACCCAAACTATTTTATTATTCTATGATATGTGGAAGAAATTAAGTGAAAGAAGAATTCCTTGGTGGCGCAGATCTGGTACTAAATGAAAAATTGCCAACTTAGTAAAAAGTCCACAAAGTAGGTTACCAAAAAAAAAAAAAAAAGAGATACACCTTTTTTATATATATATACAAATGTGGTAGAATAGCAGGATATTAAAATGGAGTCTTGGGTAAGATAACAAGAGGTGTCTGTCCTCTGAGTATAGGAATCAAACAGGAAAAATGAGTATACTTATAGAAACCATACCCATGGCTTGATCAGAACCAGAGAAAAAAATTAAAGGATAAACTGACTGAAATCAGTGTAGAAATAGAGTTTTACTTTTTAAAAAATGAAGATGGTTACACACAAGTGCACTATCTGTTTTTTCTTCTGTTTCATCATTCAATGAATAACGTCTATCCTCTAAAGCTTTTTGAAGTTTACAAAGAAATGAGAGAAATATCTGTTGAAAGTATCTAGTTGAAAATAAATCAGAATAAAATAGGCATGATTTAATTGTAGGTATTTAGTGAAAAAGATAAAAGAAAGTGTGGGTTGAAACAAACTTTTTCATGAAATATCAGGTGAAACAAAAAACAGTAATGGAAACCTTTGCCACTATATTTTTTGAGGAAAAATATAGCAGTATATGTTTGAAAAACAGGTTTGAAAAAGTTGTAAGTAACAATTAAGAGCAGCTCTTTTACAGTGTTTTGAATAACAAGCTATTAACTCAAAATGTAGAAAAGCACAATGGATAAAACTCATCACAAAGCTATAGAGTTTGTGATTTTAAGGTGAGGAACAAGTGAGAGCAGTGGAACAATAAAAATCTTCAAACAAATGCAAATTTCAGCATGAAGAATTGCTAGAATAGACCCCAGGCAGGGAAAAAACCTCAGAAAAAGATCTAGTTTTGACAAATGTCACTATTAAGTAAAAAGAACAAATTGTTTCAATAAGAGAAAAGATGGGAAATTATATGCCGTTACTGCTACAAAATCTTGAAACTAAAAAGATTTGTATGTAACGTCTCTAAGACCCAATCCTGCCCAAAATGCATACCTATACAGAAATATAAAACAGAAAAACAGAAAACTGAAAGAAATAATGCTTGGTAAGTGACAAAAAGCTAGGAAAGCTTTTATAAACAGATCAGACACACAAGGAGAGTAGGGATTCTCTTACTGGGCAGCAAACCGTAGATGACTCAAAAGAACTCCTCAGTGCCCACTTTGCTAAGTAAAATAATTACCATAATTGAGTATCATTTTAATCTTATGGCAGGCAATTATTTTGCATTGTTTCATGAAAGGTAAGCTTAAGCCAGAACACTGTGTCCAGTTTTAGACACCACACTAAAAAAGATGCCAACAAACTAGAACAAATTGAAAGAACAACAGAAATACAAGGTTTTGCAAACATAACCCAGAAGGAACGATTTAAAAGTAAATTGGATTTGCTTAGAGAAGAATGAAAGGGTATGTAATGGGTGTCTCCAAGTACATATTAAATTATTGTAAAAAGAGATGGATTATTAATATTTCTTGGTTATGTAATCTGCCTAATTTGCAATAAGGGAGATTTAGTTTAGAAAACTGTATGCGGTATTTATTTATAAGGATAGTAAGCTAGAGAAACAGCTAATGTGGCTATGGAACTTGATCAATGATCAGATCTGTTAAAATTTGTAAGAATATTTAATATCATCATTGCCATATGTTAACCATAATTATATTTAATATAATTTTTATGATTATAAAAAAAAAGTTAACAGATAAATTCTGTACAGTAGCAATTGTATGCAAAATCCCCATGACTTTTTTTAAATAAACCATTAATTTCACCAAGTAATTTGTAAAATTAAGACACCTGTCTCACAAATAAGTTGTTTCATGTTCCAGTAGCAAATAGACATTTTGCATTTATGGTCATCTTAGCATTTAAGTCAAAAAATGAAGCTGTCGTTTGTCTTTCTGGCAACAATGACTCCTTGAAGAACTCTTTCTAGACTACTGCTGAAAACCCTAATCCAGGATCTCTGCTTTTACCTTAGTGGTCCCTGATAAAATGACCATATGCAGCTTGTCAGTCAGCTTTTGTTTTCCTCTATCCTTCATTCTTCTTTATTGTAACACATTATCTACATCATTATTGGCAAGTAAACTCTCTCGCTGTTCTTCTGCTCAGCCTATTCTTTTCTACAGGGGCAGCTTCCTTCGCTCTGTTCCCATCAGCTATTATATCTAACCATGCTGCTGTGAGTTTTGTCAATTAGCTTGTCCCAACGGTCTCTGCTTCAGCCAAGCATGAAACACCGTCCTTGTACCTTCCAATGAATGCTTTTATTTGTCCTAACCTGTGGGATTTTATTTCAACAAGCTTTAATGTAGTTCAATACAGAATGAAAATAACTTAAGATCCAGAAAGAGAGCTAACAAGTTGTAGAGGTTTAGATTCAATCCATCAGACCTACAACAGATGCTTTCTGGTATCACCTCTTTCCCCCCTAGCAAATGAAGAAAGAGAAAGAGGATAAGGGAGAGACTTATGGCCCCCTCCCCTTCCAAATGGGAGAGGAAGGGAATGGGAGAGAGGCTTCCAGATTAGAAAAGAAAACTAAAACAGCTTTAATGAAGATAATAATAATAAAATGAGATATATACAAATATATATACAAAACCAGCATTGAACCCAACCTCCCCCTGATGGCAACTACGTCACTGTCACCATTGATGCTGTGGAGCAGGCACTGGCAAAGTCCCAGACTGGGTTCAGCAGCTGATGGGAACCGGGTTCAGGAGCTGGGTTCAGGAGCATACAAATTGGGATCAAAGGCAGGGCCAAGAAGGAAGAAGGCCAAAGGGAAGGGATGGGTCCACTGGAGAAAAAAGGAAGGCCTAAGGATCCCAAAGGGAAGAGTAGCCAGGCATAAGGATTGAGACCCTCGTGATCCCTCAGCTTTATACAGAATATGATGTATATGGGATGGAATACCTTGTTGGTCAGTTTAGGGTCACCTGTCCTGGCCGCTCCTCCCCACAGGTGCAGCCTTGCACTTTCTGCATCCCCCAATGTGGTACACAAGATCTAGCAGGGACCTTGGTCTGCACACCAATCCTTGGTAGTAACTCTAAACATCAAGTGTTATCACTACTGGAAGCAGACACTGTCCGTGAAAACATGCTGTTAGCTTCAGAAAGTGCAGTTACTTAGCAGAGACTCAGATGAAAAGTAAAATCACTGAATAGAATTGATTTGGTTCTAACTTGAATCAGGACACAATTATAGTAGTATAAACCCTTTAGAGGAATTCCAGAGACCAGCAAAACCAGCTTCCACTTGCAAACTATATACAGTTACCAAAACCTTCATAAACACCATCAAAGTTTTATTTCATTGGACTCAAAGAATTTCTTGGTTAAAAAATAACTCTTACTATACTGAAAAGAAAATTTTTCAGCCACGCCACAGTGTTTTTGCTAGTCAGCGACTAAACTTGAAAGATGTACTGCTGTCACTTCACTTGAAGATGGGAGGGAAGGGAAGAGTAGTGTGAACATTGTACATGTTAATTATTTTTACTCCTTAAGCAAACTTAACATGAGGTTCATGCCGGGATCAGAATGACAGTGCTTACTGCAAATATGCAAAACACAAGGCCTAATCACCTGCAAACCAGTTGGAGTTTGGAGTCTTCTTAAACCTGAGATGTGGTAATCATCAGTAGCAGATTTACAAAGTATTTAAAAAGATATGACTCTATCCTACAAATTTTACCCTATTCTGAGTCTACAAGAGTCAGCTGGGTAATTTTTATAAAGGTGAGTTCAGCCAAAACCAGCATAGTGCCTCCAGCTCTGCTGGTCACCTAGATTCAAAGTCCTCCTACTGCAGCAGCAATGAACTGTGGCTACTCCTGAAGCATCCCAGGACACAGAGGAGACTGCAACATTTCTGAGAAAACCCAGAAACATCACAGAAGGATTTACTAAACTGAATTGTACATGTCTGTAATGTAAATGTCAACATCTGACCATTAATTCTGTAAGGAGCTGGAGAGGAAGAAGCCATTTTTTGTAACAGTTCACCTAATCATTTCACTTTTTTATCTCAGGGTGAGATGAATTGTACTTATGTCTCTATATTCCCCTAAAGGGATGTGAGTGTGTCTAATTCAGATGTAATTATCTATGCTGTAGAAATTGAAAGTAATGCAAGATGAAGTCTACTCTACTTGTTTTGAGAAAAGCTTGCCATCAGAGTTCAGACTTTAAGCCTTAATATTTGAGAAGACCGGTCATTGACTGTGAACCATTTCCTGTTTTTTTAAAAAACCAACAGTTTAAAACTATATATACCGCTAGCAATGGCAGAGTAATTTGGTGTATAATCCAGTCTTTCCAGATAGACGGAATTTTCAACTAGCAAGATGATGTGCAACCTCTTAGAAGAACTTTACAAATTTAGGTTAATTTTTACTGTGACACTTCTGGTTTTATTCAAAGATATTACACTTTCATGATTATTTTACTTGTTTTTCTCTCTCCCCTAGTTTTCTCCTCAAAAGCAAGAAGAGCTAATTTCTGATTTTAGCTGAAGGAATTACTGTATTTTTAGAACAAAAGTAGTTGTTTCAAGATTACTTTAGTTTCAAACTGATCTAAAAAAATTTAAGAGCATATCACATAATTCTAAAATGAGATCAAGCACTTTAGGTCAACTGAAATGCTTGAGGATACTTCTCCTATTTTCGCTCCCCACCATAATGCATGGAGTATTTTTTTATCAAAGAACTTCAAAAAGCATGCTTTGGCTCGTTTGTTTTTCTGTAATACAGATCTCCCTTCCTGCTTTCCACCCCTCTATCACACACACCCCACGCCCTAATAACAGACCTATTCTCATAGGCAGTCTTCTAAGGGCAAACTAATTCCCCTTCTTTTATGGCCACTGTGAGAGCTCTTTCATCTGACTTTGCCTCTTAATTCAGGGTAAGGACTGACACACTATACACTCCAGTCCAGAGAGTTACTGACAGATAACCAAAGAGCTGTTTATTACCTGTTCATGAAAACACATACAGTAAATAAATAGAGGAGTAAACCTGATAGTCTGCACCCACTTAGCAATATCCAGCCATAAACCAAAGAGCAAAACAAAACCATCTGGCATCTGATACTTTGGATGTTGCAGAGTTTTTTGCCAGCCACAGGGGCTTCACAAAATCAAACTTTAAAAAAAGCAAAATCTGTGGGTTACTGTCTGCGTTTTGTAATGTTTGCAAACACTTGGTTAATGACACAGGATGCTGGCAGTATTATGCATATAGCATTGGTAATATTATCTACTTCCTATTTCATATTGTTTCCAGTGGAGATGCATGAATGTATTTGCTCTCATGCTGTTAGGTTAAAATGCCATGCTGTTTTTCACAGTAACTCGCTAAAAGCACTACCAGCATAGACTGAGTCAAATTTTGCTCAGTGTGTGGCACTAAGTGAAGAATGGCTGAAAAGCAAGATGAAGCTGCTAGACTTATGTTTAATGTACTTGGTGGAAAAGCAATATAAAACTACTTCTTCCTGCAGGGAAGTATAAAACAACCTCCCCAAAACCTCATCTAATTTCTGAAAGAGGCAGACTTGCCCTTTCTTGGAGGAACAGGAGAATTTTCCTTTTTGTGTCCTCTCTCTCTGTTTTACTACTGATGAAAAAAGTTATTATTTAATCACCCAACATGTTACCATCTCTGTAGGGTTTCCAGGATGACATAAAAAATCATATATTTTTTTTTCTTCTAGAAAAGCTTTATTTAGGGAACAGAAAACTTGCATTTAAAGGCTGAAGCAGAAGATGTGTTCAAGAAGTTTCCTGCAGGAAGCATTCAGTATGGAACACTCATATGGACAAGGACATCCTGGTGACGCCATGCCACAGAACAAAGCTGTGGGACTAAAATCAGCACAGTTGTCAACACCATCTCAAGTAGTTCACCCGATCACCTGTAAATGTGACTTTTCTGTTACATCTGATTTCAGTCAGCCTCCCAGTATTTCTTTTCACTTGTGTCACGTGCTTGCTTTAATTTATATCTTGAAACATCTATTTTTACTTTGACTGTTCCTTTTCAATTCCCTCCCTCACTGAGGCTTCATTAGGTAGCTTTCAGATTTTTTTTTTTGTTTTAAATGGGGCAGTTTTTCCACTAAAAAAGGAATGAACATCTGTGCATATTTATTTATTTATTTAAAAATCAGAATATATACACAGTATTTGCTGAACTTGAACAAAGGTCATGGAAGAGGCTGGTGGGAAAAAAAAATATCAGAAAAACAAATGATCAGTTCCTGAAAAAAATCCTGTGAAAGCACAGACAAGGGTTTCTCTCTGATTACCCCTTCAAATTCCATTGCAGCTCTCTGTTTGGTTGTAAATTTTGCCCTCCTTTAATTTTCATGGTTTTTAACTGTCCAGCTTCACTCTAAAAATTTTGATTGGATCAGAAGTGAAAACACTATACCTGCCTTCCAGACTTCTTATAAAGATATATTGTAAGTCACAATTTCTAATGCTTCTTTTCTGCATTATGCCAAATGGCTGGAATTTCACATTTTCCCTATGTTTTTAATAAATGGACATATCACTGGGAATGCACCGGCCTGGTTAAGCAGTTGACTGGTGTCACAAACATTAGTGCTCCACTCTATTTTTATGATTTCCACATGCTGTACCTTGAGTCCTGCTGCTACCCTATTTAACTTGACACGTTTCTGTTTATGCTAAGCAGGTTGGATCTTATTGCATCCATTTAGGAACAGATGTTACTTAGTATACCCTGCAATCCTCCATGTCATCTTTTTTCACAGCTCTCTGGGAACTAACTGCAGGTAGTGCACTCTCACTTCTGTGTCACCCTTCTCACAACAGCTCCTGGAAAGGGAGAGGAAAAAAGATGAGCTTTTAATGTTGTTATGAAACCATATGCACCCTGCTGCCACCATATCAGAGAGTGTGTTTTCTCCTAGAGTGTTTAATACACCTCTTTTGACACTACAGAAAATGAATTGTGAAGGATACTGTGGTTAGAAAAGTGTTGATTTTTGCCTGGGGAAAAGAAAATCAGAAAAGGTTATAAAATTCACTGTTCAATATTAACTTAATCACAATACATATTTTAGCAATGTACAGTATGTTACTTTTAATGCACAGCTACGGTTCCGTGCCTGTCTCTTTCTCTGGTCTAGCCTGCAGCTCTTGCTGACTGTGAAAGTTAAGATTTATAGCAATAATATTTGCTATCTTACAATGACTTTTAAAGCTAACAGCTTTGTGGTGTTTTCCCTATCTTGTTGCATATGTTTTTTCACTTGCAACACCCATTAAAGTTTAATAGGAGAGTTGTGCACATCATGAACATGAAAATGAGAATATAATTACCCCTCTGTTTTCAGATCACTAAAATCAATCTTCTTGTTTTGTTACAAAGTTTCAGGCTGGCTGTAGTTGAAATTATTTTCACAGAAATTCTCAGAAAACCTGGTACCTATGCTACAAATCAGAATATCTCTTATGTCTGAATTTTGAAAGTCATTTATCCTCTTCTCATAACACACCATACAAAACCAAAATTCACAAAGTAGCTAAATATGATACTATTTGTCTAAAGTTATTTCAAAGGAAATGCAAAAATAGTACCAGGAAAATTGCTAAGCAGCCTTAGACCACCTGCTAGTCTGCCATGCTATTTATAAGGGACAAGGGTTTGTCTTTTAATAACTTTTTAAATTGTGCGTATAACTGATATGGAGTTCTCTCTTCAGGAAATAATGGGTGCTGGTAACAGATATATTTAACTTGAAAATATGACTGCATAACCAATCCTACAGTTCAACAGCTCTCACTGAAGTTCAGACAACTCCAGAGCAAAGCTGTCTGCTGACTATATGGTCAACAAAGCTTTGTGACCCAAACCAGCACCTACAATTGATTTTGCTAATATTTCTTCTTTCCTTGAGTAGTATTTGTCCCAGAATAAAACCTTCCTGAAAGTATTGCTCAAATAGATGGGAACTTGGCCATAGCTGTCCAGCCCTAACTGATTAGATGATTCTGGTGTGTCCTCAGAGAACAGAGATTGCACAATTTAATGTCATGGGGATGCCCAACTGAGAGCACCGCTAAATGAGACACAGGCTAATCTGTCCCGGTCTAGAGGTTTAGGTACATGCAGGAAAGAAATAAAGAAACACAAGCAAGCTCTTAGCAGCTTGATATCTTTGTAACTTGTTTGGAGTGAGAGGCTAGAACCTGATGGTAATACAGGTAATGAATTGTAATTGGCTCTGGATGTGGGGAAAACCACAGACATCAGCCTGGGTCTACATAAGTAGCAAGGCCTTTGGCAATTTATTCAGACAATCTGTTTTTAAACAGCAATAAAGAGTAAAAATGGCTGCCCCTCAGGGGACACTCCATACCTAGGTGTCTGGCATCCTGTATCTGCCTGGACTTGAGGTACAGCTACACATGGGGCCTGGGTCTGCCGGACAGGACTCAGTTGGTGTGAACATCCTCTTTCCCTGGGTGCACAATGAAGGTCTAAGCTACACCAAAGTCGAGGGAAACATGAGGCTTGTGTTGTCATGAACATGTAGTGTGCTTCTGTTGAGGAAAACACATCTTAAAATTGGGACCTGAGCACAGAAATCATTATCCCTTCTTTTGCATAAATAAATTATATTTTGTGCCACTAAATGGTACAGTTCTGTTCTTGTGGTTATGGCACCCTAAATTCCCCCATGACAAACACTGTAATAAATATTTAGTTCATTCACAGGCAACAGCTGTTTATCTCAGTTGTTGATTTCAAGCTGTCTCACATAAAATTTCCTGAAACCTAGGATTTTTCATGCACCGAGTAATATTTATTTCTGTTGCATTTAAAAACAAAATCCATCACGAAATTCTCACCATTATTGCACAATTTTGTTTCTAAATGAGATAAATACCTGATTGCTTCCCTCCCGCCTTCTTCAAAACCATCTGCAAATTCTTTACTTTTAGCTAGCTGAAAGCACAGAGAAAAGTGCATAAAATGTTTCATTTGTTTCTCCACAAGTGTTCAACTTCAAAGAGAATTCTTGATCACCATTTGCCCTTCATGCAAAATATGGTTTCAGAGCAAATTTTAAACTTGAAAAAAGCTGTTTAAAGAAGTTGTTAAAAATGTATTTCATAAATAGTAGGTGTTCATATGGTCTTTGCAAACACATACATTTAAAAAAACTTAAAATATCTCATGAAAGAAACCTGTAAAAACATGATTAATCTGAGGATCTTCAGTACAGATGCTCTGCAATGATGTTACTAGCCTTAAATATCAATTATATCTATCCCTATATTGTCTAGGTATCCTTATCTGGATCGGTCTTCTGAGTGCGTACAATGGAAAAAAAGACAATGGATCAGGTTCTCATCTAGTCTTTCCAAGCATACCTCTGCTGATTTTAAATGACCCTTCTTGAATGAACCAGTGAAAGATCTTGTCTATTAAATGAAGGTTTATTACAAAGAGTTTATTTATTTGACCTGTTGGGAATATCCTATTTAGACTGTGTGTACATTTCATTTTGATAATATAAGTTATCAATGTCCACCTCTTATAGCAAATTACTGTAACCAATTAACTTTTACTTTGTCACTGGAGATGTTTATCAACTAGTTTCAAAGCTTTAATCCCATTGGTCCAAATTTTTCATCCAGTAGATCATCCATTTCTTTTTATTCATGGTGTGTTGCTTTAATTAAGCCTTTAGTGTCCTGTTGGATCTTTTAATATAAAAGGATATTGAAGTATAGGGGAGGTACATTTAACTCTTTGTTCCACCATAAACTTCCTAAAGTTACATGACAGGTGTCAGAAACTCTTTGACAGGGTGAATGACCTCACACCTCAGTTTGACTGGCACTCTCAGTTCTCGTATTTCCTTGCCTATGGCCCCTGGAGCATGGTATTCAGTAGATAGATCCTGTTCACACTTGCACACCAGCAGAATGCTAGTTCCTGTTCAATACCATCATCAGCACAGTAGCTTGAATTCAGCTCTTCACTGAGCTGATATAACGGAGCTGATGTTGCAACTAAAGTGAGGTAGGCTGTATGATGGAGGTACAACCACTTTCAACATCTCACCTGCCCTGCTTGCTTCCCCACCGCTGCCTCTAGCTCTGGGCTCCCAGATCCCCTGCCTGCACACACTCCCTGGCAGTAACTCCTGACAGTCAGTATGAAATGGAAATCTGTCGAAGTCTGTACTACCTGTATGACTTAATAGTGATTTTACCAGGATGAACACTGACTCAAGCTACTGTCGAAAAGTAGACTGACGATTGATATCCTTAACTGCTGGAAGATCATTTAAAAATGCTTTCCAGCAAAGACCATTTTCAGAACTTGCTTTTGGACTCAGGGCTGCAATTATTCTAAGGACCAGCATACAGAGAAAACAACAACTTGTGATCTCTGCTGTAATCTTAAGAAGATTATTCCTGTTCTTTGAGAAACTTATGTTTTCAATATATTGATTAAAGAAAGATTGCTTCATTTTTACTAGAATTTTGTTTGGCATACTGACTTTTAAAGCCAGATGGTTTTCCTTGATTTTTTTTTTTTAACTAAAACTTATACAATCTCTTCTAATATAAACATGAACTTGTAATAGGGAAGTTTGGAAACAAGGAATACAGAATTGTCTTTAAGCTTCTGTTTATAATTTGAAGTCTCTAATTAGAAGAGCTTTTTAATTCATACTCTATTTTGTAAACAATGTTATAACTATGCAGAATTCCTAATATCAAATGAATTAATAATGTTTCATTTTTTCAGTATTTTAATAATTTATCATCGTAAGCAAAAATTATATGATGTATATGAAATACATTGTGCTTTTGATTACTACACATGTTGCCATAAGTGCAAAAAGAGGTCATTGTTTTCACCCTTTTGAGTTATGCATAGTCATTGCATAACTCAAAAGGGTGAATAATGCCAGTTTTATTTCTCATTTTGTAAATAAATAATAGAGTGAAAAGAAAGGCCTGCAAGTAAATCTAGCTAGCTTAAAATTGGGGTTAAACATCTTTGCTTTTGTAATCACAAGTCTAATAGCAACTTGAACTTTTTGGAGTGAGGAGTAGGTTTAGGGTTGGGGTTTTTTAATGAGGAAAATTGTCCATTGTGAAAATGGTGGTAGTGCAATACCACCAGTATTAGTAATGTTAACTTTTTACTTATATTATGAAGCATGTGGTATTTAACTTGTAAATATTAGTTCAGAAGAAAGAGAGATGCTTAAGTGCTCTGGGCCCTATGCCAGGATTTCCCCCACTGCACGCTGAATCATTCCAGAAAATTACACTATTGTGAAGATAACTTGCAAGCTTGAACATTGCTTTGTATGGAGCACCTGCTGACAGAACTGTGCCCTGAAGGCTGGGGTACCTCATTAGAATCATCACCAGAAATGTACATGTAGGAGTCTTCCTATAAGAGCAAATATTTAAAGACACAAAAGCATACAAAGCCAGTTTGCAGACTGTAGCTGAATAAATATTAGGGAAAGGAAGAAAAAATAATAAAATATATTACACATACAAAATCTATATTAGAAGAATATTATTAAGGCAAAAAAACACCTCAGAAACAAAAAAGCTATGAAAGACCAGCATGACTTTCACTTGTGCAATCCCATTAATTCATTCTCTTGCATATATTCCCTAGGATTAGAGATTAATTATTTTTAAATTAATTATTTCTGAAAAAAATAATTTTGAGTGACTAAAAATATTCATGCACTAATATCAAACTCATTAGAGGGTTTTGAAAGGAAGTGGAAAAATAAATCAAATATTGAGTTAGTACATTTGGACTTTTCCTAGGTGAAACATTTTGGAAACCAAACCTAAAAGGATCCACTCCCAGAATTAGGGAACAGGGATGATATGCTATGCTTTTTATGTCCCCCTTTGTACCTGGTGCTCAAGATATACATCTATAAGACTATAAGATGGAAGAAAAATTTATATAAGGCAATGAGAAGACAGTTTCGTTCCAAAACTGCTTATTGTTAAAAAATATGAGGCCATTAGCTAGTAACTTTAGAGGATTTAATCTTCCAAACAGCTAATCTTGCCTAGCCTTCAACAAAAGCAAGATGACAGTATGACATATATAAAGGGAGAGGTGGCAACATGGGTGTGATCAATCCCCCTTACCAAAAAGCCATGCTAAGACAGTACAGGTTATGTTCTTTGTAGAGATTTACCCATGGATGATACTGCATAACAGTAGTCTCAAGAGATCAGAGTTCCCCACTGTGAAGGAGTTCTCGGTTTCAAACTTTGATGGCCAGGGGAAAAGAGATTCTGGTAACTGCACTTGCAATAAACGTGAAGTTTCTGTACCTAAATTAACTAGACATGTTAGTCATCATTGAAGGACACCAAATTGTAATGCAGATTTTGTGCTTGCTGTTTTCTAGTGGCTGGCTGGAAGACTTCAGAGGCTGGAAACCCAGTGCATGCAAGGCAGGGTAACTAATGTATAGAAGTAGTATTCTCAGATAGTCAAACCAGCCACACTTATCTCAGAATAAAAGGTATAAACAACCGTGAGCAATTTTCAATAAATAGTTAATCTGAGAGAACAAGTATATTAATTTCCCTTACATATATATATGTGTGTATGTATATATATATAAAAAAATATCTTGGACTATAAAATTCTAACCACAACCTAAAATGCATTGAATCTTCTAAGAATGGATGACCTACTAAAGTTTCATATATCAAGTTTAATTTTAGCTAATCATGCAAAAAAATTGTCCAAGCCTCTTTGATTCCAAAATTGTAGATCTGTACCATGCATACTAATCATTACAGTACCTTTAAGAGAGACACCTCCTGTCATTTATCAATGATCCACTTGTAATGCAAATTTCTAACTAAGAGTACCCCAAATTCTTCTGATGAGTCTATCTGTGACTTATTTGAACCACATATTCGCTCTAAGAGAAATGCTATAGAACATTAACCTAAATCACCTAACTAGCCACTTTTTACAACACACTAAGATCTTATTCCCAAGTCAACCATAGATTTATTAAAGGAAAGTCATACAGGAAAAAAAAAATACAGTATGATAACTCTTGAACTTGGAAATCAGGCCGGTATCTTGGAACCTGCCTCCTGAAAATGTCTTTCTTTACCAATTATGTCCTAGCCTGAGCAGAGATACAAAAGATATGAATCTATTTCTTTATAACAGACTTAGGTTGAATGGTACTGTATTACCTTCCTGTGCTCATTCTGTTCTTATCCTTCATCATTTTTTGTTTGTTGTCAGCTGTGCTTGCACATTTACATTGTAAGGTCTTCAGAACGGAAGTGGCTTCATTGAATGATAGAACTCTATCTAACACAAGGAGATATGGCCTTCAAATATCACCATGGTGCAAAATGTAATTGGTGGTGGTAAAAGAAAAATTTTATTGAAAACACTCTGTAAGACTTAATGTTTCAGATTTTCCAAAATTAGATCAAACATTTCAAGATGGCTTTAACCAACATAGCTTGCACTCATTATTCTCCATCTAGGGTTTCTTGATCATCCTGCCTCTCTCACAGAGCAAGAAATTTTGTTGCTTTACTGTTGAGCTGCTGTTTCAGAAAAAAAGCTTTACTGTTCACCTCAATCTTTAAGTTCACAAAAGATTAGATTGAAATTGGGTGATATGACGTGTATCTGAATTGCTTGGTATATTATTCTCTGATCCTAAGTATCTGTCGCTTCATTTCTGGATGCTATGTGATTACTCGTAGCTGTGACCTGATTTCACCACATGAAAAATTTCTGAAGTAACATTTAAGTATTCATTACATTTCCTATTTAGTGACATGGTTAGCTAGTAGCAATTCCTCTTCTAAGATTTAATTTACATTCCTCAAAGAGCTAAGACTGTATTTGTTATTTCTTATTAGAAGTAATTGGTCCAAAGTTTGGCAATTTGCACCTTCCAGTAGCTGAATGCCAAATGTCAGTGTTGATTACAAGATATCTTACATTTTGTAATTGTGGAAACCTGCCTGTAAGTGTAGATATGCACATTTTCATGACAAATTTTAGCTTATTATTCTTCCACATACATTGTGACTGAAATACTTCAACCTGTGTAATCATCTTGCAATTTGCTGTACACAGCACACTCAGCTCTTTAACATAACCAAAAGGAGTGCATGTGCCTTTCCATGCACACTTCACTAACCTTCAAACCTGTAGCATGTTACTACAGGCAGATTTAATGCTGTCTGAGCAACTGCTCCATTAGCCTCACATAAAAGATGTCTGCCCATGCTAATGGGTGGAGATAAAACATCAAGATACATAGACGTTAGAAAATACAATTTTATGCGCCTCATGCTTAGACAGAGGTGCCAGCCCACTACCCTGAGACAAGCACTTATATTCTGCCCTGTGGCAAAATTTCTGGATGTTCCCAGCATTTTTTATCAGACAGGTTTAGAAGGTGCCCTGCTCAGTAGTTGGATTTCTGATCTGCTCTTTGAGTGTCACTGTCTTTTATGCCTCTAACTTTAGATTTTAGATGTCACTGTAGGAGCAAGGCATCTTTTAGTCAAGCACTGCTTTCAAACAGGGTGCTGCTCTTCTCCTTACTGGAGTAAACTCCATGTTTATGACTGAAAATATAATAAACCCAAGCCTCTACAAGCCTCTGTCAAGGTTATAGTCATCTTGAAAATATTACCACCTTGTATTGCTGAACACACCCCCATTTTCCAAAGCCTTTATCAACTATCTCAAACTGGAAAAGGGTAGATTTAGATTAGAAATTAGAAGGAAATTCTTTACTCAGAGGGTGGTGAGACACTGGGACAGGCTACCCAGGGAAGTTGTGGATGCTCTGTCCCTGGAGGTATTCAAGACCAGGCTGGACGAGCTCCTGGGTGTCCTGCTGTAGTGGGAGTTTTCCCAGCCATGGCGAGGGGGTTGGAACTTGAAAGTTCCCTCCAACCTAAACCATTCTATGATTAAATGCTTTAACAAGTCTCTCAAACTGTTAGATATTTGAATTTTACAAACACTAAAAATCCAGATTTCCAAGAAGTCATGAACTTCTAAGCATCTACTTTCTACTTCTTATATTTCTTATCTTATCAACTACTGAAACCATGTCAGGAATAGGAGATAAAACAGATTATTAGAGATGCAATTTTAGATTACACTGATTTAGAGTATTCTAAAGCACAGTACAATACTTTTAATGCTAATGTTTTTATCAGCAGATGGACTTTAATTTTAATGTAATTGAAAAACAGTTCCATTTAACAATCAATAGGGTTTAGTCCAGGATCTACTTTTCTGTGTTATTTTAAATTGCCAGATATTTTTTTCTTAAAAGAGTATCTATAGAGTTAAAACAGTAATTGTAAAAGTAAAATAATAATTTTATTGAAATATATCCTATTAAATAATTCATTTACATTCGAATACAGAACTGCATTTAACAACAGAAACAATTTACAAGTGGCCATTCAGGCATTTTAAAAATACATTACTTTAGTTTCCCCAGATGACACTGTACATATCAAAAGGAATGATCAGAACGCATTCAGAAATTCTATTAGCAGTAGTTTCAATAGCTGGAACATAAGAGAGTACATGTAGCCTATACATCTTCAATTAAAGAGCTATGAGTTATTTTGTATTCAGGGCTGTTAGTTCAATAACCCACTAAACTAGAGAAAATTACATTAAAATGAGCTAATGATACTTAAAACTTTTCTTGTTTCCCCTTGCCTCTCAGTTCAATAACTTCTATCTCAACAAATGTTTTCTACAATATTGTTTTAAAATGAATCTAATATTAGGGATGTCTAGGCAGTATCCATTTTGCTGGCTGAATTCTTTCTTCCAATCTGTTTAAGAAAACTTTAAAATTCATGGTCCAATATTATCTGAATTTATCCCTCTGCTGATCCAAACTTTAGCACAACAGGAGCAAAAGTAGATCAAAGCAATTGCTGAGAATTCTACATCTGTAATAAATGTAATTTGGGGTTTTAATTCAAGCTAGTCAGTTTCCTGGACCTGGCACCCCACCACATGTGATTTGAATCTGCTGAAAGAAGCAGTCTTTGCCTTGGACCATTATTTTCCCATTAGAGGCTAGAGTGCATTTGGTGAGCACCTGAAGCAGAGTTTCTAATGTCATTATCCCTGAAAGGAGTCTCATTTGTGTGTACCAAAACCTCTCTGTGAACCAAACCACTGTTAGGGGTAATCAAGGGATTTGTCTCAGTATAGCATTGCTGCCCCAAACCAAAATGCTAATGGAGACAGTGCCTTAATGTTCCGATTTTTATTACTTTGATTTGGCAGTTCTGTTGTGCTTACCTCTTCCTGGGTTAGCTGGTTACTGCTCTGTGATCCAGGCATTCCTCCTTCATCTATGTCTCTAAGGCAATGAATCTTTTATTGTTTTTTTGTAAAATGAAAGAAGTTCAAAAAAAGGTCAACCCAGAACAGCTGGTGGTTAAAGAAACTTCAGTTAAGTGTGAAACACATTTCCTTAAGCAAAAGAAGGCATTGAACCCAGGCCTTCCACCTTCACAAACTGGTGAACTTATCCCACTCAAATATCATTTTCACTGGCAGCTTCTTTGAAACAAAGACATGCCCTAGACCTCTTTATTTTTCAGAGAAACTCTAATGACCAGTCCAATAATGTAAATCTCTCCATTCAATCCCAGCTGGGTACTGAAGTCAACAGAGGAGTAAAATGCAAGTTGACTCTTCATCAGTCCCCATCAACCAGGTTGGCCAGCTCTGTGCTTAGCGCTGTGGACTGGTGCATCCCAGCTGGCAGTGCCTTTCTCTCCCCATACACTGCAGGGTTAGCCACCTAACATTTTTTTGTTAAAGACAAATAAGTCATAAAATATCATCGTTTATATCCAGGAGAACTTAGTTTTAAGAAAAAACCCAACATATTTCAGGCAGAGAGGAAGCACATAAGGTCTACAGGAGATGAAAACTAGAAGTTTATTTAATATTATTGACTTCCTTATTTTCAGAAGTGCAAACACAGAAAGTCACTGGAGTAACATAGCATCTCTGCAGGTCACACAAACTGGTCAAAAAGACTGAATAAAAGCACAGTAAGCTTAGTCCAAGAAAAACAATTTCAGACCTCATAGTCCTTCACAGGTGTCCTGGCTTGTGTTAGAACAGAACAGTTCTGCAGTCTGTTCAGTGATTTTACTTTTCAGCTGAGTCTCTGCTAAATAACTGCACTTTCTGAAGTTAACAGCATATTTTCACAGACAGTGTCTGCTTCTAGCAGTGATAATATTTGACGTTTAGAGTTACTACTACAGATTGGTATGCAGACCAAGGTCAAGGCTAAATCTTGTGTATCACATCAAGGGGTGCAGAAAGTGCAAGGCTGCACCTGCGGGGAGGAGTGGCCAGGACAGGTGACCCTAAACTGACCAACAAGGTATTCCATCCCATATACATCATATTCAGTATAAAGCTGAGGGATCGCAAGGGTCAAGTTCTCTTTTTCAATGACCAGCATCCGAGGAGTACTCTATCTGTTCTGCCTTTGATCTCAATCCATGTGGTCCTAAATCCAGTTCCAGAATCCAGCTCCTGAATCTGGTTCCCATCTGCTGCTGAGTCCAGTCTGGGACTTCCCCCGTGCCTGCTCCACAGCATCAGTGGTGACGCTGACATAATTGCCATTGGGGAAGCATGAGGAGGTTGGGTTCAATACTGGTTTTGTATATTTTTGTATATATTCCATTTTATTATTATTATCCTTATTAAAGCTGTTTCAGTTTTCTAATCCATAAGTCTCTCCCATATACCCTTCCTCTTCACATTGAGAGGGGGATTAACAGAGATCCATAAGTCCTTTTCCCTTATTTCCTTTCTCTTCCCCTTTAGGAATGGAGAGTGGTTAACAGAGAGCATCTCTTATAGTTCTAGTGGACTGCCCTGACCCTAAACCTTGACAACAGGAAGCAATACTAGTAAGCCAATTCCTGAAGTCTTCATTTACTTTTTTCTCAGCTAAGAAAACCAAATGGAGGTGAATGAGGTATTTTCTAGTGGAAAAAAAAAAAAAAGAAGTAAAAAGCAAAAAAACAGCAAAAAAAAGAATAACATGCTTTAGTCCATTTGAAGTCGCAATTTCTAAGATGCAGTATAACTTCCAATACAGTAGGTATTTGTGCATATCCTTGACAACTATATTAGAGAGGCAGACAAAACAACAAAATTCTGCATATATTCTGCAACAATATACAGAATTCCAATACAATTTACATTGCCATACTTTGGGAGATATGAAGACAAAATAAAATTTAACCTGTTGTCGAGGTTTAGGGTCAGTCTACCAGACCTACCACAGACAGTCTCCGTTAACCCCTCTTTCAACCCCAAAAGAAAGAGAAAAAGGATAAGGGAGAGAGACTCTTGGTTTGCTGTTGGCCCCCCTCCTCTCCCAAATGGAGAGAAAGGGAATGAGAGAGAAGCTTCTGGATTAGAAAACTAAAACAGCTTTAATGAAAATAATGATAATAATAATAAAAAGGAATGTATACAAATATATACAAAACCAGTATCAAACCCAACCTTCCCTTGGTGGCAATTGTGTCACCTTCACCACTGATGCTCTGGAGTAGGCACTGGGAAAGTCTGGGTTCAGCAGTAGATGAGAACCAGGTTCAGGAGCTGGGTACAGGAACACACAAATCAACATCAAAGGCAGAATGGACGGAGTCCTCCTCGAATGCTAACCATTGAGGCATGAGAAGGACCAAGAAGAAAGAAGGCTGAAGGGAAGGGATGAGTCCCATATCATCCCTCAGCTTTATACTGAATATGGTGTTTATGGGGTAGAATACCTCACTGGTCAGTTTGGGGCCACCTGTCCTGGCCACTCCTCTCCACAGGTGCGTCCTTTCACTTTCTGTACCCCCCAATATGGTACACAAGATCTATCAGTGACCTTGGTCTGCACACCAATCCTTAGTAGTAACTCGGAACATCCAATATTATCACTGTTAGAAGTAGACACCGTCTGCAAAAACATTCTGTTAGCTTGAGAAAGTGCAGTTATTTAGTAGAGACTCAGATGAAAAGTAAAATCACTGAACAGAATTGGTTTGTTTCTAACTCAAACCAGGACACCTGTATAGAGGCTTACAAAGATACTAGAAGACAGCAGAAAAGACAGTATTTGCTGTTATGTGATTCTAGAACGCACAATACTTGCACTTTAACAATAGTTGTCATAGATTAGCTTTCATTGTCATTTGCTGCATAAATCAAAGGAAAACTAGGTCAAGCTGTACTAACAAGCATATAATTGCCATTGTTATCTATAGGATAAACCCACCTCCGTTTATGACTTAACTTCACAAGACCTGCCAGGTTGGATCAGATCATTAGTCTGTTTTACTTAGTATCCTGTCTCACTGTGGATAGCACCAGGTGATTCTGAAAGGACAAAGAAATTCCAGCATTGACAAATATAGAAAAAATTATAGATAGGGCATATTTCTTTATACCTCCTATGGCTTAATGACGAGTTTGTGCCTTGGAGTATAGGCTTTAAATATCATATATATTAGGCAGGATAAAAAAATATTTTTGTAATTGTAAATTACAAGATGAAATTATTTGCACAAGAAAACTTTGATATGCTGAAATGTGAATTTGAGCCAAAACTGAGAGGAATCACTGCATACTGTTTTGCAACTGCAACTTTTGGTTTAGAAACTTTATTTCCTGGGCTCTAATTGATGTTAATACATGTTTCTTAAATAACTGTAGCATTTTATGGAACATCTAGAAAATTATACTTCTTCATCCTGGTTTCTTGGATTCCTAAACTGATTCCTGCAGCCTTGAAAGTACAACTTTTGGAGTATCGTAGAGAAATACATTCAGGGTATGAATATGCTAGAGCTCCCTCTAACAAAAATGGGAGCAGTTGCCTTCTGTGTTAGAGATATACCTTTGAGTAGCTTAAAGGCAAGTAGAAATAGGTAGCACATTTAGAAAGTTTTGTAAATAGAAGAAAAAGAAGAAAGCTACACTTAAGCTACTTAGTTATTCATCAGTTTGTCTTTTCTGTAGGCAATACCAGTTTAAATATTCACAGTCTGTTTCATTACATCCTAGCCTGTTTTCCAACACACTGAAATTTCTGTCTTCCTTCTCACCCCAGTGTTCCAGCTCATAAATTTGGCCTCAAATTAAATTGAACTGGGAAACTAGCTAGGTTGCTATTTTCAGATGGATCAACTCTATAGCATGACATTTTTCTAAACACTGAATATTAGATTCCATAACTCTTCTCAAATTTGCAAGTAGACTTTTTTCCAGACATTCACATGGGGTTAATATTTCTAGTTCATTGCCAAATAAGTTTTTACACCAGATAACAATAAGAAATAATGCCAGGCCAATTTTTCAGGTGTATAAGAATATAAAATCTTAAAGGAGATATAGTTAAAGTACATTATGCCCTCAGTTTTGCCTTATGACCAGAATTCCAAGCCAAACTAATTCACTTATGTCAAGCCATATCAATCCAGAGTATGCTATGGGATAAAAAGTGTTTGTAAAACTGGCAGGGTGCTTTCCTTCTCCCTTGTATACAATGAGAGTTCTTATAAATATGAACATTACTAACTACCTAAGACTTTGTCAGGTTGGACATGGCTCTGAGAAACCTGATCTAGTTAAAGATGTCCCCTGTTCACTGCAAGGGGGTTGAATTAGATGATCTTAAAGGTCCTTGCCAACCCAAACCATTCTATGATTCTATGACTTGTTGCCAGCTCTAAGATCTCAGTATACCCACCATAACAAAAGGGGTTATGACCCAGCCAGAAAACCTGGCCGGTTAAAAGCATAACTCATCAAAGCATCAATCAGACAAGCTAGCATCAACTTAAACTAAAAGAAGTGGAGATCTTTTGTCTTGTGGCCCCACAGCTAGGCAGAGCAGGGCTGTGAGGAGCTTGAGACCAGCCTTGTTTCAGCATTGCTGGGGCAAGGACTGACAGCCCCCTTGGTCTTAAATGGGGCCCTGGGTCATGGGCAGGGTGTGACAAACCCCAGGGAAGCTGGGCAGGGACAGGAAGGTCCTTAGTACCCTCAACACCCTAACAGGAAGTATCAGAAGTGTGATTCAGAGCAAGTCCCAACACAGTAAATACTTCATACCCTGAGTCCCACATAGACATTGTCTGCCTCCTCCCACAGGATGAATAATCAACATTAAAGCTGTTCAGAAAATTCAGAGAAAATATTTTCTTTTTGGAAATTTTTACTTCCTCAGAATGTAAATTTTTCACTAAAATAGTCCAATTGTGATGGAATTCTGTTGAAAATCTGCCACCAGACAAGCTTTGAAACTTTTCTTGGTATCCTTCCAGCTCATCTCTATGGTTCTCCAATAAAGCACCTGGTGGGTACCATGACCACTAGCTCTGAGTCTTTCAGGGGCCATAGGACAGACAGACAGGTGGATATTCCTAGTGCCAAAATTATTTCCTAGTAAATGCAAATATTCCTAGTTTTTGATCCAAGCCAGAGTAAGAATAGTTTACTAAATATCAAAATAAACCACAAAAGGGAATGATCTTATTTTTTTCCTTTCAGCTCTACTATAGTATATTCAACAAATTAAAGAATGAAGGATTGTGCAGAATAATTTTTTGGGGTTTTTTTTTCACCAAAGACTTAAAAAGAAATGAACAGTTGTGTATTCTGGTTTGTAATTCTTCACTATTATTTAGACATTTGTTTAAAAATATCTTACTTTTATTTATTGTTCATATGAAGAGCTATATAAATTTTCAGACAAATGAGAAGCAATTGATCTAGTCTCCCTATATTACTATAAATCATCTGATGGGATGTTGTGTAGGAAATTTTTATTAGTGCAGCTGAAGAAATTAGGGATTCATAAAATCCTGTCAGATGGAGAAGAGATTGACTTAGAAGGGGAGACAAAAATGGCTAGCTTTAAATATATAATCTGAGTACGTAGAGTTTACCAGCAAAGCTTCTGAGTAGACCTTGAGGCCTCTTGCAAATTCCACTACATGGTCCTGGCACAAGGAATGGAAGTCTGATGACATCTGGAGATGAGGTAAAGCTGAATGATAGTTTCCATATTACAGAGGATCAGGAGATTCAAAATAGGGAAAACACTATCTTTGAGGTCCTACGTTCTAAAAACGTTATTTAGGAGAACAAGATGCAAGGTCATGCACTTAATACTGAGAATTTCTGTTCTAAAATGCAATTTATCATTTAGAAATTAGAAGAGAATGGTATTCTGTGGCATAGGTAACCATGGGATAATTATGATTTGACAGCACAGTGTAGTGTTAAAAACCAAGTCCAGAATGTATCAATTGGTATGGTCCTGTGGAGGTGGAGAAGTCATCACTCAAAGTTCATGTGGAATCGTGAGTACAATCCCTATCACTTGTACTCAGAAAATATGAGGTCATCCTAGAATAAACACAGAAAAGGCAGAGCAAAGGGAGATATTATCACACAAAGAGCAAATAACAGCTCCTTATCCTAGTCAAAGAAAGTGTAGGACAGTACTACTGTCAATGAATATAGCAGGAGATAAATCACTGCAGTGAGAAAAGAACTGTTTAAATAAATAAGAATATGAAATTAAAAGTGAAGGAGTGTAACTTGGACATACACCCAGACACTATTTAAAACTTATGAAAGAAGAAGTTAGTAAACATCAATGGCAAGCAGAATAGCAAAAGTAACAGTAGATTGGGTTTTTGTGGTTGTTGTTTTTAAAATGTTTAATCTTTTAATGTCAAGACATTTTTGGATAAATTTAGAAAATGGATGGTACTTCACATTTTCCTGTGGTAGAAACTGGACTGGACACCTGAAAGTCACTTCCAGTTATATTTAGGGTGACATCCAATTACATTTAAGGTCCCAATCTAACTGATGGGTGAAGGTAAAAAGGTAGAATAGGTGGAAATAACCTTTCTGAAGAGCAAGAATGACATAGCACTCATAAATAAGCAGCTACCCTGCATTTTATTTATATAGAGTGGATTAAACTGCAGACGCTTTATCTTTTGCATAAGAATGACAAAGGATGAAAGACAATTTTGTGGACACTGCACCAAAACATACCTTTTTTGAGTTTGAAAAGTTTGACAGTTGGGACAATGGAGGGAGTATATGGATCATTTCTTGTCATGCCCTAAAAGAAATAATTGCACTAGTGTAATAAAGAGTGTATTGTATTAGTGTAATAAAGGCTGTGTAAACTGTGTAATAAAGAGTAAAACTGCAGCCAATATCACTGTCAGCCTCATCATTCCAAATCAGCATAACTCTCTAATGACAGAGGTAGAAAGAACTGAAAATAAGGGCCAAATAATTTTAATGATAGCAAAGGCCTTAATCAACAATTTGCTTCATTAAACACAGAATGCATCTCAGCCTGACAGAAATTCAAAGCTGATTAAAAACAGGCCAAGTGGTAATTTAAAAATGCTTGTCAAGGATGAAATCAACTGAAAGTATAATTCTCAATCCTTTTATATGCATCAGTGGGGTACTAATACATTTGTGCAAAAGCCACTTGACTATGTTCAAGATAAACGAACTCAAACTGTGCAGACAGAGGCCACTATTAAGCGGATTTTTTAATTATTGCATGAAAGATGAAACAGTAGAGCCTCCAAGCCTGCCATTCAATGGTGATACAATACAGAAAGTCTGTTTTAAGGTAACATGACAAACTCACCCAGGCCTACGTATGGGTTAGATTTTACTACAGTCACATCCTAAAGATCCTCAGTTAAAATTTGCCAGCACATAAGGCCTTTCAAATATAATTCTGTTGTCATGGAGGATGTACAAACATTTTCCTAGAGCTCTGTGGCAAATTACAGAAGTCTTAGTGAAACAGTTGAATTTCCTGGCTCCATCAGATAGATGCGCTTAATTCTGTTTGGAAAAAAAAAAAAAGGGGATTTAGGATTTAACAATTTCATGGAAAGTCCTGTAACTATAAAACTATTCATAGGGATATTTGTTTAATCATGTCACCCATGGAAAGTTTTTCTTTGCCACATAACAAAGTAATGGACCTTCTTGCTTTCCATCCATGAAGTGGTTCTCTTCCTAGATTTCAATTCCCTCCCAGGTATTACTAGACATGCTAAGTCTCAATCTTTCTCTTCTAAGAAAATCTTATGCCTAAAAGACAGGTGATCCTGAGGATTTTTCATAAAAAAGCAAAGGCCTGAAAGAAACTCTACATACCATAGTCAAATTATTTCTTTAATTATGTGATAAATCCATTGAAACTGAGCACCGAAGTGCTTCTGTAACATTCCTCCTCTCATCTCAGGGCAGAACAAATATAGGCCCTTCTGATTAATTAAAAGAGAGGCATATAGAAAATATTTTAGTCTTCTCCACATTCTCATATTCTCCACATCTTTTTGATAATGAAAAGAACAAGAAAAAATTCAGCCACCTTATTCATAGAAAAAATATCCCTCCTCTTCTGGGAATTTCAACACTATTTCAACAATGGATGCAGTAGAATAAATAGAAATAAAGGATCATAAATTAAAAACTTAAGTGTTTTGGAAACACTTTAATGTTTCTCTATTAAACACACCTGGACAATGATGTTTGGAGATAGGAGGAGAGATGACATCATTCACTGTGTCAGTGGAGAGATACCCATTTTGCTAGCTTCTCTATTCCTGCTTGGTAAAACAACCCCTGCAGTCCATTTAAAAAATGTTGCCTTAAAGACCACAAGTGAAAAGAATAAACACAAGAGAAGAGATGAAAGGACAGATTTTATTTTTCTGTATGGCTAAGAAAGAAAAGTTCTGAAAAATTAAGCACATAGATTCTTTTCCTAGCAGAAATATTTAAGAACAATGATAAATTATATTATTACTGTCAAAAATTTGAAAACTTATCCCACAGTCATATATAAATTCAGTTATTCTTACTATGAGGTAATACATAAAATTCACAGTATTTACATAGAAGACAAGGCTCCATCTAGCGAAGTTCTATACTTATTTCAGTATTTTCATCTACATAAAAGCAGTACCCACTGCCTGCATTTTTTTTGCCTTTGAACAGCAGTGGTGGTAGAAAGAGCTCCACAGGCTTCTCGTGCTATCTCCAGGAGACTACTGCTTCAATGAGCACTCCCAGTCCATGACTCAGGAAGGAGCTTACATTACTAAAGTTACTGGAGCCACTTTTTGAGATGATGATTATAGTTTTTAACAGGCTGGAACATGTACTGTAGGAGGAATTGTAGCCTCAGATATTCTGGGACACAAAGTGCAACGTCTCACATATCTTCAGCAGTTCTATACCCAAAAAGCTTTAATACAAAGTATGTCAGAGTTCATATTTTTCCACAAAACCCCACATTCCCGGTATAGTTTCCTCTAATCCATTTTCCTAACTAATCATTTCCAGCAGAGGCAAGAAACTAGTCTCTTTTCTTTTGTGCTTTCCAGACAGGTTACTTAAATGATTAATGAGAGACTTTGTGTTGGGCATGCGGGCAGAGATAAGACACAGGGAGCATAACTTAATTAGACCATATTTTTTATTAACTTGTTTCATTTGGAAGCTGTCCACTAATAATTCATGCTGCATTGGTCATCACTCCTTCCTGTAGCTATCATCAGCTTCAGATCTAGTACCCAGTTTCTTCTGTATGCGATTATCAGCCCATTGTATGAAATTGGAAGAGACAAATAAACTGTTTCCAGTATAGTCCACGCTAGACAGTGGCAGTTCCAGTAGGAGTCTTCCTCTTCCTATTTTTTGATGAACTAAGGCTATAGTAAGGCCTTGTTAAACTGCAGCAGATTGAATCCAGTTCCTTGTCCTGGTTCAGCTAAGATAGGGTTAATTTTCACCAGAAATTGAAAGGGAGGGAGCCATAGCCAGGATAGACAATAAAATCAGCCAATAGGTTATTTGATACCATACTGTTGTCATATCTGTGATGTTTAGAGCACGCAGTCTGAGATGGGGTTTGTTACATTTGCCTCTGCTGTCATGGTCTTTATGGTTTCTATCACTTGTTTTGTACATTGTTTCATCACTGTTACTGTTACTATTGTTCTTATTTTCCTTTTGCATTGTTGTATTAAATTCTCCTTATCTCAACCTACAGGTTTTTGTATTTTCCTCCCTCTTCCCCTCCTGTCTGAGGGTTGAGGGGCAGTGGGTGAGCGGCCACACGATGTTCAGGTCCCAGCTGGGTCTAAACCAGTCCTGAATCATGTAAGTGATTCCTGGAGGTGATAGAGGGAAGATCCCACACATACTTCTTTGCCTTGATCAACCTAGCTGTGAGAGAAAAATTCCCTCCCAAGTAAAAATTCTTTACCATTAAAACTGGTCTTTAGGGATCCCAGGTACCTGAGGCCAGAGGGGAGCTCTGGAACAAAACTTACCCTCAGCGGAGGATAATCAGGACAGGAAGCATTTAAACAAACTGGGCACATGGAACTTTTCAGTCGGCAAAAGAGAACTCTCAGGAGAGATCTTCTAGAAGTGTGTAAATATCTGATGTGAGGGAATGAAGAGGAGGGACCCAGACTTTCGATGGTGCTCACTGACAGGACAAGAGAAAATAAACACAAGGAACTCCATATGAAAGCAAGAAGATTATTTCTTACTGTAAGAATGGTCAAAGATTAGAAGAAACTATTCAGAAAGGTTGCTGAGTCACTAGCCTTGGAGATATTAAAAACCTGGCTAGACAAGCTCCTGGACCATTGGCTCTATCAGATCCAGCTTGAGCAGGGGATTTGTACTAGATCTCAGGAAGTCCCTTACAATCTAAATATTTCTGTAAATATGTGGAAATATTACTGTTTTCTATTTGTGTTGCAAATCTAACTGAGTAAACATTTGTAATGAACAACAACTATTCAAGGAATTTATACAAGATTTGATCTAGCAACGGTTTCAAGTTCATAAAATCATAGAATCATAGAATGGTTTAGGTTGGAAGGGATCTTTCAAGATCATCTAGTTCCAACCCTCCCCCCACAGCAGGGACACCTCCCACTAGACCAGGCCACCCAGGACCTCATCCAACCTGGTCTTGAACACCTCCAGGGATGGAGCATCCATAACCTTCCTGGGCAGCCTAGTGTCTCACCACCCTCTGAGTAAAGAATTTTCTTCTAATTTCTAATCTAAATCTACCCTCTTCCAGTTTGAACCCATTACCCCTCATCCTATCACTGCAGGCCCTTGCATAAAGTCTCTCTCCAGCCTTCTTGTAGACCTCCTTCAGATACTGGAAGGCTGCAATAAGGTCTCCCCTGAGCCTTCTCTTCTGCAGGCTGAACAAGCCCAATTCACTCAGCCTGTCTTTGTAGGAGAGGTGTTCCAGCCCTCTAACCATCTTTGTNTTTATCTACAAATGCTGTTATTCCATCGTAAAAGGCCACCAGATTTGTCAGGCAAGATTTGCCCTTGGCAAAGCCATGTTGGTTGTCAGCAATCACCTCATTTTCCTTTTGCCTTGGTAGAGCCTTAATGAGGATCTGCTCCATGATCTTGCCAGGCACAGAGGTGAGACTGACTGGCCTGTAGTTGCCTGGGTATTCCTTTTTTCCCTTTTTGAAAATGGGAGTGATGTTTCCCCAGATGTTTCGCCACGACTTTTCAAATACGATGGAAAGCGGCTTGGTCTGCCAGCTCCCTCAGGATCAGCAGATGGATCTTGTCAGGTTCCATGGACTTGTGCACCTTCAGGTTCTTTAGATGGTCTTGAACCTGATCTTCACTTAGAGTGGGCAAAGTTGACACAATAAAGTGGTTTATATAAAGACCACCAAGGAGGACAAATTAGCCTGTGCTAATTTGTGCCGCCAAAACGACTTAGCTTCCTAAACCAGCTCATATGCATCCATCTTTCACTATAATCGACAGAGTAACTCTACCTTTAATTTTTGTGACCACTCTTATTGTGCTTTAGGACCCCTGTCTAGGAGTTTCAACAGAACTCCCAATGGTGTAAACACGGCCAGTGTTTAACTTGAGAGTGTGATCACAGAAGGTGAAAAGGCTGGATTTACACTTTAAGTGAGCATTTACATCCACACAAAGTGAATATTCACTCATGAATTACTGAAAGTAGTGAATGCCAGTGCTTCAAGTACAAAGCTAAATTATCCACTCTAGATGTAGGGCACATGAAAATCTAGCTTGAGTGTTTGTTTATGGAAAAAACAGTAGTGATCAATTTGGCATACAATTTCAAACAATTTCACTAAATCAGTGAAGCTTGAAAACTCATCATTTTAAATTGGACTTCTTTTAGTTTAGCTGAAGTTGCCTAGGAATCAAATTTAAATAAGGCAATTCTAAACAACAAAAAATCCTTCTATACATGAAATCTGTGTTATTTTAACTAATGTTGTTTTAAATTGGTGTAAACTCATGTTCTGTACATAAACTAGCCAAGCACTAGAAAATGTCTGTGGAAGAAAGAGAAGAAAACTGGTAAAGACCATTAATTGTTTTATATGTAAAGGAGCAGCAGTGTGGAACGTGCTTATTAATATTTACTTGTGCAGTCAGTGACATATGGGCCCAAACCCTGGAGTCCCTTAAAATAAAGTTATTTGTGCAAACAGAATTCTTGTACAAACCTGACTGTTCTTATTGAGACAGTGCTCTAATCCCAGGTGTAGGTATTTACCAGAACTAGGTCATAAATTGCTGTTACAGTGCTAAAGTCATTGCCAGACCAAAAAACATCAGACTCTGCTTCAGATGCCCCAGATATGCTGAAGCAGTGGAGGATTCTTCCCTTTCATCTAGGTTAAACTCTGTTGTTACCTGGGGCCCATTGCTTTGATGCTCCACACAAGATGGCATTAAACTCACTGAGGCTGAGTAAGAGAAGGAAAAAAAAATAAACAGTAGTTTAGGCTCCCCAATCTTAGTTGTGATTCCCCAATAAGAGAATTCAATCATACAAAGGCATGAGACAAATCTAAAAGCAGATAGAAATTTTAAGAAAATATTTTTATATTTTTGTGATATTACTCAACAATCCTTTTCCAAAATATAGTCCAAACATAACTTTATCCTTTACTATGGCTGTACAGCCCCTGATGCCAGAATAGGAAGCTCTGGAATATGTGGTGCAGCAATGTCTATGCTGGTTCCCCTTTTGGCCGCAGAAAGCAGAAAAGACAATTTTTGTGAGATTGCTTAAGCTTAAAGTTCCATTCTCTACACTCACAACAAGCTTTGCTGTTTCTTAATTTATTCTAAAATGTTCCAGGACTTCAGTTGACACATTTGAGTTTACCAGCAAGTTTTATTTAACCTACAGATCTGTACAAAGTCTTATCATGCAATACAGGTATGTCCACAGGAGTTTCAGGGTCTGCATGCATAAAAAGGGAAATAAAGTAGTGCATTATTGCTACCGAAAGCTTTCAGTAGTCAAATCAGCTTCTCTCTTGAAAGATTTTCTTTGAAAGCAAATTTTGCTTTAGAAAATGTTATGAGACTGCTTACCAAGGGTTGTATGATACCACATGCTTTGGGCAACAGCAAGGTTACGAAAGCTTTAGTATTGTCATTTCTTGACTTCTCTAATGTGAGAAAATGTAGATGAAGAGAGTATTTTCATGTTTGTAGGAAGAAAGGCCTTTTCTTCCAAGCCAATCTTTCCAACAATAACTATGTGTGTCTAACTGCAACTCCTCTTCCACTCTCACAAACTTTCACAAGCAGAGGGGACTGCAGGTTTCCAGATGAGATACACTGCCTGATACAAATTCAGCTAAGTCACTCCTGGAAAAGATTGTTGTCTAAGAACTGTAGTGACATGGCCTTCTCATCTGGAAGAATTAGAAATAAGGTGGAATGAGTCATATTTTTCTCTATAAAGGTGATGTATGAAACAAAGGATGCATTTCAAGGGTGAGTCAGACTAGAGAGGCAAAACTGGATAGCTTTTGAATTGTTCTACTATTATTGTCCTAGCATCACATTCTTGACACTATCACTGAACAAACTTGCTTTCCCATTTCTGTGTGAGTTACTGCTAAGGGCCAGTGATGGTCCTACTTCTCTGACTGCTGAAGAAATTGCCATGAAATTTCCTGATGCCAAACACAGCAGAAGTTTGCATGTTGATTCAAACTCTTGAGCCACTAATTGAATCAGTGATCCAACCAAATCTGCTTCCTTCTTTTCCAGTGTGCTGTCACATTAATCTGTCAGTTTTCTTTCACTTTCAATTATTGCTCATCTCCAGTGATGGTGTAATATAACCCTGCTGAAAGGGGTTTCAACTTTCTTTACTCTTTTTTTGTTTGTTTTTAATTTAGTGAGACTTATTCAATGGCTTTTCTTGTTTCTTTGGGTACACATACCTATAACTGAAGACCATAAATGTGGCAAGATGGTGCCTAAAACCACTGTTTCAAATGTCACTAAAATTTTGGTAATTGTGTTATGCCCACGGGTGCATTATACTCACTCCCTCTTCTCACCCTATGTCTTGTGTGATGTCTCTCTGCCCTGTAAACCTTAAATTACAAGCCAATTTCCAAATGACAGACCTGCTCCAGCTACATAAAGGCTCAGCGCGCAGTGCCATCAGCTGAAATTCAGATACAAGATGCAGCACAAAATGGTTTCAATGGTTTTGAGCCATTTCTTAACAGCACACTAAACTGCCTTTTTCCATTCATTGCCTGCACAGGAAGCCATCAGAATGCCTTGAGAGTAAGTGTAAGACCAATGTGTCCTTTGTGTCCTTTCAGCTTCCAGCTGGACCACCAAAGCAGTCAGCCTTTCACCCTGTTGACTGCAGCCTTCTGTCTCCGGGCCTCAGAAGGGAAAAACATCACTATTCCAGTAGAGTTATGTATGTTTCAGTGTAATAATGAAACACCCTCACATATGTATAGGCAGTGTTTTTGAAGCTGAAACTTCTAGCAGGCTTAATACCTCTGATTGACTTCCAAATCTTTGTGACCTTAGTCCTTCTGCCTCCCAGCCTCCGCTGGGATGCATACATCACCTGATGTATGCATTTCAAAAATGCAGTGTGGAAAAACACCACAATGCACTAATATATTTGGCCGTATTTAACTTTGAACTTACCTCTTTTGACAACATTTTGCAACTAGCATGATGGTGTAATTTGGCAGCAGAAATACAGAGCCACAGAGCTTAGAACAGACTTAACCTCCCAGTTATTCACCACCTTCTGGATTTACAGAGAAAACCTGTCATTAGCAACGTTTTAGCTAACCAGCTCACAGCAGAAAAGGATTTATGTACAGTGCTTGTTAGTCTCAGCACTGAGCCTAGCATAATACCTGGACTCAGAGGACCCCTGTTGACTTGATGGAATGACTATGTTCATTAACGATTCTGAAAGACAGAATTAGATTTTCTTCCCATTCATATCCTGGATTGTGGTATTACTAATAAGGTTAAACTATTAGTTTGGAGCAGTAAAAATGTTTTATTTCCGGACAGAAAAAAGTTGGGGCTTTTTTTTGTTAAATTGATAGGAGGTACACTGTAAAGTTACAGTCTTCCAGCAGGGGACAAAAACAACTGGTATAATGCAACCTTCGCTGTCCTTTTGCCCTGCTGTTTGCTCTTAATAGGACTAGGGCAGAATAGTATAAATTTATTTGTTTTCTTCATTTGTTTGCTGTTCTGCACTGTTCGCTGCAGGAGATTGACAAAGTGAAGACCTTATGCTTAAGACATTGTACTTTTATTTAAAAACTAAACAAGGTATAATGGCAGCCAATGGGTCTGTACTCTGCAGAGAATCTATGTTTATAGAGCCTGCAATTATCTTATCAAATAATGCAATTTTTTGACATCCTAAAAAACAAGGAAAATAAACAAACAAAAAAATCTTGCACTGGTTTTCTTCCTGCTTGAGTTTCTGTATGGAAGTTGCAAACGATGATTTCAACTGTAAATGTTCGTCATAAAGACTTTCCGAAGAAAAATTTGTTTAACTACCTGTTATCTCACTAATTAAGAAAAGTTGTTATTTGGAATTTAGGTTCCCATGTCTCTTACTGATCTGCATTGCTTATTCTGAAAACATTTTCTCCAAAACCAAGAATTTTGAAAATAAGTTAGAGCTGAATAGAACTCAATGATACCTCACAGTAGGTGTCATATCTAAAACGAAAATGTGACCAGAGTAATTCATACTGTTGGGCACAATTTATATGGGTGTATATAGGTTCCATTCAAAGTTGGCTTAAGTAAGTCAGATAAATAGAATGAAATTATAAAATGTGGGGGACAGCGTCTTTTTTTTACTACACTTTTAGTCATATAGCAAAGTCACTATACAGGATTTCTGGCTTTTGTAGCCTGTTTATTTCACAAACTTGGGTTAAAAAAAGGCCTAAATGTAGACATGTAGCAATTTTGCCAGGCCTAAGATGCAAAGGAATGGGTGAATATTTAAATGCACTGGACAATCGCATTTCTCAGAAATGAAAGTACGCAGCCCAGAATTAGGTAATATTAGCCACAGGAGAAAAACCCTGACAATGTCAATATGGAAAAGTTTCTTCCAGACTTTTTCCATGAAGTAGAACTTGTCATCCCATAGAAGCTGTCGGAAAGACTGACTGCAACCTTGATGTTAAGTGATAGATGAGAGTCACTAAGCATGACACTACTGCTAAAGTGGAAATGAGAATACTTTTTTGGTGCACTTTAGCTATTGACACTAAGAAGAAACCTTGATTTCCTAATGATGACTGCAGGTTACATAGATTGAGAAGGGAAAGTAACAGAAAAAGACTGTACAGGATTCCATGTCCTATACCAAGATGTCATAAAAACGGAAGCTGTCAGACTCTCTTGTGAGGGGGCATGTACTGGTAGAATCAGCTCTGAATGTTACCTGCACTGTACAGCAATCAGTGCTCATGGATCAGAAGCACTTACTGCAGTGCTAAGTACTTCAGCAGACATAACTGGAAGTTACAGTATATGCAGCAAGACAAAATAATGTGCAAATAACATCTACTGCATTTTTTTAAAACTTAAATTTAAGTGTTTAGAGATAGTGCTTTACTGGCATCCGGGAAGAAGTCCTCTAATTTACTGTACAGGTCTCTTCTGGGCTGTCAGTCTGATGAAGGCAGCTGTAGGATTTGTCCCTTCAGCAAGTTTTTTGGATTTCAGTGTTGCCCTGATAAGTGTTCATTGAAGGGGAAAAGTAAGTTGTAAAGAAAGATGTGCAAAGCTGTGAAGAAGAGGGAGGAAAGCTATATGTGCCAAATAGGAAAAACAGACAAAAAAGCAATTACTCCAAGTGAAAAAAACACAAACAAAACAAACAAACAAAAACACCAAGCAGAGACCCTTGAAGAGCCCTTCTGAACTTCTTATAGAGATGGTTGAGCTTGAGCTGCTGACTGTGTCTTTACTGTGATGTCCCTAAATGTTCTCTGTCCCCATGAAATCTCTGCCAATCTTTCTTTTAAACAGAATTGAAAATGTTTAGTTATCAACTGATATTTCTACTGCATCTGTGCTTGACAGCTATGCATGTGCTGGACTTCTGCAGATTAATGCTGTGCAAACATCTAGTCCACTAGGCTAATGAGGAAGGAAAATCAGTCAGAATGGCTGGCATCATGATTTTTTAAAATGCAAAGGTTATTGGGTTACGTGCACGAATAGGCTTATCAAGTATAGCCCTGTTGATATTCTTATATCCCCCCCAGAAAATCACAGCACTACAAAGTACAGGAATCCTAAAGCACAGTAAAGAGAGAAAATCCTACAACATATATTTTTGGTAGCTTTAAA